>JARHVA010003233.1:2010000-2096582 GCA_037957365.1 Torreya grandis
ATGTAGTAGGGCTGAAGGGAAGGATTGGTGATGTCAATGAGTTGATAGTGGGTAGCATGATCCTCATATAGGTTACTAAAAGGACCTATTTTGATGCCAGATAAAATATCCTTAAGATTCATAAAAGGATCACTTAGGTTGTTTCATTAATCTATAGGATAAACATCTAAGATGAGGTCAAATCCATTCTTATAATTGATAGTGGTTAAATCATCTTGAATTCCCATAAATTATACTATGACTTTGTCTTCCTAAAATAGGTCAAAAGACATGTATTTTTTATGGTAGCCATCCAAATTGATGGTACAAATAGAGATGCTTGTGAAGAGGTTGGTGGTAGCTAAATCCTTATAAGGACTATGGATGGACCTTGATATTGATGTTGAATTTGATTTTGATATTGATATTAATCTTGACATGGATGATGTTGATGTTGTTGGTAGATTATTTTTGGATTGTGGACACAATGAGGGCTAATAAAATTATCCGCAAGTACCTTCTTCACTCTTTGCTTAGTGATGGAGGCTTTAAGGCAAAAAAAATTTGAAAATGAGGAATAAGATGTGATGGACAAAAGGTGGATGGTTGGTTAATGATGGTTTCTTTGAAGATGGGCTCATCAAAGGCGGAATTATAAAATATGGTTGGAATAGGCTCATTGAAAATAAGATATTTAAGGGTATGTGAATGGTCATAAAAATTATGATCAAAGTGAGGCTTGGTAAATATGGAATCACTATCAAGGATGGGTTCATCAAATATGGATTTATTGTCTTGGCCTTGTTTCAAAAATGAAAGATTTTGATCATGATCATGAAAGGAACCTTAACATATCCCTTTTGTTCACTCTTAGACGTAGATTTATATAATTCATTCATGATTTTGATGTTACTATGGTTAATTAGGTCTTGGACATAATTTTTTGAAATTGAGGCATCTATTAGTATAATGCCCCTAGATTATATGGTATTGATAATATTGGCTTTCTCTATACCAAGAGGGATTAGGTCTAGTTGGGTCAAGAGGCTTGATGTGTGAGTAGACAATCATATTGGCCATAATTAGTTAATAAAATATGGCTTCCAAGGATTCATTGAGAGGAGTATATTGTCCCTTTCCACTACTTTGTTTGGATGTGGAAGTGATTGACTTTTAATAAAATTATTATCCTTGGTGTAACGATGATAAGACATAGTGGGATGATGACATTTGATACATCTCAGGGGATAGGGTTCCCTTTGCTAGTGTGATGGGGGATGTTGTGATCAAGGATATATATAGTAGACTAAATATTTGATTATGACAAACTAACACAAAGGTTAGGAATAGACTGATGTTGATGTGGAAGGACTAGATGACTTTTTCTTATGAAGGAATTAGGTTTATGGAATCAAAATCTCTAGGGATTCAAACATCAACTTCTTTGATCCATAAAAGGATGTTAGATTTTTTAAAAATTATGTATTTATCAAATAAGGTGACATCCAAATATTTTTGTGAGGCCATAGATCAAGATGGGAGAAAGGATGGGTGATGTGATTTATTAGTCCCAATCGACAAGTGCAAGGAATTGAATGAAAAGACTAGGAGATGAAAGTGGGATGTTTGTATGAAGTGGAACAAATTTAGATTTTGGAACATTTTAAGAAGGATTGATTTAATTTTATTTCAATTTTGACTTTGGATAAATGTGATGTTTGATGATATGAGATAGGTGTCAAGTGGATGAGCTTGAGAAATTTTGATTTGGATATGAGATAGCTAAACTCTTTACAAATGGACTTGACTAGGGTATAATAACCATTGATGTTTTGACTTGATGATGAGCTAAGAAAAGTTCTTGGATTTGACTAAGGTGGGGGGTGGTAGGTTTGAATAGTTAAAGAGATGTGACTAGGTCAGAACTAACCTTTGATGATGTTAACTTGAATTGATTTAGAATAATTCAATTTATTAAATGATATGCTCAAGATAGATTAGATGAATTGGATGATGTGGATTTAGTAGATGATTTCATTTGATTGAGTACATGATTCAAATTTGACTAGGTTTGGATGTAAGTAAGTTTATGATGGTGACTATGACATGTGAAAGGGTTGTTACCTATATGGACCAAGACAAGTTTATGGTTGATTTGGTTGGTGATAAAAAATAATTGAAGACTTGATGGGATTATAGATAAATAATTGATAATTATGGATATGGACAAGCTTAGACTATGGGTAATGTTTTTTGACAAGGTAATGGTGTGATTGGACTAGGTTTTGACTTGATGGGGCTAAGATAAGGAATGTTGGTCAATGAATTCTTGGAATAAGGGATGTTATATAGACTGGGTGTTTGGGCTATGATTTTTTTAGAGTTAGATTATGAATTTTTGGAATGGTGTTTAATTAGACTAAGGGACGTAAAGAGACGTTAGGATTAGGGGATATTAGGTGGATTATATATGTAGACTATGATTGAGGTTAACTTATGAATTGTTTTGGATAATGAAAGATGTCTAGGTGTTGGTTTGAATCAATTTTTGATGTTGACATGGTTCTTTTTTGGTGTGAAGGTGTATAAACAACATGGGTTTTGACAACATAAAAATAAGATCAAGCAATCCACAAGTCTATACTAGTAGATATGGGGCGTGCAAGACAACAACCAACCCACCAATCAACTCATGTAAAGTGGTGCCTCAGTTGGTCTTCCAACACTCACTCTATGCTGGTATATGGTGAGTGGTCTTCAAGAATGTTATTTTCCCTGCATTGTAAGTTTTTTATGACTGAAGGTTTTAATATAAGCTATATAGGCTCTCTAGATGTATCCTTAATATACATTACAATATAATGGGAACTAATTATGTATAAGGATGTTTTCTGATGCTTTCATATTAGAGTGTGACCTCCTCACTTCACAAAATCTTGTACGGGAAAATTTTCTTAGATTTATGAAAACTATCCTTGATATTTATACTCCACCAAAACAATGAGTTTGGATTAATGTGTGGTGATGAAATTCATGTCATAACTCACCTAAATACTGTGACAAGTGCATGGGGATGAGTTTGATGTCACTTTACCCTTAGAAAATAAAAAAATGGGGAGGAAATTTATTGACTATTTTTTATCCCCAAAATCACCTTAGGGGTGTGATTGGAGAGCATACACAACCTTAGTATCAAGTAGATAAACATGCAAGTAAAAATATTTTGCTAAAATGATCAAATTTTACACACTCATACAAATTAATTAATTAAACTCAATTAAATGTGATAAAAATAGGTTATAAAATGTTTTATATGCCAAGCCTTTGAGGGGTGGACCTGCAACACAATGATTAGTAGTTTGATTCGACTCTTGAAAAGCAACTTGTAAAATAACATAGTCAGAGATAAAATATCTTTTACATACACTGAAGTTGTAATTTTACAGAGCAAAGTCATGTCCACATAGAGTGAAGCTACTACATAGACACATTTAGTTAAAATATTAGAAAATAAGTGAAATCACTTTTATCGACACCAAATATGTCAAATATAAACAAAAGTTGCTAATATAAAATAAACTAATGTATAAAAAATTTGAAACCACTGGTAAAAAGTATGAATCCACTACTATCAATTTTTTTTTGATAAAATAGGAAATGAATTTGTTAAACATGAAATGTAAATTTCTAGAAAAATACTAGTAGATGAAAATTATATACCTGAATAATGCCACATTTGATTTGGGTGAAGATGCATTTATCGAGATCGATATCACGTCTTTATAGTAGTGAATTCACAACCTATATATATAAAAACTAGAAATAAATTCAAAATCACTAGAATTATGTCAAAGTCATTAATACTTAAAAAAAGTTCAAATTGATAATCATGATTTTGAACAAAATAGTCAAAAGGGTCAAACATTTAGACAACTTGTAATAGTTAAGTGGCATATTATGAAGTTGAAACTCTCTGAAGTGAACTTGTATTTATCGAAGATGAAACCACATCTGTGTAGAGGTGAATTCAAACCCGCACATAAATAGAAGCAAAAATACATGAATACACTAAAATATCATCAAAGTCATTAGTAGAAAAAAAAATTATAAGTTGATAGAAGTGATTTTGCATAAAATATTCAAAGGGATCAAATAATTATTTGCATGTAATGGTTAAATTCTATGGGCAAGTGAAAAATCATGAATGTTAGGAGTAAAGTCATGTTTATAGAGTGTTATGTCAAGTTTACACCAAGTGAAGTCACTTCAAAATAAGAAGTGAAAATTCACATTTTTTTTTAGTTTTTAGCTGCTAATTCTTCATCTAAATGTCCTTAAAAACTAGTTATCACACACCAAAGCTTTAAAAATCACAAGTTAAGGATAAACTCCCACTGTAAGATGATAAATTTGAGAATTTGATTATGATTATGAAATTTATATCAAAAATACCGAATTACCAATCTATAAGTAAAATCTAGAGCCAATATGATAAAAACTACAAAGATAAATGGACATTCAAAACCAAAATTTCAATTCTAAAGCTAAGTGATATAAATCAAGATCAAAATAAGAAAAAGACTAAGTGACTATGGATTTTGGATTTCCTTTAGACTTAGAATTTCAGCATGATATTTGACTTGATTCAAAACATGGATTAGATGGTTGTTTGACAAAAGACTAATGGATTATGATGAAGAGATTAGCATGAAGGCACTTGAAATTTCTTAGTTATTTTCTCATTACTTGGAATGGAGGGAGTCATGGATTTAAATAGGCAAAGGAGGGAGATTTTATAATGAATTAAAAATTCATTGGAAGCCTCTAGAGAACAAGACTCTAGAGAGGAAGGAAATAGTTTTAAGGAATTTAAATTTATTTAGAATTTTCTAGAAAGAGAACTCTATAGAAAAGGAGAAGGGTGGTAGAGAGTTATAGATTCTATCAGGGAATCTAATGATGATTAAGGGAAGATTAAATTAAATTAAAATAATGGTTAGGTGAGGAGTAGGGGGTAGGCTTGTAGGAAATCCTAGGAGTAGGTACATAAGTGGGTTATGGGAAATTTAAATTCATAAATATCAGACAAGTGGGATTAGTTAGTAGATAATGGGGACTTAGGTGAATTAGTTAGGCATATGATGTTATAAGGTTAGTGTAGGATGGATTACATATTATAAATATTATATTTGAAATATGATAATATGATATTAGAACAAATTAGGTTGAAATAGATGAAATTAGCAATGTTAATGATAAAGTGAACAAATTTAGATGCATACATTTTTCCCTCTTTGAAAGGAAATTGCGAGTGGATGAAGTGGAGGGAGTAATGGTATTTAAAATAAAACCATAAAAAATAATGTTATTAAATTAATGGGCACATGATGCCCCCTTGAGGGGACATGTGGGGAGGAAGGAGTCGGATGGCCACTCAAAAAGAAGAAATGAGGGGTGGGATAGACAAATTGATAAGGGGATGGGATGCGAGATGTGGGACTAATGATGAAGAATATGAAATAAATGTGAGAAATGAGATACAAATTGATTATGACCATGGCAAAGACATATGCATAGGGAGAAAAAATTATGGTGTCATGGTTGTCAACACATCTCAAGTGGGAATCAATTGAAACATGATAAAAGATTGCAAGCTTTTGACATATCCCAGGCAAGGAAACCTACCAGGGAGAGCTACATAAAAAAATAATTGATATAAGGTCACAAGATTTTGACATATCCCAAGAAAGGACACATGAAAGGGAAAGCTGTAGGCTAGATAAAAGGAAAATTTTATTGATTATGATCAATGTAACTCAAACCATTAGTCTAATTAAGATAAAATATAATGAAAGGATGATTTAGAGTGACCAAGGGGATAAAAAGGGATGAATAGAGATGATAATAAATTTATGGTTTTGGTCATGCCCTAATTAAATGAGGAAACCATTAAATTTAAATTATGAATTGATCAATCAATGATAATGAATGATTGATGGGATAAAAAGATGGATGTTGTGATTTATCAAGCCAAATCAAGAGGTGTAAGTAATTAACAAAAATATTAGGGAGATGATTATAGGGATGGTGATTTATCAATAGACTTATTGATTAATTATTGATATTATAGATCAAGGATTTAACTTATACAAGACTTGGGGATGATGAGGGATAAGAGAGATGTGATGATGAATGATGGGGAAAGAGGTGAGCGTATAGGAGCTGACCTTAGACACATTATATGACTAAGTGCTACCTACAAGTTTGAAAAGACCTTAGGCCAATGTAGTTTAAATTATATTAGAGGATGATGATGATGGATTATAATATTAGGATGATGATGACTGTTAATCATGTTAGTTGTTAGATAAAGGATGTGACATAGATGTTAGACATAAAGATGAAAGGATTAGGATAAATGATTGGATATGAGATGTTAGATGTTATGAAATGTGATTGGGTTAGATTATTAGACCTAGATGATAAAATATATGATGGGATAAAGATGATTAGATAGTTAGGCATGTGATAGAAGATAGGAGAAATAGTGAGTGTTCCATTACATCCATCATTACTGTAGTAGGTCTCATCATAGTCTAAGCAATTTGATGTAAATATAGCCCTAGATAATTTACACCATGTTATAAGTATGACCAAGAGACATTGTGCTCAAGTTGATGATTATAAATGGGGAAAATATATAACTCTACAAAATTGAGGGCACCTAAAAGCATCATTATAGCTTTTGGTGTCATCTTATCATCCTCATTCATTACACCCTTGATGAAAGAGACTTGATGTAAGACTAACATAGAAAATAAAACAAACATATGAAAATATATACATGATAAAAGACATAAAAACATCATCAAAGATCAAAACACACAAGTATCTACATGCAAATGCATTGTGTTTTGTCTAATTGCCTGGATGAAAGTTGATGGGATGAGTGATCAGGTGATGAGTTGGATGATTCGGTCATGATGACCATGATGTGAATGTGGATTAAGGATTTGTATTTGGACATGGGTATATATTTTAGAAAGACTAAAGATTTGGATTAAGATAAGGTTATGAATAAGGACTTGGATGCCATGATTAGGACATAGGAAAAGACAGTATGACAAAATGATAAGACCATTAGTACATAAGACAAGGCAAGATGATAAGAAGACTAAGACATAAGATTGGAAGACTATGATGTTTAGGACATAGGAAAATATGACATATGAAAATATGTCCAAGAAATTTTTTGATTTTGTGGATTTTATAATTTTTAGGGTTTCTTAGAATATATCAATTTTTAGGTCTTTTGAGAATATGTATGTACACTATACAAATGGGGTTATTAGCAAAGGGAATATCAAGCCTAGAAACCAATATAAAGATGGATGGAATAATGGATGGGATGACAAAAGGATGAGGGTGATGCTGAAAAGGGGATGAGGAGCAAAGAAGAATGGACTAGTAATTACCAATGATCACATCATGAAAGAACTAAATATCTAGTTTCCCAAGTGTCCATTGGAGGATATGCTAAGATGATCTTCTAGAAAATTTTACAAGACATATTCTACTCCCTTACAAAGGTCAATACTATAATAATGGATGGACATAATCAAAGAGAAGATATGATGGTAGATGATGGGTAGGACAAGATAGACAAGGATGGGATTGATAAGGGATGATTTTTTTCCCCCAAGTGTTGATGTAAAATGTAGAAAATAGATTATTTTACCATGATGTTAGAAATTGGTTTTCATCATGGTACTTGCCCAATTACCAAAAGAATAATTTTCACCATTGGACATTTTTTTTTTAAAATGTTTTTTGTACTTTTAACATCTCAATTTATTATAAATGGGTGAGAGATGCAGGAATGTCAACACTTTCTTGAAATTTAACCAATACTTGTTTTAAAAAGATTTGATGCTAGGATCATATTTTTGATGTTGGATGTATTAATGTCCTTGTGACTATTTTTGACTCTTTATTGAGACTCCTCAAGACATCTAGACCAGGTGTCTTTATCACCCCTACAAGAGACAATGTTGCATGGGTTTATGAGGTGTGAAATGGATAGATTTAGGGTTTGGATTTGATGGTGATTTATAAGACCTAAATGGATGATAAGATCATGATAAGGAGGTGTGATGGGTGATTGAGAAGTAGGACTAGCAGTCACACACATTGGTGGACATGTTAGATGTTCCATAGTTAATTGGTGTCATGTGATAAAATATTACAAGAGATCCAAGATACTTTGACTTTGTGGTTTATATTTTATCTAATTATTTGAAGGATTATCCATCATCTTGCTACTACTTTTGACATTATTTTAATTTTCATACTTGATTATATCTGGACTACCCCATGGTGCCTGACATGGGGCTTTACCATAGTAAATTATTATTTAACATAATAGATGATGATTATTTTGACTTTGATCATCCCCTCATAACTTAAAGAGGGTTTCACTAGAGGAAGACACTTTTTAATTAGGGCAAAGATTTTAATTTTATTTATTTTGACTTGCTAGATCAAAAGTGATTTGATCATCATTAATGATTTTTTGAATATGATCTTAGACACTTGCATTTCCAACACATGTTATGTTACTTAGGGAGGAATCCAATGATGTATGTTCCTATTCATATTTATGGAGGGAGGTGATTAAATGATCATTGATAGGAAAAAAATGATATATGATGGATGAAGGTGGGGAAGATGGTATGATGAAGTCAATGAGTGGTGGTGGGGTAGCATGGTCCTCATAGGGGTTCTTAGGAGACCTAATTTTGACATTGGAGAAAATATCCTCAATATTCATAAAAAGGATCACTAATACTAGCTATAATATATGCATCTAAGGTAGGATCAAATTGATTCTAAAAATATTCAACAAATAAAGCTTATAATAACTCTATTATGAATTCATCATCTTGGCTAGAAACAAAATATAAGCCTTGTGATTGGTTGAAATTTGGATTGGAGGTATCCTCAAAAAGGCATGCATAGTCACCATTTTATTAAGGATGCTTATTTTGACAAAGAATCTAATTCAGATACCGGTGTTAGACATGATCTTGACATAGATAAGACTTGTATTGACTCCAACGCTTCTTCTAATGATGGTGCAAGTGACATTGATGAGGCAATGCTACTAATAGAGGATTCTTTATCTGTAAGTAAATTCTCAACATGGGGTCTTTGATATGATGGATGAGAGGAAGATGATGGAGGAATAATGGATTCTCCAAAGATAAGACCGTGGAAGGACTTATGAGAGAAGGGAATAATAAGTTCATGAGAAATAAACTCATCTTTAATGGAGGATTTGTCAAAGATTAGGGGACCATGGAAGATGGATGTGGTATCTTGAATTTGGCTTGGAAAGGTAAGGGATTGATCATGATTAGAAATGGAGTCTTAGCATTCGTCTTCTTGTTTACCATTGGATGTAGACCCATCTAATTCATTCTTGATTTTTATGTCACCATAGTCGATGAGGTCTAGGACATAGTTTTGAAAATTGCAACATCGATTAATGGTATAACCCTAGGTTAAATGATATATACATTAGTGTTTGGATTTATACCAATAGAGATTATTCTTGGTATGATAAATATTTCGTATGGGTGGATATACCATAATTTATGCAGTAATAATTTTATGGAAGAGGGATTTTAAGGATATAGAAAGAGGAGTATAGGGCCTCTCTTCACTTCATGACCTGGATGTGGAAGCATTATACTTTAGATTAGATGGTTGTTGTCATGATTGGGTGGTCAAACTAGTAGATGATGAGTTAGATAGGATAGGATTCACTTTGCTAATAGAGGATGGGGTAGATGACTAGTTATAAATGGTCGATGAAGGATTTAAATAGGATTGGGTAGTATGAAGACTAGGAGTTGACTGATGGGAATGGGTATAGAATGGAGGTAATGTTGGGTAGATAAGGTCAAATTATATAGGATGTGGAGTGATTATCTCAAGGAGGTAGGAAAGGAGTACATCCCTTTTGGCCATGAGGCATTGCTTAATTAGGGAATTGACTAATTTTTCTGGATGCCATGGATCAAGATAAGAGAAAGTATGAATGATGTGGTTTTCTAGCCTAAATCAATAGGTGCAAGGTATTCAATTCAAATATTAAGGGATGAATATGGGATGTGTAGAATAAATATGGATAAAGGTTTGATTTAGTCTCAAGTTTGATTGGATATTTTGACATAATGTGATGCTTGGTGAAGTAAGATAAGATCAAGTAGATAAAATTAGGACGTGATCCAGAATTTAATGATTTTGAATGGATTCAATTAGGTGATCTAAGAAAATATCTAAGGTTTGATAGGGGCTAGACTAGATAAAGAGATTGATTTAAACTAAGGATTGATTGGATTAAGACTAGCTCAAGACTAAGATGATTAACTCAAATAGGATGAGTTAATTTGATTGATAGGTTGATAAGATTATGATTATGACTCAAACTTGATTAGACACAAGAAATATAATGATGAGGACCCTAATATGTAAATGATGCTTTTCCAACATGGATGAGGACTAATGTATGACTACAAACTTTACGAGATAACTAATATAGTCAAAGGGATGACATGTTAAGGATAAATTGGACTATGACTATGCTAGGTTGTAAGGGATAAAGTTGTGGACAAGGTGATTAGGCTAGAAAAGTGACAACGTGTTGATGAAGATGAGGTGGCTTTTATGATGGGTAATATGGGTTGGACTAAGACTCTAAGGATAAGTAAGACAAGACAAGGTGATGTGAGGATATGGTGATAAAAAGGGAAAGTATGTGACCAAGATTGGTTAAAGATAAGGTGGAGTTAGTATTAAAGATGACACTAGGGATGATTAGTACTAAGGCTAAGTAAATAATATGAGGTTAGATAAGACTTGATTAAGGTATTTAATTGATGGGAGTATGACTAGAAAAGATGAGATGACAAGGTGATGGTGGGGGATAATGATGGGATAGGAATGTACAAGAAAGATGTATATGATGAATAAGATAAGGATGATTATATAATATGATCGAGATTATACAAAATGAGGAAATATGAAGAAGCCAATATGGTATAACTAGGAAAAAATATGATAAAATATGATTAGGATGAGAGATCAGGTTTTTATGATAATATGTAATGTAAGGATGATTAGGGATGGGTATGGTTAGTTAAGACCATTCATAGATATAGAAGCCTATGTTAGGACAAGATTAGATTAGGATAAGAATAATGATGATGTATGGGTATTATTGTAGGCATAATCACCTTATATGTATGTTCTGTGTGTTGAGAATTAGAGCCTCTAGTCAATTGGAAACAAATTATTGATGGAAGTGGAGTAATAAATACCATGTTAGTGTATGAGAAGAGGTATTAGGTCCTTTCATGAGCAATAAACATCTTCCAAACACTTTGACAGTCCATACAATCTTGTATATGCAGGGGAATCCTGTGACTCTCATTAGAGAGTGTATCAGGACTCTTATCTTCATATTTATATAGTTAAAACAATACAATATAATCTCAAATAATTATACCATGATTTATCACTAGTATTTGATCCAAAATTGGCTATCAAACTTCTAATAGATTGTTCAAACATAAACCATATCTCTAAAGACCAAACACTTGAAGATTGCATACAAAAATAAACTTCCAAGAGAGAATACATGAGATATATGAAGTTGAATGATATTGCATGAGTAATGAAGCATTATAAACATCTGTGAGTGACCACCATTAAGATAAAATAGAAAATTATTGTAGGATCCACTAGAATAGTTGTACATCAAGACACTTTTCCTCTAAGTGAAAGAACTTCATATAGATTAGTTGACTAATGAAACCATCATGAAAGGGAGATATATGACCTATAAAAGTCACCCTCAAAACCATTAATCTCCATCAAATTATGAAGTGGATAAATAGATGCAAGAACAAACCTATCTTAGATGGATAGGCCATAATGACATGCTATCACTCTTAGCGATTATTCATAAATAAAAGGATAAAAATGTACAAACCAATTATATTTATTTTAATCTTACTAGGACCCCTAACAAATTTTAATCTCCTAACTCTCTCTCACTCCTAGCCTTACCGTTTAGTTCAAATTTTCCTTCATAAGCTTGTGAAGGTAGTGATGGAGGAGAAATTTTTTCTAGAGTGTTAGTTTGAATTGAAACTTGGTCCAAAGCTGAAAAATTATCTAAGGGATCCCAAGGGACACTTACAAACCATTTATAACCAAAATTTGATCTTGAAAGGCTGTACAAGTGCTTGTAAAGTGTCTTTTTGCTTTGTTTAGGCATTAAACTACATATGTTTTCAGTCTATAACTATACTTGAACATTCTCTAATATTTTTAGGACATCAAGGATGTTTGGAATATTCTTTAAATATTTTTATCTTGGAATGATACATCTAACTCTTCCACATAGACCAAAAGGTGGCAAAATATGATTTTTGCATATGAGATTCAAATAAAAGGTTAGTGCATGATATTGTGATATTAATGACATATAAAGAACATTTTATAATGACCTTAGACCATACTAAAATATTGAAAATGTTTGACAACATGAAGACCTTTTACTTACCCCATATGACTAGATAAGTGAATATAAGACCAAACCTTGAACAATGCTAGACAAAGACAAATTTCACCATATGGAACTATTTAAGACCATTTAATACCATGATAAGACCATTCAAATATTTTGACAACCCTATAAAGTTTTAACCTAGAGGGGTTGACCAATTTTGATTTGAGGTCTAAATTTGGTCGATAGGTATGACTAGTGCTAGATAGATGAGACTAGTTAGGATGTGGCTAAGATGAGAGGGGTGAGGAGAAATAGGATAAAATGTAAGATGAGATAATATTTAAAGGATGTACACAAATATACAAATCAAATATGAACAAGAGTATGTACAAGATGATATGATGATGAGACAAGGATATACAAGATGATTATATATGAAGGAGGCCTAGATATGTGTGGATAGGCTTGGGTAAAAGGTTGACTCAGCTCATAAATAACACTGGTCTAAAAAAATACTCAACAAATCAAGTAAATCACAAACCTATCACTAGTAAATTGATTTAAAAGTATAACTTGATGATTGCACCATTTAATGGCTTTGAGGGTGAGGCTATAGGCTGGCGACCCATTACATAATCTCCCAAACCCTCTCAACTCCATTTGCACTTAATGGTCACTTGGGATTTGGTACTGACTTTGATAGTAAGTCACTTATTACAATTAAAAGTCCTATTCTAGGTGATACAGGCTCTTTAAGGGCATCCTTGATATACACTAGGTACATGGGACCCAACTTTGTATATGGTGTTGTCTGATGTTTGGTTCAGAGAATTAACTCCTCACCTTCATGAGATCTTGGATGGAGTTTCTTGCTAATCCTTACAAAAATTCTCCCTCTTATTTATATTTTATCGAAACATGGAGTGTGGATTTGTGCATGGTGGTGAAATCCATAATCATAATCCTCCTAAGACTATGGTAACTATATGGGTATCACTTCCACATCACTTTTCCCCTATTAAAAAAAGGGAGGGTTTTTTAGTGGTTTTTGATCCTCCAATACTTATTTATAGGATGGATGGAGGATATCATACACCATTGTAACCTTTGAGGACAAAAATTTGATTAATTGATTAATTAAGTGTGATATATACAAGATAATTTTCAAAATATCAAAATATTTGATAGGTGATCTATAAAACAAGTGATTAGTAGTTTCAATTTGGAAATCTTGAAGGCCGACCTACAAGATAATATGTCAGACAAAAAATATGACCTATAAGACAAGATTTTATATAAAGACCTATAAAACAAGATGTTAGTAGTCTTAAGTAAGATAAAATTTCCATGAATTTTACCCCTATAAAATTCCAAATAAAAGGTTAGCCTAATATCCTTACTAAAAACACTAAAAAAATTATGATTTTTACATTATAACCCTTTGACTAAGGGGCCAAAATGCAGGGGTTTGGGGGTAGTAGCCTCTAACAAGGTCAATGGGTAACAACCCTTATGGGGTTAAGGGGAAGTAAATATATCATCATTTTTAAATTCTCAAATATTAGATAATTTAGGACTTGTAAAACCCTCATAATGACTCAAAATTCACTAAAAATGATCTTAAAATAAGCACTCAATAAAGATAATTTTTGAAGGAAAACAAAGAAAAAAAATCGCTACTAGCTTGTTCAAAACCATAGATACACAGTTAGTTATTAATCAAAATTGCATATAGAGACACAAAATCACGAATAAGTAATGTTGAAAAATAGTTAGGTAGGCTGATAGTGGTTAAATACCAAAATCATGATGTGTGATTAGTGATATTACAAAATGGTGATTGTGGATAGGTGATTTTGTCAACATTATAATTATAAATAGGTGTTTTTGTTAAAATTGCAAACTGCTTGGTTACAATCAACTAGTTATCAGTTTAAAGATGCAAACAAAGTAGGCAAAATCACAACTTATGGGATCAAAATTAAAAATAATAGAGGTGATATTGAAAATTTGTACAAGACTTAAAATATTTACAAACTTATGTAGATTAAATGATTTATAATTTTATCACATTATGATCTTATTATATTTAAGATATTTTCAACATATTTTTAGGATTGAGACATTATTAAATTAAGGCCAAACTAAAATCACAACTAGGAGGTTTTGTATTTGTTTAATGCCAAATTTTTAGTGCCATCCTAAAAAACAAAGGTTAGAGACAGATTGAAATATTTACAAACAGACAATACAAAATATAAGTATAGTCAGAATATAAATTAGGTGGCAAACTAGACACTTTAAAATTTCTACTAGTCAAAATCACAACTTAGTATATCAAAATCACATATGCTATTTAAAATCACAAATACTAATAAGGGATTTTGACAAATTGTAACTAGATTATTCAATATCACAGATAAAAATTATAATCACGACTATTGAGAAGCAATTTTGTAAAACTACAACAAAACAATCAAATAACCTAATGGCTAATAGTTATGACTACGGTCTAAGTCATAATCATGACTATCATGATCAAAAACTCAAATGCAAAATCACTATTTGCAGGTCAAAACTACGATTTGCTTTGAAAATGAAAATTAAAAAATTTGGAGCCCAAATTTGTGCCTTATCAGACCTACAATCTACACAATCACACTTCACACACAAGATTAGCATAAAAAAGGGCTCCCACTATGGTCTCTAAGTGTAAGATGATAAATTTGAGTAATTGATTATGATTATGTAATTTATATCAAAAATACCTAAATTACTAATCTCTAAGTAAAATCTAGAACCAATAGGATAAAAAATGCATAGATAAATGGACATTCAAAGCCAACATTTCAATCCTAAAGCTAAGTGCTCTAAATGAAGATAAAAATAATAAATAGACTAAACGACTATGGATTTTGGATTGCCTTTAGACTAAAAATTTCAACACGATATTTGATTTGATTCAAGACATGGATTAGATGGTTGTTTGGCAAAAGTATAATGGCTTATGATTAATATATTAACATGAAGGCTTATGAACTTTATTAGTTATTTTCTCATTATTTGGAATGGATGGAGTCATGGATTTAAATAGGCAAAAGAGGGATATTTTCTAATGAATTAAAAATTCAATGGAAGCCTCTAGAGAATAAGACTATAGAGAGGAAGGAGATAATTCTAAGGAATTTAAATTTCCTTTGAATTTTATAGAAAAAGAACGCTCTAGAAAAGGATAAGGGTGGTAGAGAGTTCTATATTCCATTAGGAAATCTAATGATGATTAGGGAATATTAACTTAGATTAGAAGAATGGTTAGGTGAGAAGTAGGGGGTAGGCTTGTAGGAATAGATAGGAGTAAGTACGTAAGTGGGTTATGGGATTTTTAAATTCACAAATATTAGACAAGTGGGATTAGTTAGTAGATAATGGGGATTTAAGTTAATTAATTTGGCATGGGATGTTATAAGGTTAGTGTAGGAAAAATTAAATGTAAATAGATGAAATTATAAATTTTAGTGATGAAGTGAGAAAATTTAGATGCATACACCCATTATGGTCATAAAAATTTAATGTTTAATTTGAGTTATAGGGGGTGATATAGACAACCATGAACATTATAGACATAAATCTCTCCTTAGCTAAACTAAACAACCTCTGATTGGAGTAAAAGAAAAATAAAATTACAAAAAACTAAATAAAACACAAATATGGATATTTACACATCAAATTCACATGCAAGTGACCTCCTCTTGAATAATGTATATGGATCCAAGTACTTGAAAAATGCTTGATTTATTGAAAGTGGATGTTTGATTTCCATGTGGACTCAATACTTCGACATCATGATGATATGATTTGGAAGATTTTTTGAAAAGATTATAACATGAAAGTTTTATCATTGAAGCCTTGTATTTGCATGGAGGTGTGGTTGTTTATATAAAAGCAATGGAGGAAATCCATGGCTGAAATTTAGCCATGGTGGAAGAAGATCAATGGTTAGTAATTGATGCAAATATTGGTAATTAAGAATATGAATTTAAAATTCTTGGAATTATATAGAGAATAATGGGTGATGGGATCTAGGAAGCTTAGAGATTTAAAGAGTCTATTAGGATTAATTAATAATGATTAGTAGAATATTAAAGAAGTGATTTGTAGGAAGCATAATGTAGGCAATTGATGGTAGGTGGGTAGGAATTTTAAATTCCTTTATAATGAAAAGATTGGATAAGTGATTAAATAAAGTGATAAGAGAGTGATAATAGGATGATTAATTGATATGGGATGAGGAGTAAGGTTGATATGATGGAGGAATGAATAATGGATGTTAGATTAATATTAGGATAATTATATATTAAGATGTAAAAGTGGTAAATGGATGAAATTAGCACATGATGAAGATGTAATTAGTAATGAATGATGAAGTGGTATATTTTACATGTATATGTTTGTCATTATATATCTTGATGACATATTGATTTTCAATAAAATGAAGGAAGAACATTTATGACATTCGCATAAAGTGTTAAAAAGGTTGAGATATGAAAATTTACTTATGAATTTGAAGATATGTAGATTCATGTATAAAGAATTGGTTAAGGATTTTTTATTTCTCAAGAAGGTTTGAAGATGGATCGAGAAAATGTATTAACTATATTGGATTAGATGTCATCGTAAAGTACATTTGAAGTACATAATTTTCATGGAATAGTGAATTTTTACAAAAAGTTCATCAAGACATTTAGTGGAATATGTACAATAATTATTGATGTAATTCACAAACATAAAAGAGAATTTGTATGGACAACAAAATCATAACATAGATACCTATAGCTAAAGAAGATAACAAAGCAACCAATGTTGGCATTGCTAGATTTTAGTAAAGTATTTCAAGTAGATTGTGTAATACCACAATAAGAGGAGTATTGATTCAAGATGGTAGACCTATTGCCTATATTAGTGAAAATTTGAATGACATAAAGATTCAATATATGATCAAGAGTTTTATGCACTTGTGCAAGCATTGAAGAAATGGAAAACATGATTTATTACCAAATGAATTTATATTATATACATATCATCAATATTCAATAAAATTTTAATCAAAGACATATGAAATGGGTTGACATCATATATATTTATTCATTTTTGTTGAAACATAGGAATAGAAAGTCTAACAGAGTTGCCGATGGATTGAGTAGAAGAATCATTTTGTTGAATTAGCTAAGAGTGGAAGTCATAGGATTTTATCTTATTAAAAAAAAGGGAATAAGATGAAAATTTTAAAGAATCATAGAAATCATGTAGACAACCAATGAGTATAGATAGAATGAACTGGTTGGATTATTTTATTCAAGAAAGTTTGTTATTCAAAGGAAGGAAATTATGTATATCAAGAGGTTCAATACAAGAGAATTTGATCAAATAAAAACATAGTGGATAATTGATATCATCAAGAATACGTAGAGGAGAAATTAGTATTGTGTTAGTGTGAAAGAAAAGCAAATAAAATACACTAAAAATCTTACACCT
The DNA here is from genome assembly GCA_037957365.1 of Torreya grandis. NCBI lineage: Eukaryota > Viridiplantae > Streptophyta > Pinopsida > Cupressales > Taxaceae > Torreya > Torreya grandis. The sequence goes on from JARHVA010003233.1 coordinate 2,028,092, forward strand.
CTAGTCTAGACACTCCAAGAGATAGTGAACTACAAAATTAACTAACAAATCAAAGCAAAACAAAGACTTTTACCTTCTATGACAACAAGTGTTGTGTGTTGGCAATGACATTGATGTGCTTGGTTATGTGATCAAGAATTCTTTGTCAATGGAGCTTCTTACACCACCTCTCCTTGTCACCTTAGTAATGTTGGCTTGGTTTTGGCTTGGATTGGATTAGAAAATGGGCATGGTAACTTTAATTCAAGATATATTTGAAGGAAATCCCGCATAATAATATTAATCAACAAATCTTGTTTATAAATGGGTGAGGCATTGTATTTATAGCTTTCAAAACTAACTCTAACCCAAGTGTAGTTAGGTTAGAGTTAATTGTAGTTGAGTTTAAACTAACCTTTAATTAAGTTAAGGAGGGGACATGCATTTAATATTTGGGATAGAGATCCTATTTATTAGGCATAGCTCTCCATTCCTTAATTTATGGCATTTAGGGAGATATTTCCAATTCCTTGACTTTGAAGATGATGACACATTTTTATTGAATTTTACTTTTTCTAAAATTTATTATTATTATTTGCACATGGAAATTCAACTTAATTATTTAATTTGATTTAATTAATTAATTCATTATGATTAGAATTTTTGCATTCTAAGAATTATTTAAGTACCCTACTTAATAAGTTCGAAGGGAAAACTATCACATTACTAGGTTGAAAGTTGACTGGATATGAATTCATGAGAGATTATGATTATGTATAGGATAATACCCCAAATAGGGATGTCTCAACATGATTATGAGCACTAATGTCTAATGTAAATATGAATTTGGGACATTTAGTGATTCTTACATTTAATTTACACTATTTGGTAGAAATCAATCTAAAGTTTGATTAAATTCTAGTTGTGGTCAAAATGGGGTTTAACAGTTTACCCATATTTAAAAAGGCATTACAATCTATAGGCACAATAATGGATTCTAAAAAAATTAAAAATTTGTTAATGCCTAATTCCTTAGAAGGTGATGGATGAGGCCCGGATGCCCCCTCGAGGGAATAAGGAAAACAAGGTTGGCAAATGGTCTCTCAAAAATAAGGACATGATTGGACTAAAGGTAAAGGGGCTAAAAAAAGATCAATTTTCCCAAATGAAGTTATACTTAGTGGCACAATGAGATGACCCAGTTGGGAAGATAAGAAGGATGATGTACCCAAAGGTGGTTATAATCATCAACATAGTGAGGTGAAAAGAATGATTTACTCAAAGGCAGTTATAATCATTAACAAGATGAAAACATACTCCAATAAGATAGAAAAATGGTAATGATTTTCTCAAAGGTTGTTATAATCATTAACATCTAGATAAATCAAAGCATAATGATTTTCCCAAAGGTGGTTATAATCATTGGCACTAGGATTTTGGCATATTATAACAAATCAAAAAATGGAGCTTACGTAATGAATCCATAATCATGGAGTAAGAGTAAGTCAATATAGAGGATAGACATGAATTTGGGCTACCTGATAGTATGAATATGCACATCCTAACAAGCAAGGATTAAAATTTATTCATGATTTAATTACTCTACATGTGGGTAATATTTGGATATGTCAAGAATAATGAGAAGTACTACTGGACTATTACTTGTAAGATCCACCAAACTAATTTTTGTTGTAGTATGTGATGGTATACACCATTATATAAAACACCCTAATGATCTAACTGTGATGTGCATATGGACCAATTCCTGATTCAATAATTAATTAAAAATAATGCACCAATGATAAAAACTATGATGACAATGTTTACATATGAATACAAATCTATTTAAGCATAATGCATATGAATCACCCAATGAATGCATATAGACTAAGTAAGGTCACAAAAATGAAATTAAATAAACATGTAAACAAAAAAACATACAAACAAAATTAAACAAAATAATAATAAATAAAAACACAATAAAACATCAATAAATAAAAAGTGAACAAAATAATTAAAACAAAATCAAACAAACACAAACAATGGTTAATCACAATGTTAGTAAAAATAGAAAATACATTATTAGTGCATGTGTAATAGAGGTGTTACTCTTGGTGACAGGGTGACCTCTAAACTAGATAGAAATGATGTAGGTATAATAATGTAAGAACAATGGCACAAAGTTACCCCTAGGCTATAGGGAAATAACCAGACACAAGATAAAGACAAACATTGCCCCTAGGCTAAGGAGTCAATAAAACAAAAGAAATAAAAAATAGAGGAATCGAACAAAATGAAGGGGTTGCTGAGCTAACTCCAGATACACAAGGCAAGTGGATGATGCATACATAGTTTTATGGATGCAAGATATAACATGAATGTCAAATCAAATGTAGTTCTCCCAAGATATGGGATAGAAAAAATGATTGATAAAGAATCATGATGGATGTGTAGAGGAAAATGAGAATGACATCACAAAATGGTGAGTGATAAAGAAAAGTGTATACTCACAAAATGATGAGAGTGTAATACAAATCCAAGCGGTCATGAATGTATCAAATTCAAATACATAGTATGCATAATATGAACTCACATAAAAATGAGAGTGTAAGGCTTAAGGCCAGTAAGAATGGAAAACTAAAGGACAAGTGGTCACTTGAAAAATAGCTAGGAGTCCCAAAATACTTAAGGCATAAAAGAGGTTAAAAAGAAAGGAAGGTGTGGCTGAGCTAACTTGAAATACCCCATATATCCAAGTGCTACCTATATAGTCTATGTGGACCTCAGGCCAATGTAGTTCTCCCAAAAATGGGAGGAAAAAGACCAAGGTGGTCAAGAAATAAACTAACTGAACAAAATGATCCATCTCAAAAAAATTTGACAACTTTATATCTCACGTGGAAATTCTAAACCAATTTTCATGATTTTGTGATTGTTAGAATGTTTTAGCAATATTTTTGGAATTTTTGAGGTATCTCAACTCAATCAAGAATTACGAGATACTAAATAATCCAACTCATAAAATGGTGAGAGCATGGATTAAACATGCTCATAAAATGGTAAGAGCATGGCGAAGGGGTGATTGAGATGAACTCAACATAAATCAAGTTTTGATTATATAGTCCTAGAATGAGACCTCAAGTCACTGTAGTTCTGCCTTGCAATGGAAGAATCTAACTAGGTAACAATAAGTTCATGAATTAGGCAAATAGAATAATATAAAACAAGAATGACAAAGAGATGTGGAAATGCATGGTAAATGTATTACTCCTAATTTACCCATAGATAGTTATTATTAGGAAACAATAACATGGATCAATGATACTAATTTGCCCAAAGGTAGTTATAATTAGTAGCACTGAAAATGAGGTAGAACATGACAATAATGAAGAATGTAATTGCCAAACCAATGTCATACTGGTCTAATATACAACCTCTATGTAGAATAATAAATCAACTACTAAAACTTTATCTAAATCTTCTCATTGAAGGTGCCTAAAGAACCAATAGATTAAAACCAAGGTCAAAAAGGGTGGAAAGGGAGGGTAAAAACAACTTCGGTCAATAGTAAAGGTATGGTAGGAATGATATACAATATGGTATAAGGGAGGTGATGTTATGAAAAAAGGGGTAATAGGTTTACCCCCAAGTGACAAGGTAAGGTAAATAGTAGGATATGAAACAACAACAAGGTGAATGGAAAATGGAAAAGGTAAGGTAAATGAAAGGAAAAGTAAATGGCATGGTATGAAATAATGACAAGGTGAATGACAAATGAAAAAGTCAAGGTAAATGATAAGGCAAGGCAAATGGCAAGGTAAAGATATGGTTCTATTGTTCTTGCTAATGTGGAGATGCTCACCTTGATCAACATATGATACAACTAGAATAGTCAATTATGTAAATTGATAGCCCACACCTCTTCTAAATAATTAATATTCAAGAACCTATTAATGATTTGGACTACAATAATGTTGTTATGAGATTTATTATTTTTGGGAAATTATATGTTTAATTCCTAAATAATAAATGGGTATGAGTAGATAAAATCAATAAATAATATACAATAATTAAGCCACTAATTTATTTAAACAAGTTGTATTTTTGCCTTTTATAAAAATAGTAATGAGTGAGAGAAAATATGACAGCTTATTTTGGGTTGTTAAGACTGAGATAGAGTCTGATACTGAAGGAACATGAATAGGACACTATCACAAAATAAAATTTGAAGTTCATTTCTTGATTGGATAGGACTATTGAAAATAAGACACCTTATATTCTAGCACTGTAGTCCTGGTCTTGCCACTATTATCCAAACTGCTCACAAAGATATGATTTTTTTGGGTTTTGTTCACAATGTATGTGCAAACCTATATACCAAATTTTAGGTCTTTACTATCAATGAAAATATTTATATATTTGATTCTTTGTATGCTTGTGTATATTATGAAATTGAATAGAACTTTGAAAAATAGGGAAAATGGGTTAATGTGTAAAGGATATGCTGGATACACTTCACACCTCATATGTGGGCACGTTGCCTACATACCAATACTCTAAGGAGGGATCAAGATATAGGTAGTTTTTCCATTTAAGTTCTTGGTGTAATAGTGTATGAAGATGCAAGTAAATACAAAACTAGATGTACTTGGAATGACTAGGGATTGGTGCAAGGGTTTGGATAAGATTAGAATGATGTTGGATGGCTGTATGTAGAGAATAAGGAAGAGTACTTGAGTAGTCTTGCTTCTCTCTTGTAAATGAGTGTTCACCCTTCAAAATGGCCTTTGAATGGCCTTATATAGGGGATTTAATGATTATGGGTTAAATTAATTCATGTTAGGCTGACATGAATTAGGATAAGGATTTAGGAAAATATGATCATTAGGACCAAAAGTACACTTGGACAACAATGCTAAAAACTAGACACCCTAGGTTTTAGTGCTCTTATCCAACTTGGGCATTATTTTCCAAAGGGAATGAGACCTAGGGGGATGGATCTAGGCTTGAGAGAGCTACCTGGGTCTACAAGAGTTAAGTTTGGAAGGTTATGGATGACTAGGAATTAGTGGAAAAAAAAGTTTAAAAGGGTTGTGCAAGCAAGTAGGAGGACCTATAGATTGGATGTCATTAGCCATACTCAAGTAACAAAATTTTGCATTTTACATGACTAGCTTCCCCCCCATTTATTCTAGTGATGTAAAAAAATAAAATATTAGGATAAAAGAAAAAGATAAAGCATAATTGAGCTTACTTGGGAAGGTGAAGCTCACAATGCTATGTGATGCTAGATGTGCATAGAGAGAACATGATGTGAAGTGTTAATCTACAATGAAAAACATAAAGTAGATTAGTTCTTACTAGATATGCTATATCTAAAATAAGAATGTATAAAATCTAGGTAAGAGAGAGAAGAAGAGAAAGGAATGAATACACCTCATTCGGTACACAAGCCAATACAAAACGTATTGTGATGCTAGATTGTGTTGGGTGTGTGTTGTACTAAAAGTAATATTGCAAATGAAATTGAGTGCTCAATTCCCTAGAAGTGGCTCAAGAATGCAAAGGCAAGATTTTTGTCTCCATCATCACCTACTAAGTGAAGCTAATGAATCATGCATATGTCAATCGATGTTTGGACTGTGTGTCCAATCCCTCTGAATAGGTTTCTCAAGAATACAAATGCTAGTTAGTCCTTTGGATCCATCATTTCCCCATGAAGTGAAGCTATGAAGTGATACTGGTATAGAATAGATGTTATATGAGATGGCTCTCAAAGCCCATGAATGTAATATAATCTGATAATGTTGACATGGATAGTTTAATACATGCTAAAAATTGGGCCACTCTTAGCCATTTCAAAAGATGGAGACTAGGCTTGTATGAAGCCACTCCAAAACTAGTGCAATAAGCCCAATAGGCTTATATGAAAGCCAACTCAAGAACTCAAAAAGTTAGGCTTGTATGAAATCCAAACTTAAAAAATTATGCCAACCACATTAAAATGGATTAAGGCATGCAACTACTAAGAATGCTTAGAAAAAATGAACTAAACTCAAAAAGAGAGGAGGAGTAATGTGTCATGCACATTGTCCCCAATAACTGGTATTTTGACCATAGATTCTGATCTAGAAGTTATATCAACTACCTAATATAAAACTAGAAGTGAGAGACATCATGCCATGCATGATGCCACCTATAATTTGATTCTTTGAGCAAAAACTATACTAAAACATGTTGAATCTAGACTATGTTGTACTGACAAACCTGAGATTGAACTAACCTTTTTGTCTGTTTCTAGAAAAAATGATTTTTCTACTATCTAGATAGGAGTGCTAAAAATAGGACACCCTGTTGTCTGATGCTGTAGTCCAACTTTGGAATTATTGTCTAAGGATGAATTTGAGGACTATTCTAGATTCTCTATTGTCTGTCTGGTTTGTTTTGCCTGGTTTGAAGTCTAGATTCTATTCTAAGTGTTCTAAAATTTACTATTTTGACCTCTAAGATCTCTAATATCTATGATAAAACCCCTATTTTTTGACCCCTCTTCTAAGGAAGGAATGAAGACCCTACAATGACTTCCCTGAGAAGAGATAGCCATGATAGTGGTTTAAGCTAGAAATATATATGATATAGTTATGATAGTCAACAAGATATCTCGAGATATAGTAATATTTGTATTGAAAGATTGTTAGATCAACAGGGGTATTCTTATATAGATATAATAATGTAAAAGCATGTGTAATGTACTAAACTAGAATCAAAAGGGTTAGTTGTTATTTGTTAGTAGGGAGGGACGAAGCATGATTTCCATAATGGCATCCAACAGAGAAAGGAAATGCTTGATATGGATCATGGCATTTTCAAACAAGGATAAATAATCAAGCAACAAACATACAAATAATAAAGAAAAAAACATACAAGGGTGGCCAATGGGCCAAGTAAACAAGGGATATGGGAACATGTCACTCATATTGGAAAGCAAACATACAAGGCATGTTCAAATGCTGCATACACATACCATAGAACAAACAAGATTACCATAAGGGCCATAAGCATATAGTAGAGTACAAGTACAGACATTGGTAAATATCCAAAGGTACACACACATGAATAGAAGTAAAGGACATTGAAAAATGTCCTAAGACACACACAAGAGACAAGCAAGAACTAGAAATGCAATCCAATAAGCTACACTAAGCAAGAAGAGAAATCAAGTAATAATGAGAAAGATAGAATCACATCTAACTAATCAAAGCAAGAGTGAAAGTATGTAAGACATGTTTAGTAAATGACTAGGTATATGCTAAAGAGATACACAAGTGATGGATACTAGTGAAATGTTGATATTGTAATCTTTATAATCTAGTAAGTAATGTACATCAACATGATAACTTAGAGTGTGTAGTGTAAGAATGCCATTCCTTGGATGCTGTAGTCATGTAGAAGATGCCCCCAGTGGATATGTATATCGATGTGTGTCTTGAATGTAGAAGTAAGATGCCCCCTCAATGGGTAGAGTGAAGTACTCAAGTAGCTGGATTACATTATACACACTCAAAGAGATCAAGTGAAGCATGGTAATGTAGATAAATCAACAAACAATAGCATGAAACAACAAATTTAAGTCCTATCATAGTAGTATAATTATAAATCATAGATGATACATATAGTAAAAATGTTTTTGTATATATTTGAATGTTTTTGGTATTTTTGAAATATTATATTGCTTTTATATTTTTAAATAAGCTATGTACAATTAAGCTTTGAACATAAATAATGTAGACTGTAATATGTAAAATGGCATGCTAGACATGGAATCTACGTAGATGCATAATACTCATTGGGTTTTTGAGTTTCTTTCCTTCAAATGAGGCTAGATGATACACTTTAGGGCTAATATTTTTGATAATAATATATGGACCTAGCCAATTTGGTTTGGAATTCTATTTGATTTCATTTTTGGCATTAACATTGTGAAGGTTTTCTTTGAGAACCAGATCATTAACTTCAAATTCTCTAATGTGAAATCATTTTTTGTAGGATCATTGTATAAATTATTGGTAGATTCTGAGATGTTATACATCTTGAATTCATGTATGGTCTAATTGTTCAAGATGGTGTAAATGCTTTTCACAATAATAGTGATTAGTGAGAATACCTTTAAGGGAGACACAAAGATGGGATTTCTAATTCCAATGGTAAAACTAATTTTGTACCATAAATGAGTCAATAAGGAGTAGCTCATGTGGGTTTACAAATACTTGTGTAATAGGCCCATAATGCTAAAACTAGTTGATTATGCCAATCATCTCCAAATTTTTTCACTATTTTGCTTAAAATGCTATTTATAGTTTTATTAGTAGCTTTTGCTTGACCATTTCCTTATGGGTAATATGGAGTGGAGCATGTGTGCTTAATTTTGTATTTTTTATAATTTTTTTCATAGTTTTGTTATTGAATGATGTTCTATTATCAGAGATGATAACTGTCGATAAGTTGAAGTGCAAAATAATATGAGTCATGATAAAACTTGTAAATGTCTTCGATTGTGGTAGATTGAAGTGGAACTGCTTCCACCCATTTGGTAAAGTATTCGGTAGTTATAATTATGAACTCATGTCCATCAATGGATTTAGGGTTAATTTTTCCAATGAGATCAAATTGCCATAACATGAATGGCCATGGAGAGATGATAAGTCAAATTTATTGTGATGTTGCATGTTGTAGATTACTGTGTCATTGACATTTATCACATAGATTCACGTATTGTAAACATTCATCTTCTATGGTAGGCCAGTAATACCCTTATTAAAGTAATTTGTATGACATGGATTTTTTGATAAAGTGACCACCACATTCACTATCATGTATTTGAGCTAGAAAAAAATTGGATTTTACTAAGGTTAAGCATCGTAGTAAGTGTCCATCGAAAGATCATGTAAAAAGGTCCCCACCTATGATTACATAACATATTACTTATTTTTTTAACTTAAGTTTGTCAATTTAGGAGAAAGTGTCTGGTGTAATAGATTTGTGTAAAAAGTTGTAAATATCAGAGAACCTTTCTAGGGTTTTAGAACTTCATGTAGTAGCTAAGATAGAAAGAGTGATCAAGTCTGCATTGGATATTGATGGTGATTGTAATTATTTAATTTAAAAGATTGCTTGATCATCATTGATGTCAATAGGAATTAGAGATGTAACACAAGCCATTGTATCTACATGTCTATTATCTTTTCTAGGGATGTTCTTGATAGAAAAGTACTCTAATTACAATGACAAACAATATACCATGTTGTAGTATGGGATAAGGTACTCTTCTTTTATTTGATAAATGTTGTTGACTTGATTTAATACAATTTGGGAATCATTAAAGAATTAAATAGATTTGATTTGGAGGGATTGGGTAGTGAATAGTCCTAAAATAAGTGCTTCATATTTTTCTATATTATTGGTGAGGGAAAAACTTAATCGGTATGCTATGAGAATTGTGTGACTGGAAGGATCGACAAAGACAATGCCTTCCCCTACACTAGATGTGCATTGGGAGCCATCAAAAAACATAGTCCAAATATTTGAATGAGTATAATAGGTGGTGAAATCATCTTTGAATGTGTCACTAAGAGGGTTGGTATCTAACAACGGTGCTGCTATCAAATGGTTTGCAATTATTTAGATCTTTATTGATTTTTAGAGTATTTTTTAAAGTCAAATTCTATTAATAACATAACTAATTTTGTGATACAACAAGAAATATGTGGTTTAGTGAGTAGGAAATTTAAGGGGTTTGCTTTTGTGATAACTTGAGTCTCATTATTGACTATGTAATGCCAGAGTTTTTGTGTGGCAAAAACTAATGCGAGACATAATTATTTTATTGGGGAATAATTTTTTCATAATCAACCAATGTGTGACCGATGTAATAAATTTCTTATTCGGTATTTTTATCATCATATTGTATGAAGATTGTTACTAATGCATGCTCTATTGCTAAGATATATAGTAGGAAAGGCTTATTTGGCATAGGTAGTACTAAAATGGGTGGATGAAGAAGATATTTCTTGATTGTATTGAAGCTTTCTTGATAAGCTTGGCCCTACATAAACTTTGTATCTTTCTTTAATAGTCAAGTAAATGACTGAGTTTTATCAACAAGCTAAGCTACACAATAATGGATTGCTTGGATCTTACCTTGTAGGGATCAAAGTTGTTTTAAGTTGGTAGGAGATGGCATATCAATAATTGCTTTGACTTTCTTAAGATCAAATTCTATACCATGTTGAGAGATAATGAAACCTAGGAGTTTACCTAATGTAACTCCAAACACACATTTCTTTGGGTTTAGTTGGACATTATATTGTTTGAGTCATTGAAAGATCATTCATAAATCAATAGCATGATGTTGTCATTGTTTGGATTTAACTAATATATCATCAACATAATCCTCGACTGTATGGTGAATTAAATCATGAAAGATATGTGTCACGGTATCTTGATACATGGCTCCAAAATTTTTTAATCTGAAAGGCATGATAATAGAACAAAATGTGCCCCAGGGTGTTATAAAAGATGTTTTTCTAATCTTCTTTAGTGATCTTGATTTGGTTGTATCCAATAAAACCATCCATGAATGATAAAATTTTATACCTGACTATAGAATCAATGATCATGTTGATATTAGGCAAAGATAAATCATCTTTTGGGCATGCTTTATTTAAATCTTGAGAATTAAAACAACACTAAATTTATCTATTAGGTTTGACTATAGGGACTATGTTGGAAATCCATTCAGGGTGTGCTACTGGTCGAATGAATCCATCATCTAAGAGGCATTTTATTTCATCTTTAACCAAGAGAGATGCCTTAGGATTCATTTTTTGAATTTTTTGCTTAACTAGTTTAACATTTGGGTATAAGGGAATCTGATCAACAATGATAGATGTATCAATTCTTGGCATATCTAAGTAAGACCAAGCAAAAATTTCTAGGAAATCTATTAAAGTTTGATAGATATCTATATATTTTTAATTTTAGAGGGTAGAAACTAATAATACAATGCAGGGATCTTGATCGATTCTGAAGTTAAAATTTATAGTTTTTTCATTAAGTAAAGTGGAATGATTGAGTGTGTAAGGAGTGGTAGGGATAATATCATTTGAATCAATTGGTATGTCTTGGGTTGAGTTGAGACTTTCTCAAAATATACGTGGGCATTTGTGTGATGAGGAAATCTATTTTTATGATAACAAGATGGGAGGTCCTCATATGATCTTAGAAATTATAGGAGGGATTCATCGTTGGAAAATTCATCTAATGTGAACATGTCTTGCAAAGATGTATCATCAATGAGATTAGGGTAGATTAATGATAATGTTTAAGTATGATTAATGGTGTAATCAACTGATGTAGTGGGTGGATAAAACTTGATATGTTTTGAAGTGGCAGAAGAGGGTTTACTATGAGGATAGGTAAACTGATATCCTAGCCCTTACATTCCATGTTGTGTAGATACCTCAATAGGATTGATGATTCCTTATTTGTGCTTTCTAAGGCCTTTACCATGATATCCCATTTAATTAAGGCATTTAAGTGAAAAAGGTGAGGTGAATTGGTGCTTTGGTATTGGTAATATTACACAATTTGGATTTTATTGATGTGTTACATGGTTTGGGGGTACATTATGAATATTGGGTTATATAGGTAAATAGCTAAGATTAAAGTTCAAAATATAATTCTATGGTGTGTCGACAACCTAATAGTATTTAAAAGGTTAATTATCAATTGGGCATGTGTATATGTAGCCTTTGTGACTAAATTTGAGACAAGCATGGAGTGTAGAAAGGACTGCATGCATATCATGAATCCAATAATGAATAAGTAATAAATTATAGTTGAGGTCATTTGGCACGACTTGGAAAGTAGTTGGTAGTGTCTTAGGCCATAATATGAGATTAAGGGTTATTTGACCCATGAATTTTCATGGAATGTTATCAAAACCTTTGATGTTCATATTAGAGTGATCTAGATTGTGAGGTTATTTATTAAGAAGTTTAAGAAAGGAAATATTGCAGATGTTGAGTCCTAATCCATTATTAACTAACACTCATTTTACCCCTACATCATTGATTCATAATTAAATATACAGAGGGAGGTGTTGTGCAATGATGTGTTATGGGGGTAAATCTTCTTTCTCAAAAGAAATATGTTCTTCAATCCATTGCATTGTGTTGAGGATAGATGAAACATAAGCTAGTTCAACTAAAATGGGAACTCTGATATTATGAAGGGCTATATACAACATATAGTTGTAAATATTGGATTTTCAAAGGAGTTCAAAAACTGAAAATATGTCTAAAGGGATGTTAGTATGAGTGAGAAAGCTATAGCCATGGGTGTAATCAACTTGCCTATCTTCATAAACTTGGTTGATAGCGTGGATCACCTGATCTACTATAGGCATATAACTAGTAGTAGGTGTGGGATAAGAGATAGATGTACCAAGTTTGAATGAAGGAGGGATGGATATAACCACTAGTGTTTATTGGTGTCTAGTAATGATAGGGAGATACTCAAAAATAACTAATGAGTTATATGCATTGAGGTAGAAAGCATGAATGCAGAGTGAAATGCCTATAATTTGAGTGATTATTTGTGCAAAGATATACTTATAAAGAATAATCCACATGAAAGATAAAAAGTAAGAGATAGAGAATGTGACATTGTGCCTAAATGCATAGAAAATTTTGATATGCAACATAACATTTTGTGCGTGTTTAGTATGATAAATTTGGAGACTTTCCCATATGAAAAATAGAAATTAAAGGATAGAGAACATGATTTTGTGCCTAAATGCATAAAAATATTTGACTTGTAACATAATATTGCTAACATGTTTAGCATGATGATCTTGAAAAGTGTTTCATATGAGAGATAGAGAGTATGAAAAAGGAATATTTAAATCTTGTGTAATTTTAGCAATAAATGTTGTCATATCATCCCTTATTATGAAAATTACACATGAAATGCAAATGATGAAACTTTTTACTAACATATGATAGACTTCATCATTCATGAACATGATAGGTACCATTATGGTTTGTTATTTACAAGAAATGTAAGAAAAGTTTGTAAATAAATGAGCAACATTTTAAAAATTTGAGTATGGATGTAAGGTGATACCTTAAGAATCAAATAGGAGATAGTATATGCAACTAGGGATTTTTCAAAAATATTTTTGAAAAATGCTATAAATTTTTGAAATTTGAAATTGAATTTTTGAGCTAAGTATGCAAGATAAAATTCAGAAATTTATGAGAAAATTAGTGATTTAATGGGACCTAGTAGATGCAACTAGGGATTTGATAAAAATATGTTTTCTGAGGATTACTATGAATTTTTAAAATTTTAAGTGATTTTCTGATTTTAATATGCAACTTAAAAATTCAAAAAATGATTGAAAAATTACTAGGAGCTAGTTGATGCAACTAGGGTTTGAAATAAAATATTTTTAAAAATTAACTACAAAATTTTAAAATTTGAGAGGAATTTATGATTTTAATATTCAATAAAAAATTTATAAATTTATGAGAAAAATTAGCTAGGAATTTACCCAAGGGTTGCTAGGGTTTTTATGTAAAACTTGAAGTAAGTCAGGTTCACCAAATGATTTATTATTTTTGATAAATTAGATGTTTAATTCCCAAATAATAAATGCATTTGATTAGAAAAATTAGTAAATAATATGAAATAAATAATCCATTTATTTATTTAAATAATTTATCTTTTTACATTTTCTAAAAATAGTAATGAGCGAGAGAAAATATGACTTAGCTTATTCTGGGCTGTTACAGTTGAAACATAGCCTGATACTAGAGGAACATGACTCAGACACTATCACAAATTGAGATCTATAATTTATTTCTCAATTAAATAGGACCACTATAAATAGGACACCCTACTATCTTACATTTTCCTAGTCTTGGTATTGTTATCCAAACTACTCATAGAGATATGATTTTTCTAGGTTTTGTTCACAACATTTGTGTGAGCCTATGTACCAAATTTTAGATATTTGATGTCAATAAAAATCCATATAGATCTAATTTTTCATGTTCTTGTATCTTCTATGAAATTAAATAGAACTTTGAAAAATAGGGAAAAGGGGTTATTGTATAAAGGATATGTTGGACGTGTTGTTCCCAAAATCTGTCACTTGTTTTTGGGGACAACATATCAACTATTTTGGTCCTATAGGCCAAAATTCTCTCTTCCCTTCTCAAAAAATGTTCTAAGCACTCAAGTTATTCAATTATTCAAGTATTTTCAATCAAGGGACTCACAGGTTCAATGAGTTCAATAACTTCAATAGGCAAGCTCTCATAAAGGAATAAGTTCCCAACACTTAGGCATTTCAAGGTTGGTTCAACATCGAGGTTCAACCAAAAGGTCCATCAACAGGCTTCAAACCAATGGAATGAACCATTGACCCATTGACCCATTGAAACCTACCTCCAAAGGTTCAAAGGTTCATCGGGTTTAAAGGTTTAATGACATCGGCAGACTTAAAGAGTTAAACACTTCAGCAAGTTCAAAGTTCAACCACTTCAGATAGTTCAATGGCTTCGAAAGACTTAACAAAAAGAAGACTCCAAAAAATAAAGATTGAACCGTTGAACTGTTGAACCTTGAACCAAAAGAGTTCAAGGTTCAAAGGTTCAATGAGTTCAATAAAGTTTGAGAGACTTAGAAGAATAAAGGATTCAAAGAGCTAAGAAAGAAAGGTTGAACCGATTGAACCTTGAACCAAAATGGTTCAAAGTTCAAAGGTTCAACTAGTTTAATAGAAAAGAAAAGGATCCAAAAACTTCAAAGGACCAAAGGATTCAAAGAAAGAGATTGAACCATTAAAATTTGAACCAAAATGGTTCAAAGTTCAAAGGTTCAAAGGTTCAAGGAAGCTTCGAGCAAAGGTAGGAAGTGGAAGATTCCAGAGACAAGTTTGAAGAGATGGTTCAATCGAAGAGGAAAAAAAGTGATTGAACCAAGGAGCCAAAATGGACCACCCAAATTGTTGAACCATTGAACCAATGAACTCTCAAGGTTCAAAGGTTCAAGGTTCAATGTGGTTCAAGTGACTAGCGACCAATGACATCCCCATGGATGTCAAATTCAAGGTAACAAAATGCCCGTTTACTTTCAAATATGGCATGAAACCTAAAAAATAAACTCAGTGACCAGTTGAAGAAGAAGCTGAAAGAACTAGCAGAAAGGGAAGAGATAGCTCGAGAGCTTAGATCATGAGGAAGAGCTCAAATTGCAACAAAAAAAAGGGAAAGCTACAAGAAATCTAGAAGTATCTGTAGGAGAGTTATTTTAGTAGGTGAAACAGTCCACCAGGTGGACATCAGAGAGCATGAACAGTCAAGGACATGATCTATTTTTCTCCATAAAATAAAAGTGAGTGGATAGCTACACAAATATCAGGAAGAGGACTAGGTGGCCTATACTTTAGAGGAGACATTTGGGATGAATTGAAATGCCACAGTTAAGGCCGATGCCCTGTTCCAGCATGGCCCCTTGATAGAACTGAAAATGCATTCAAGGCATTGAATGCAACATGGGCCATTCTATGAAACAAAGTGCCCAAGTCTTTCTTAGAGTGCTATATATTGTAATCTCTTATTTCATGCAAAAGAGATCTTTTGGTTATCAGAAGTAAAACTCTGCCCAAATTGAAAGGCAATACTGAGACTTTGAGTTCAAATTGTTAATCATATTTCATTATTTAAATGAGAAAGCAAGTGACTTTTTAGACTTTGTGCTGGAATAACTTGTGTTGTTGAGGAAATTGTTCTTATGTCTATTTCCTAAATACATTCTTGTTAATTTAATCAAATAATTAGAACTAATGGAAATAACTTGGAAGGTAACTGAAGCCAACTGTGGGAAGACTTTGAGCTACCACAATTGTCTTTAGTGTGTGTGTTTTCAATTTGTTTCTATGTAAAGGATCTTGGGATGACTTTGTGCCCCCATTGTCCTTTGTATTTCACTCTTTAGTAGTTGAGGTGGAGAATTTTTGTTACACCTCATTCTACTGGTTATTGCACCCTATTACATTTACTTATCACTACAAGAAAGAATTCTTGCTATTTGTTGTAGACCACTTCTAAAAGAAGAGAAGTGCCTTCTCTCATTTCACCAGGATTTCTCCTTTGTCTGTGAACATCATCTCTTAAAAAAGAGAGATGGATGGTGTTGTCCTACCCCTGAGTGTTATTTTTAGCTTATATATATAGTATATAGTACCTCATAGTTATATGAAACCTCCCCTTGATGAGAGGAGAGATTTGTCCCCTTTTGATGTGGTAAACCTACACATTTGGCCGATTAATCTCCTTATGCTATGGTTGAAACAACCTATTTTTCCCATTAGTTAGATGGTGACAAAATATTCACCCAATAATTTTTGGTGACTTCGTTGGGGAACATTTTATGTAGTTTGAAGCCTCAAGCTTCAAATTGAAGCAGTCTCTATCCTAATAAATTTCAATTTTACACTCTGATAGATCCATGGTATAGAAGAAGCCAAAGAGATAAAGGTATTATTGACCCTATATTTGAGTTGGCACAACAAAGTGATTTTGACCTGTTTCTTTCTCCAACTCACCTTCAGCGAACTAAGAGTTTTCTTCCTACAAAATTTAGGTCTCCATTACTAGGCAAAACATCCATTTCTATTGTTAGCAGAGCTTTGTCAATACATACCCCTCATAAATTTGTTATCCCTCCCTTCAGTAGTCAAATCATGGCAGTTCAAGGCCCTTGGAGTAACTCTTTTAGTCCACTCAATCTAACTCCACCTCTACATGAGCTACCACATAATTCAAGGAAGAATTTTCCCAAATTCTTTAGTGATGGGAGAGTTCATCTTGATGAACATATTGTAGCTTTTCGTATAGCCTGTGGTGTGATAGGCATGGAGTATGAGAACGTAGCAGTCATGTTGTTTATGGAGACATTGCAAGGTGTTGTTGTAGATTGGTTCTACCATCTGTAGGCTCAGTCAGTGACTGACTAGAACACTCTCAAAGCCAAATTCAAAGCCAAGTTCAAGACTACAGAAGATGCATATGCTCTGCTAGCCCAACTAACACAAATGAAGAAGGAGCCCCATGAACCAATGAGATATTTCATAGCCAAGTTTGACAAGTTGAGGAACATGATTCTTATAATTGCATAACCAACAACTGAGAATCTCAAATGCTTCTTCATCAACTCTCAGCTTCCTAAAGTGAGTTTCTTATTGAGACGTGCTGGTCACATAGACCTTGCTGCAGCTCAAAATTTGGCCACTGAGGTGGAAGATGATCTTATTTTGGTAGGAAAGATAAGAAGAGATCTTAATAGAGGCAAATCTTCTTCATCCTCTGAATATCCATCTATAAGCACCATTGATCTAATGGTGCAGAAGCTGACAAATGAGTTGTTATCTCTCAAAAAGTAAATGGCACAAGGAATATCTACTCCTCCTTCATACTGAGATATACAAAGGAGGACATTCCCCAATCAGTCATACCAAGGCAACACTACTAAGAATCAAGGGCAGCCAAATCCTCTTGCACCCCCACAAGGGAAACTTGCCATAGAAGCACCTCCAACCAATTTAGGAGTTAGATATCTTGAAATAGAATCTAATTTCTCCTTCCAGCTTGAGTTGAACCCAAAAGATTACACTAATCTCTTCATAGAGGGAGAAGAAGAATTAACTGGTGACTCCAACATTGGTTTCTTGAACTACCAGGATGAACCCAGAAGTAAAGGTGAAGCATTTGATGGATCATATACTGTATTCACCCAGTTTTAGAACCAGTCAGCCTAGCAAGCTAATAAGGTAAGAATAGAGGAGTGAGTTCAACCAATAATTTCAATTTTTAAGTGGGGAACCACTCTGTCTTTCAATTTAAGGACCCAGTGATCGCTAAAAATGTAAGTACCTCAAGTACACCTTCACCTTCAAATTTAATTTCACAGATCAGTACCTCCCCTCATAAAAACCAAAAGGATGAACTACCTTCCCCTATTCCTAATTCATTTCAGACATTTAACATAATCAACCATGTCAAGAAAACTAAAATTCAAATATCTGAATTTGAATTCCTACAATCCAACCCTGAGCAGTTGGATAAGTTGGTTTAGTGTGTAAAGAATAAAACCATCCCTATAGGACCAACTGTTTCAAAGGTGACTCCCACATTCACCTGGAATAACTTTGTTATTACTCCTCCTACTGATCTCAAGAGGACATAACCATTTTATGTCTTTTTGATGATAAATGGACACCAGTTAAATAATTGCATCATAGACTTAGGTGCATCTGACAATGTCATGCCTATAAAAGTGGCATAATCTCTTGGACTCACATTAACCAAGACTTTTTGGAGATGTTTCTCCATGGAGAAAAATAAGTGCCACTGCTAGGACAAATCAAGAATGCCCAATTTGCATTTGTGGCATTCCCAGACAAGAGAATTAAGATGACAGTCCTAGTGGCTGACGTCCCAGCCTCATACGACATCCTTCTTGGGCAAAATTTCTGCAAGGATGTTGGTGGTGAGTTAATTATGGACCTATCTGAAGTGAGTATCTCAGTCAAAGGCATCATGCAGAGATTGCTCCCTGAGAAGGAGGAAAAATATGTTGTCACTCAAACATCAGCACCTAAAGCTCAAATTCTATTTGAGTCTTTAGGCATGGGTAATTACTTCTTGACTATGGAGGTTCATGTGGCATTTGATGAATTTTTTGAATGTAATATCCTGATAATCGATTCAGTCAAAATGGCAGAAGACTTGATAGAGCATGGTGCAAGTGTAGAAGAATCCTCCCCTCCAAACGAAGGAAAATCTAAGGAAAGGTTATTTTATAATAATGTGTAGATTCTCAAATTCAATGGTATCTATTCTTCTATTAGCTCAAGAGCTGAGATTGTGTTGATATCTCCTCAAGGAGATATTTTCTCTTATTATTATAAATTGTAGTTCAGCAACACCAATAATACTGCTGAATATGAATCACTGCTGCTCAGATTAAAGGTCACTCAAGATAGGGGCATCAAACTCCTTCATGCCAAAGGAGATGCTGAGTTAGTGGTTTGTCAGGTGAGGAACCTGTATCAAACCAAGAATAGAAGATTTCATCATTACCACAATCTAGTTTGGGATCAAATTGAAAGCTTTGATGCTTTCAGTATCTCTGCAGTGCCCAAAGAATTTAATGACCAAGCAGATGCATTAGCTATTTTGGTGACTCTCTTCATCCCTCACCAAGATTTCAAAGGAGACAAGTACACCATTGAACTATTCTTTTGACCAAGTGTTCCTGACAATTCCAATCATTGGTAAGTGTTTAAAAATGATAACCAAATCATCACCTTTTTGGAACAAAAGGACAGCTTTGAATAGCTTCATTTTGAAGGCAATGGACCTCTACCACAAAAAACTAGATCAAAAAATAATTCCAGACATAGGTGAAGAATTCCTATAGCTAAAAGGAAATAAAATTCCCAAAGGATTGGTTTCCCTTGAGAAACTGTTTGACAAGCACGACAGGTTCATCAAATAGCAACAAATGGATTCAAGCTCCTCCCAGGAGTTTGATTAAATAAATTTGGGTACTAAGGAAAATCCCAAGATGGTTAACATTGGGAAGTGCTGCACTCCTGAAGAGAAGCTCAAATTTACTACCCTACTTCACCATTACATGGATGTTTTGGCATACTCCTATGATGATCTGAAGTTGTTCAGACCAGAAGAAATTTGCCATGAAATTACTCTCAAGAGTGATTCAATGCCTTACAAGCAAAAATATTGGTAGTATAATATAAAGATATCAAGTACTATTCTATCAAAAATATAGAAAATGCTAAATGTTAGAATAATGTTCTCAATCCATCATTCCACATGGATTATAAACATAGTTCCTTTGAGAAAAAATAATGGCAAAATTTGCCTCTGTGTAGATTTTAAGAATTTGAATCAATCCTCTTTAAAAGAAAACTACCCTCTGCCCATCATGGATCAAGTCCTTCAGACGGTAACTAGTTTAGAGATGTTATCAATGCTGGATGACTTCTTGGGGTACAATCAAGTGGACGTTGGCGAAGCAGACCAACATAAGACTGCCTTCACCACACCTTGGGGCACCTTTACGTATCAAAGAATGCGATTTGAGCTGATAAATGTTGGAGCCACCTTCTATAGAGAAATGGACCTTGTTTTCAAAGATGAAATAGGTAAGTTTATTATGGTGTACCTTGATGATTTAACAATCTTTTCCAAGCATCATCCTGATCATGTGCACCATTTGCAACAAGTGCTGGAATGATGTCACCAGAATGGCATTTCTCTAAATCCCAAGAAGTCTATTTTTAGGGTAATAGAAGGGAAACTTCTTAGACACATTGTATCCCAAGAAGGCATAAATATTGACTCAAAAAGAGTCAAATCTGTTCAAGAGCTTACTCTACTCACAAGTAAGACTGCAGTTTACTCTTTCTTCAAAAAGGTGAACTTTTTATGAAGGTTCATTCCTGAGTTCACAGAGAAGACTCACCACATTATGGACATGATGAAGGGAAAGGCCACTTTCAACTGGGCTAAAGAAGGAAAATTGGTGTTTCAAGACATCAAGATAGCTATTTCCCATGCCCTAATTCTAGTTTGTCTAGATTACACCAAAGATTTCACAATATACAGTTATGCTTTTGAGCACACACTTTTAACAATTCTGGTTCAATAGAACAAAGAAGGTGTGGAATATCCTATATCTTTCATGAGATATCCTCTCAAATCTCATGAACTAAAATATTCAAATCTAGAGAAGCATGCTTATGCAATTGTAAAGGTAGTAAAGCACTTCCATTTTTCATCTTGAAATCACACAATATTGCCCTGGTACCTGATACCATAGTCAAATCCATATTAAATTAGTAGGAGTTTGAAACCAAAAGGGGCAATTGAGTTGCTAAAATTTAGGAGTTTGATCTTGTTATCAAACCAATGAAACTTGTGTAGGGAAGGGGCCTCTGCCAATTGATTGCTAATAACGTATCAAAAGAAATAGGGCATGAAGGAGCAGGAATTGAAGACACACCAACAATCCTCTTTGTCTCCACCATGAATGAGTGGTATTCAAGTATTGCTCATTTCCTTACTTATGGTGAGTGTCTCACTCACCTATCTCATAAATAAAAGAGTACTATCAAGTTAAAAGCTGCCAATTTTGTCCTATGAGATAACGACCTATATAAGAGGAACTTTAATGGAGTGTTCATTCACTACATGGATAAAGAGAAGCAGAACCAACTTTTGGAGTCCTTCCATAATCTGGCCTATGGAGGACATTTTTATATGCTTGTAACTACCCACAAGATTTTATGAGCCAGGTATTACTGGCCTACTCTATTTCAAGATGCATAAAAATGGGTACGAAGATGTGAACTATGTCAACAGTTTATTGGAAGACCCAAGTTAGCTGCTTTGCCTCTTAAGCCAGTGGTAATAGAATAACCATTTCAACAATGGGGAATTAATTTCATTAGTGCTATAAACCTGTCTTCAAGTGATGGACATGATTATGTCCTCACAACCATAGATTACTTCACCAAATGGGTGGAAGCTATTCCAACCAAGCATGCTACTTTAGAATTAGTATACAATTTCCTTAAGAAAAACATCATTTCCAGGTTTAGGGTCCCAACCAAGATTATGACAGATAATGCAACCCGCTTCTCTTCCCATGAGATTACTCAGTTATATTTTTATTATGGGATTACCCTCTCCCACTCCTTTGATTATTTTCCATAAGGGAATGGCCAAGTAGAATCGAGCAACAAGAACCTAGTGACCATCATCAGGAAGCTGGTGGATGACAACCAACAAACCTAGCATAAAGCATTGGTTGATGATTTATGAGTAGATAGAATTACACCCAAGAAGGTGATAGGTATGTCACCATTCCAACTTTTATATGGTCTCAATGTAGAGATACCAATCACCCTAGAATTTCTAGGACTAAAATTCGCAAAAGTGGTCAAAGATCAGACATATAAAAGCTCCATTGACAAAAGAATCATGTGCCTAACTGAGCTAGATGAGTAACAAACTATGGTGGTGGATCGAATCACTACGCATCAAATTTTGGTGAAGAAGCTCTTCGATTAGAAAGCAAAAACCCATGATTTCTAGATTGGAGATCAAGTTCTATTATGGGACAAGAGAAGAGAACCAAAGGGAATGCATGGGAAATTTGATTCCCTATGGAGAGGCCCATTCGCTATTCATCATCTCAATGGTGAAAATAGTTTCTTATTGAAATATCAAGATGGCACACCATTTTCATTGCCTCACAGTGGGCAGCATCTGAAGCACTTCAATTTTTGAAGTATTAGATAAGTCTGGTTGTATATTTATGTAGTCTTTAGTTCTATTTTGTGTTGTTCATTTTCATTTCTTTTTGGCACCTTTCTTTTTGGGTAACATGACTCCATATCCCAATGGCATACATGAAGGCACTGAAGATTCTAGTTTCTACTCCCCTCAGCTATTTCAAAATTTTGACTGAAAGAAGTTCCCCAACTAGAGCCAACTATTGTTCCCAAAATTGTCACTTGTTTTTGGGGACAACATATCAACTAATTTAGTCTTACAGGCCAAAATTCTCTCTTCCCTTCTCAAAAAATGTTATGAGCACTCAAGTTCTTCAATTATTCAATCATTTTCAATCAAAGGACTCGTAGGTTCAATGGGTTCAATGACTTCAACAGGTGAGCTCTCACAAAGGAACAAGTTTTCAACACTTAGGCATTTCAAGGTTGGTTCAACGTCGAGGTTTAACCAAAAGGTCCTTCGGCAGGCTTCAAACTAATGGAATGAACCATTGAACCATTGAATCATTGAACCCCACTTTGAAAGGTTCAAAGGTTCAACGGGTTTAAAGGTTCTGTTGATGGTGTAAAATTGTGCTAGATCTTAACCAATCAATAGTGGGAAGTTTCAAGCTATGGGGCAATGTGGCTTGAAACAACCTCCAGATTTTAGAAAAGCTGGTCTCTTCTTTTGTATGGGTGTTAGGGGAAAAGGGATAGGAGATTAAACAAAAATGCAAATGCAAGAATTGAAACCTAAATATAGCGATGCACCTAAGTGTAATCCTAATCCTAACCTGAGCATAGTGAGACTATTATAGGACCCAATTACATTTAAGAGCATACAGGTGCATGATCAATGTAAGAGATTGAAATAATAGAAACAGAGGCTCACAACAGGGAGTTCTTTCACTGAGATACAGGGAATGTCAACAAAGGCATAGTGTTCAATCTTCCTAACAGAATCTTCCAATCACATAAGAGGCACAGAAGTCACGTACAATTATGTAAACCTTCCAATTCAAGAAAATGAGACAAAAGCAAATGACATTCTTAATCACAACTATAGAAAAAATCTACAGTATAGACTAATTTGAAAATAACACAGATAACACCAACCAAGGCATGGAGCTCAAATTTCCTTAATTCATTAGCCACATAAAGGGCACAAAAACATGCACGATTATATTAACTATACAACTCAAAAAAATTGAGACAAGAGCAAATGATATCACTGGTCAAAAACTTTAGAAAGTCCCAAACTATGAGAATTCCCCCCTCCTTATTGATTTTTTCAATTCTTCTTATATAGCCTTAGATGTCTCCTTACATTTATTTCTTTCCCATGCAATTCCACTCCATCCTTTACTTGTAGGGGGCAAAATAGATGGTGCATTTAATGCCTTGGATGCATCCTAGTCTTATCAAGAACTGCCCTAATTGTAGCATAGCGATCCTTGTCTAGTACCTCTCTTCACACCTAAAATTCCTCATTCCATCACCTGTCTAATCGTTTAACTATCTCTTCTACCTCAGTTTATAGGGGACAAATAGATGATGTCTTCAATGCTTGCAAGCCCCAAAAATCTACCCAGTGCACTGTTCTATCTACCCAGAATAAATCTCATCGAGCTTTCCCTCCATCTTTGCTGTAACAGGTAGATGGGCACTCTGTTTTGTTGAAACAGGAGAGGACACTTAGTCAATTCATGAAAATTCTCCCTTTTGATCTAGAAGGCACCAAAGGATGACACTTGGCCACTTTCACTTTCTTGATACTCTGCTTAGGAATGCTCTGCCTTTTACACCTGTCGCAATCCACTTCCTTGATACCTTGCAGTTTTAACAAAACAAAACTTATTGCATTCCTTGCTTGGGAAAATTTTAAGAAGGGATGGATGCACATGGCAGGCTTCACTTGTTGACACTCGGTGCTTCCTTAGTCCTTTGAAATAACATCAGGGGCCCACCACAATCTTCATTCGGCACTTAGGCTTAGAGATGGTTCTTTAGAAGTGGGCACATGGTGGCTTACGCTGCTTCTGGGAAGATACATGGCATCTTCTGCTTCTCCTTCTAGGGGTATGTGGTGGCTTCTACTATATTGGGGGATGGAGTAGAGAGGGACCTAGAGAGTGACACTCGACAGCCTCCATTACACTTCAACACTTAGAAAAAATGAAATGATTGAACTGAAGCATTGGACCTAGGTGTTGAACCAATGTTTCTTGGATGTCGACACGTGGTGACTTCCATTGCTTCTTTAAAAAGGCAGTTCAGGGCCTCCGTGATTGCCACCTAGCGCTTTTCACTTTGCTACTTGGTTCATTAAAAGTCTTTGCCAAATGAAACATGGGTGCCTCTATGAGACTCAAATGCTGACATGTGGTGCATTCTTTTTAACTGCTACTAGATACGTGGCACATTCTGTGATTCTCTAAAAAGTTATAAAAAGGTGTTCGGAGGATGTTAGCTGTCTAGCTTCGTCTCTTGGAAATCAACATTTGGTGACTTCTGCCTGAACTTGATACTTGGGAAAAAATGAGATGAAGGAAACAAGAAAGGTAAAAAGACCCATACTTAGAGGGTGACACTTGGCAGCATCTGCTGCATTTTGACACTTAGGCAAAATGAATCGACCCTCTGCTTCAAAATTCTATCGTGACGTCCAGGATATGTAGGAACCAAAATTGTAGCTTGAGTCAAAAATAAAATACGACGTAGAGTAAAAATTACTCTACAGGTTCAATGACATCGGTAGACTTAAAGAGTTAAGCACTTTGGCAAGTTCAAAGTTCAACTACTTCAAAAAGTTCAATGGCTTCGAAAGACTTAATGAAAAGAAGACTCTGAAGAAGAAAGATTGAACCGTTCAACTGTTGAACCTTGAACAAAAGAGTTCAAGGTTTAAAGGTTTAATGAGTTCAATAAAGTTTGAGAGACTTAGAATAACAAAGGATTCAAAGAGCTAAGAAAGAAAGGTTGAACTGATTGAACCTTGAACCAAAATAGTTTAAAGTTTAAAGGTTCAACGAGTTCAATAGAAAAGAAAAGGATCCAGAAACTTCAAAGGACCAAAGGATTCAGAGAAAGAGAATGAACCATTGAACTTTGAACCAAAATAGTTAAAATTTTAAAGGTTCAAAGGTTCAAGGAAGCTTCAAGAAAAGGAAGGAAGCGGAAGATTCCAGAGAACAAGTTTGAAGAGATGGTTCAACCGAAGAGGAAAGAAAGTGATTGAACCATGGAAGCAATTGAACCAAGGAGCCGAAATGGACTGCTTGAACCATTAAACCATTAAACCAATAAACTCTCAAGGTTCAAAGGTTCATGTTTTAATGTGGTTCAAGCGACCAGTTACCAATGACATCCCCATGGATGTCAAATTTAAGGTAAACAAATGCCTGTTTACTTTCAAATATGGCACCAAACTTGAAGAACAAACTCAGTGACTAGCTGAAGAAGAAGTTGAAAGAGCCAACATAAAGGGAAGAGATAGCCCAAGATCTTAGATCATGAGGAAGATCTCAAATGGAAACAAGAATAAGGGAAAGCTATAAGAAATCTAGAAATATCTGTAGGAGAGTTATTTCTAGTAGGTGAAACAGTCCACTAGGTGGACATTAGAGAGCATGAACACTCAAAGACGTGGCCTATTTTTCTCCATTGAATAAAAGTGAGTGGACAACTACACAAATATCAGGAAGAGGACCAAGCAGCGTATACTTTGGAGGAGACATTTGGCATGAATTATAATGCCACAGTTAAGGTCGATGCCCTATTCCAACATGGTCCCTTGACGGAATTTAAAATGCATTCAAGGCATTGAATGCAGCATGGGCCATTCTGTGAAGCAAAGCACCCAAGTCTTTCTTGGAGCTCTATATAATTTAATCTCTTATTTTATGCAAAAGAGATCTTTTGGTTATTGGAAGCAAAACTCTGCCCAAATTTAAAGGCATTACTGAGACTTTGAGCTCAGACTATTAATAATATTTCTTTATTTGAATGAGAAAGCAAGTGACTTTTCAGACCTTATGCTAGAATAGCTTATGTTGTTGAGGAAATTATTCTTATATCTATTTCTTGAATGCATTCTTTTCCATTTAATTGAATAAGCAGAACTAGTGGAAATAACCTGGAAGGTGTCCTGAAGCCAACTGTGGGAAGACTTTGAGCTAGCACAATTGTCTTTAGTGTGTGTGTTTTCAATTTGTTTCTATGTAAAGGATCTTAGGATGAATTTTTTCTCCCATTATCCTTCGTATTTCACTCTTTTGGTAGTTGAGGTTATTGGGTTAAAGACCCAATGGATTTATACGAACCATCATGGTATAATCAATGCTAATTGGGATCTCGTATTTTAATACTATAACTTAAGTCATTTAAGGATATTTTCATCTCATTAATGATTTCCCATTTGATGAATAATCTTATTATGATCTCAGAGTAACAAAGAATTATATCAAAAATAAATATATACTTCTACTAGTTATTACACCCTGTTACATTTACTTATCACTACCAGAAAGAATTCTTGCTATTTGCTGCAGACCAATTCTGAAAGAAGAGAAGTTCCTTCTATCATTTCACCAAGATTTCTCCTTTGTCTGTGAACATCATCTCTAAAAAAAGAGAGATGGATGGTGTTTTCCTACCCCTAAGTGTTATTTTCATCTTATATATATAGTATATAGTACCTCATAGTTATAGGGAACCTCCCCTTGATGATAGGAGAGATTTGTCCCCTTTTGATGTGGTAAACCTACACATTTGGCCAATTAATCTCCTTATGCTATGGTTGAAACAACCTATTTTTCCCATCAGTTAACTAGTGACAAAATATTCACCCAATAGGATGCACTTCACACCTCATGTGTGGGCATGCTTCCTACATACCAATACTCTGAATATGGATCAAGCTATATGTAGTTCTCCCATTGAAGTTCTTGGTACAATAATATATGAAGATGTAAGTAAATACAAAATTAGAAGTAATTGAAATGACTGGGGACTGGTGTAAGGGTTTGAATAAGTTTAGAATGATGCTGGATGGCTGTATGCAGAGAATAGAGAGGAGTGATTGAGTAGTCTTGCTTAAATTCTTAATTCTCTCTTGTAAATGAGTGCCAAGCCTTCTGAATGGAATTTGAATGACCTTTTATAGGGAATTTAATGATTGTGGGATAAATGAATTTGTGTTAGTCTGACATGAATTATGATAAGGATTCAAGAAAATAGGACCCTTAGGACCAAAAGTATACTTGGACAACATCATTGAAAACTAGACACCCTAGGTTTTAGTGCTTCTATCCAACTTGGGCACTATTATCTAGAGTGAATGAGACCTGGGAGGATGGATCTGGGCCTCAGAGAGCTACCTGGGTCTACAAGTGTTTAGTTTGGAAGGCTGTGGATGACAGAGAATTATTGAAATAAAAGCCTATAAGGGTTGTGCAAGCAAAGAGGAGGACCTATGGATTGGGTGTCATTAGCCATAATCAAGTAACCACATTTTGCATTTTATATGATTACATTGTGATCTTTTTTGGTCATTAATTTTTTTTCTTTCAAAATTTGAACAAGATGTCTTCGTAGCCTCTATAAAGGAAAGCGTGATCAAGGATGGTAAATACAAATAAATAGTGGATAAAAGGTCTAATTTGGAAATGTAATATATGTTTAGAATGAATAAATGGATCATAATGGAATGTATAATGGTTAGGAAAAAAATTAAGATCTAGATTTTTAGGCACACACAATGTTGGTGATTTTAGATTCGACATAATTTTGATTTTAGTGGGGCCTAAGACTTCTAAATATGATTTTGATAGGACCACTATATTTTGTTGTTGTTTGGGCTTGAGAGATGATTGCATATGATTATGATGTAGAATGAAATTTGTATTGATGTTATCTTCAATGATGTCTTCATCAAGTGGTGAATAACTATAGTACTTAGCTATTGGTGTCTCAAAGAGGTTTTCACAAATAAATTTGTCTTGATTGTCCCATATCACCTTTAAGAAGGTTTCACTAAGGAACATTTAATTTTGAATTTCATTGTCTTCTAACACCTCAAATAAGGTTTCACTAGAAGATGCTAAGTTTAGACTTTGATTTCACCCTATCACCTTTTAAAAGTTTTCACTAGGAGATTTTTATTCTTCTACATGAATGTGGCTTTGGTCCCTTTAGTATTTTTCAATTGATATGTCATCATGGATACAGTTCAATAAGGTGTGATTCTATTAATCAAAATTGACACTTGTGAAAAGTGGAATGTCAATATAATGGTTATGTTGGGTGGTGTTAATGGCATGTAGAATGGTGATGGGATGGAAAAAGGCAACACAATCCTCATAGAAGGTACTAGGATAACTTATGTCGATGATGAAGTAATCATCCTCAAGAACAATTGAAGGGTCATAAATGCATTCAAATTGATCTATAAGGCATGTGTAACCAATTTTATAAAAACCATGAATGTATCCTGATTTTGAAGCTAAGTTTGACTTAAGGGACTCTCAATATTATGTTGAGACTGATGTTGATTCTACTTTTGATGCTAAATCTGATATTATTTCAAAAATAGAATTTGAATTTAATGTTGATTCTTCATTTTTGTTGTGGCAAAGATGTTATGTTGAATGTTTGGTATTGGATAAGTAATTGCCTAGGGTTGAATAATGGGCTCTTAAAAAATAGGCTCAGCTAATAAGAACTCCACAAAGACTGGCTCATCAAATTGAAGCTTCTCAAAAAAAGAAAATGGTCAACATGCAACTCCATGAAGACTAGCTCGTAAAAGTGAGGATCCTTAAAAAATAGGGAAATGGTCAAAAGGTGATTCAACATAGGTTAAATTATCACAAATAAGTGTTTTAATAAAAACATCATAGATTGGTTGGTTCTTTTGGCCTTGGGTTACAATGGGTTGTAAAATATCAGTTTTGAACATATTTTGGTCTTTGAATGATGGATATTGGAGAGGTAATGATTGGTTTTATTTTGACTCGATAACCAAATTATATTTTCTAAAGTGGGGGAGATTTGGTAATGGATGAAGAATGGCCTACGGTTTAATAATAAGGTCTTTAAAAATAGGATCCATTATGATGGGCTTAATAAATGTTGGCTACGGGTCTAGAATGGTAATTATGATTTGTCTATTCATACTTGTGAAAACTTGTTGGGATAAAAAGATACCAGATTTGGAAGGTTCTAGAATGGTAATAAATAGGCACTATAAATTTTAGATGCTAATATAGGCCAAAAGAATAGGGCCTATAATATTAATTATTGGGCACTGTAAAGTTTGGTTACTAATGCAAGCCAAAGGATGAGGGCCTAAAATAATAATGAATGGACACTATGAAGCTTGGTTGATAATGCAAGCTAAAGGATGAGGGCATGGAATGGTAATGAATGGGTGCTATGGAGCTTGGTTGCTAGTGTAAACTAAAAGAGGGTTGCTGAAATAGGTAAGGGATTAGATATCATTATCATTAAAAGGGAAAACTTGATATTTTAATTGGACCAAATAAGGATGATCTTGACATATGATTATAGACATGGTTGGGTGTGGCAATTAGGCCAAATAAGGTAGTCTTGGTCTATGAAAATGGTTTTCATCTAGGTCTAGGTTAAAAATCAACATTGGTATAGGGATAGGTCTTGGATTGAAACACAATGGGACTTGAAATAAGGAATTAGTCTATTGCTGAAAATGGTTTAAACTTGGCCTAGAATTGAGCTCTTGTCTAAAATTTACAATGATAAACTTATTCTAAAATGTCTTCAAGGTCTAATGTCTAATGTTTCGCATAAATGGTCAATTGACTAGCAAATCTTGAATCTTGATTCTTAGCAAAGTGTTTCAAACAACTCTAATATAGGTTTAAAAATAAAAAAATGTTGATATGTCTTTGGGAACAAGACACAAATATAGGCTCAAATTGACATGAATGAGACCTAAAAAACTAAGGCAAATGCTAGGTCTTTATAAACATGGCACAAAACTAGACTTAAAAAAAAAGGTCTAAAAAGCAAATGCTAGGTATTTGGAAAAATGTCACAAATCTAGACTTGAAAACAACTAAGTCGAGGTAAAGACTTAAAAGTAATTAATCTAATAATTTGAAACACTTGGACTCAAAATAGGCACATAGATTTAAACACAAACTTTAACAATTGGTAAAAGACATTGGACCTTGGCACATGCCTAAAACTAATTAGGAAAGTCAATTTCAAGTAAGCAAAAATAAGAATGAGGATTAAAACATACAAGCCCAAGTGATGAGCAAGACTCAAATGTAAACTAACTATGTTTAAGGTTGTACATGGACAAAGAGTTTCAAACTTAATTTTAAGCAACAAAAGAGATGTGAGGTACATATAAAAGACCGCTTCCAAAAGTATAGGCAAAAATATCTTCAAATCAAGAAAGGAATTAGTCAAAGTTACATAATTCAAAAGTAGGAGGTAAATACCCAAGCCAAAATTAAGTGAGACAAAGGCATAAACCACTCAACATTTGACTTTGAACTTCTCAAGATGAACTTCAAACTTGGTTTAGAAGACTTGGTTTCTCAAATAGAAAATAAACTAGACCAAAACAAATGACATAATGATATCATTTATAGACTAAAAGACATATATGGTTTTGAACTTGATTTGACACAAGATAAAGGTTTTAAAATTATATGAGTAGTGTAATAATGATACCTCACTCAAAAGGTATGATAATGGTTTGTTTCAAAACTACAAGGTAAAAACTAGGGATGAAATGGGTAGCGTAACGTCACCCTTTTCAAATAAATGACACACATACACAAATGTTTTAAAAAACATCTAACGTAAAGTGTGGTATCAAATGGGTAGAGTAACACCTCTTTAAGCTAAAAAATGGTTTACAAAAATGACTTGTTTTGATGCAATTTTGACAAATAAAATGGTTTTAGACTCAAAATAATGTAAGTAAAAAAAATATAAACAAACACACCTAAGTGTATCATCCTATCCCTAAAAATTGACAAGATTACTTTGTATTGTCAAATTCCATTGATATACTCCTTGAGAGGAAATAATTTGTTAATCCAATAAATTTAGATGTGCATGAAAATTAAGGTTATTAAGCCCCTTGCTCTCTTAAAAATTTATACAGTGACATAGAACTTCAGGCTACTCACCCTTCATCGACAATATTTTTACGTAAAATGTGGTTCATATAAAAACTATAAGTTTTTCGCATTTCTATGTGGTCCCATATGTGTGGGTAACACTAGGGCACAACATATCATTTAGATCCAAGCTAATCAATTTTTTGTAAAAAGGTCTTATCTTTTTTACAACCACTACATCTATCAGTTGCTCAGTATAGTGCAATGTACAGATTAAACTATTGTTTCGAGGATAATAATCACTAATAGAGTTAGTTTAACCACTAAAACTAACATCTTAGAAATTTACCAACTCAATTAATATACCCCACCATAGAGTAGGATTGAAATGATACTTGAAAATGAATTCTTAGATCAACGCTTCCCTAAAGAACTTATGGGGAGGTGATGAAATCCTAATCACAAGCTAAATACAATAAAATAAATAAATGAAACTAGATGGACTTTAAAAGTCATTCTTTGAGTCACCCAAGTTATTTAAATTTAGGGAGAGGAGAGATGATTTTCCTTCTAGAATCTGGACTAAGCAACAGGGTAATGAATAAAATGTTTTTAATCATCTAAGTTTCATAAAGGAGATGGGGGGAGAGCATATGCTCCAATTTCTATTTGTAAGAAAATAAAACAAATAAAAATAACAAATAAAAACAAGGCTCTTATGAGCACTTAATATAATATTTGTGTTCTTTTTAAAATGCTAATCGAAGAGTGAAATGAAAGTTATCCCTTTAGCTCTGTTTACATTTGTAAACTTTGAAAGATAAAAGCAAATTTGTTAGATGATTTTTATGCACCAAAATGTAAGTGTAAATTGAATTTTGGCCTTTGTAAAAACATGAAAGTTATTTTAAATGTTTTAAAGAACCAAAATAAATGTGAAATTAGTTTCTTATTGCTTGAGAATCCTAAAAAAACTTGTTATAAGTTTGATTGGTTCAAGAAAATAAAGACAGCTTGCAAAATCAAAGTTAAAAATAAAATTGAACATAAAAAGATAAAAAACAAAAGTCAGTGTTTTGATCATAACTAGTTATTCATAAAATTTTGGAAGGTTGTTAATAGGTTAAAGTCACACATCTCTACAAAAATTCAAATTAAAAAAATAAATACAGAAAAAATTATGATCTTCGTATCAACCATTTTTAGCAATAAATAAATTAAAAAAAAAACAAAATAACAGTCAATAATTTACCTATAAATCCTAAAATATATATTATTTTTTAAAAAAACTTGGAGAGGATGTTTTTAGGAAATTAAAAAACAATTATAAAAAAATCAAGATTAAAAATAATAATTTGTCAAAATATATGATGATTGTAAAATTAAAGTTAAAAATAAAACCAAACATAAAAATTAGCAGTCGGTATTTTGACCATAAATTATAAAATATTAATCAATTATTCACTAAATTTTGGGAGACTGTTCATAGTTAAAATAAGAACATATTTAAAAAATTTCAGATTAAAATATAGAATACAAAAAATGTTACGAGCTCTGTATCAATAATATTTTAGCAAACAATAAATCAAAAACAATAAAAACAATAGTTAGTAATTTGCTTCTAAATCCTAAGATATATATTATTTTTTAACAAAATTAGGATAGGATGTTGATAGGAAATAACCACATGTTTATAAAAAAAATTATATTAAAAATAATAATTTATCAAAAGATATGTTGATTGTACAAACTATTTTGTTTTAAATTTTTTCTAGAAGTAAATAATAACAAGAAATATTTAAGAGAAAGAGTGGGTTACGTGTCCCATCGGGCATGCCATTGTGTGATCAAAAAATATGTAGAGGGGAGATTATTATTGTGTTAGTATAAAATAAAATCAAATAAAATACACTAAAAATCTTACACCTCTAGTCTAGACACTTAAGGATCTAGTGAACTACAAAAGTAACTAATAAATTAAAACAAAATAAAGAATTTTACCTTCTATGAGAGAAAGTGTTGTGTGTTAGATATGATATTGATGTTCTCAGTTGTGTGATTAATAATTCTTTATCAATGGAGCTCCTTGCACCACCTCTCCTTGTCACCTTGGTAATGTTGGCTTGGTTTGGCTTAGTAAATTGACATGGTAACTTTACTTCAAAAGAGCTTTGAGGGAAATCTTATATGATAAGATTAAACAACAATTTTTTTTTTATCAATGGGTGATGCCTTGTATTTATAGCTTTGAAAAATAATTCTAACCTAAGTGTAGTTAGGTTAGAGTTAATTATGGTTAAGTTTGAACTAACCTTTACTTAAGTTAAGGAGGGGACATGTATTTAATATTTGGGATAGAGATCATATTTATTAGGCATGGTTCTCTATTCTTTAATTTATGACATTTAGATAAATATTTCCAATTCCTTGACTTTCAAGATGATGACATCATTTTTATTGATTTTTTTTCTAAAATTTATTCTTATTAATTTCACATGGAAATTTCAATTAAACATTTAGGTTGATTTAATTAATTAATTGATTTTAGGAATTGTTTAAGTGCCCTTCTTAATAGGTCCAAAGGTCAAACTATCGCATTGCTAGGTCGTAAGTTGAATAGAGATAAATTCATGAGAGATTATTGTTATGCACATGGTAATAACTTAAATATAGATG
This sequence comes from Torreya grandis, assembly GCA_037957365.1. Classification (NCBI taxonomy): domain Eukaryota; kingdom Viridiplantae; phylum Streptophyta; class Pinopsida; order Cupressales; family Taxaceae; genus Torreya; species Torreya grandis. Next base: position 2,062,301 of record JARHVA010003233.1, read on the forward strand.
GCTCAACATGATTTTGAGCACTAATGTTTGATATACGAATGAATTTAAGACATTCAGTGATTTTTAGATTTAATTTACACTGTTTAGTAGAAATCAATATGAAGTTCACTTAGAAGCCAATTGTTACCAAAGGGGGGTGTCTACAATTGATAGGTCATTTTGGTTATGAAAAAATTAGCACAAGTGAAAAAATATATTTTTGGTTAAGGATGAGTGTGGATGTATAAAAATTTGTTCAAGAGTGTAGAGTTTGTCAACTAGTGAAAGGGAGAAGTTAGAATATAAGATTGTATCAATTATTGTCTATTCCATAGAAACCATGGGAGGATATAAGTATGAATTTTATTTTAGGTTTGCCTAGAATGTAGATAATAAATGATTTAGTATTTTTGATAATTTATATATTTTCAAAGATGTCCTTGTAATATGAAATAATACTAGTGATGTAATAAACATCACTAATTTATTTATAGAGAAATTATAAGATTTCATGGTTTAACTCGTAATATAGTATCAGAGAAAGATGTGAAATTTTTTGAACATTTTTTGAGAACATTGAATAATAAGTTGAATGCTAAACTATAGTTTAATTCAACATAGCATCCTTATAAAGATGGATAAACAAAGGTAATCAACATAAGTTTGGGTAATATTTTGAGATGTTTAGCTGATAGTATGTTCAAGAACACGGGTTAATGTTTTAGTGCAAGTTGAGTTTGTATATAAGTACCAAAAAGACACCATTTAATTTTTTATGGGTTAAGTCCAAAAGAGTTACATAAATAAGAGACATGAAAATTGAACAAAAGAGAAGTGCTTAAGTAGAAGATTTTACAGAGCATATGTGAGAAGTACATAAACAAGTGTGATTTTTTTAGCATACTTGAGAAATTGAATATCAAGTTATATATTTAGTCTTAGCATAATTGAGAAAAGAGATATTTTGAAAAGTGACACATAATAAGCTAAAATGGAAAAAGATTAGTTTGTGTACAATTTTATGAAAATTTAGAAAGAATGCATATGAAATAGAGTTTCCAAAAGGTATAGAAATATTGCCTATTTTAAATGTGGCTGATTTGTATCCATATAATGAAGGACAAAGTAGTGAAAATAGAATTGTAGATTTCAAAGACATATATTGGAGATTTCAGATCCCTGAGAGATAACACAAATAAAAAAGTAGTGGTTAACATGTGAGTTGGAAAGATTAAAAGAAGAAATGAATTTATAAATCATGTAGTGATATGGAAATGTTGAGACATAGAAGATGCATCATGGATTAGTGCATCATAAGTTACTAGATAAGGAATACCATTAGAAATGTTCTTAGAAGTCACATGATTAGGCCATATTTATTTTGTTACCTAGGGTGTATGATGGAGAAACATTTGGATTCACAAGTAATATTGAATCAATAAAACCATGTTAGTTTAGGAATATATCTAAGTGTTCTGTTACACAAGGTTTCTTTCTATGCATATGTCTTGTAATAAGTTTATGCATATATTATATGTCATGTGTACCTTATTTGTGTTATTTTGTGCTACCTTTGGTATGCATGTGTTTAGTGTAGTTATATGGTTATTACGAGCACACTTGTGTTTTTAATGTTCTGTACATTCTTATGTCATGTGTTTTATCAAAATTTGGCAAATTAGAGAAATTAGTTCCCTAGTTTTGACAAACTACTATGTAAAATCAAAATGCTATATATATGAAATAAATGAACAAATTGATTTAGAATTTGTTAAATTTAAAAATATAGTAAATGTGAAAAGTATAAAAAATAAATATAAAATTAGTTGGAAAACTAATATGTGAACTATTTTGGATTTTAGACTAAGAGGGGGATTGTGTTCACTGAATGTGGACCTAGAACAAGAGCTAGAAGGGTTCTTGGATGATAACATTGTAACTGGATAATAGTGGGGTGTGATATTGTGTATAGGGAGTGTTGGTGTCTAATATAAAATAACTATATGAGATTATTGGATTATGTTGACCTTTATTTGTGTACTCTATAGACTCTATGAGAACTTTTGATCTGATGCAAAGATAACTATGTAACTATTTTTCACTTGAAACCCTAGCTCAATAACATAGAAAGATGAAATCAATCAAGAAATTAAAAAAGGTTTAACACTTGAAGTTATGATTGACCTCAACACCACATGTGTTGAGTTGTTCCTACATATCAATACTTTGAAGAGGGATCAAACTCCATCAGTTCTCCCATTCTATGGTGGTGTGTGTGAATGATTGGTGAAAAATAATAGATGATGGTGAAATCTTGGTATGATTAAGTACTTCAACCATGAATTATGACCTTGAAAGTGTATTCAAACTTTGGCTTAGGCCTGTTAGTGTTGTGTATACTATGAATTAAGATAAATAGAGAATTTTCTCTTAATGTATAATTAAAATTTTGGTGCTTTTCAGTGTGGAAGCCTCTTATATGAAAAATTGTTAAAAATGTGACTTTTTAGTGGTATTTTTAGAAATATTTAGGATGGGGATTTATAAACTTACATGTCAACCCTTTATATGAATTCAAAACTTTAAAAACAAATGTTAGTTGGTAAGACACTACTAGAAAAAGTGGACAATAGCAGGGAACACTATTGTCCAAATAGTGCAATATTGTCCTAAGTGGAAAAATTGCTAAAATGAAGGTGTCAATATGAGAATGAAATTAGGTTATTGAGTAGTTTGGATAGATACATTATATGGTCATAGGTTTTCTTATAAAAATGGATCATTCACATGAAAAGTGAAGAAAAATAGTCAAAAGTCCTTATAATAGGTCATTAGCCAAGTGTGCCAAAAAAGTAGTGATAAATACACTATTTTAGCTTAAATTTTAATTTATGTGCTAAATTTACCCCCCATTTATTCTTGTAATTCAATAAATTGAAAGTACTAGATTAAAAGGAAAATGCATGCCTAAACTTACCTATGAAGTGTAATTTTGAATGTAGGCCATAATGCTAAACTATGTTTCACATGAAATTGTAATGAAACATGTATAAAATAAATCCTTACTTAAGATGGAAATCAATAAGTAAAGATAATAAAACTTATAGATCCAATAATAAGAAATAAATACACCTGATTGGGTACATGAACTGTTGTGTTTTTTTGGTGCAAAAATTGATGACTGTAGAGGGTAAGACCCTTAGATATTTCATTTATGTTAAAAATATTGGATTGGAATATGCATGCCCCAATCCTCATCAATGGGTGAGAGTGCTCAAGAACTATCATGTCCCCATTCTGGTTGACATCATTTAGTGCAACATTCTACGTAGATTTGCCTATTCCTGACTCTTGTAGGCAGATTAAGGTGGTGAGAGGGTCATGTTTGCAATTCGATGGCTCACAATGGTCTGGGAGATAGTATATTTTAATATAGAGGCCAAATTATTATATTTTAATTTTAAAATGCACTTTTATTTTTATTTTTATAAAATTAATTTTTTGTTTAAAAAAATATAACAGGTTTTGTGTGATGTATTACGAAAACTTCTAGAATTTCTGAAAAGTGCTTAAATAGACCTCATGGGTATCTCATTTGATATCCAGATGTTATTTTTGATCATTGAATCTTCTTGAGCATTTGTAAGACTGCAGAGTCTACAAATCGTCAGATTAATCCTTGAGAACGATACCTCTCAAGCGATTTGCATAACTGAGGGTGTGAAAGATCATCCAAAGGGTTGTAATTTGGAAGTGGTATTTAGTATTTCAAGTTGGGCTTATTTGGTACTCAGACATTTGTCTGAGGGTTTATGTTTTCAGTGGTTGGAACATTGATTATTCAGTGATTTCATGTTGTGTTTCATTTCAAAAACTGAATAATGTGGGAGCCCTGTTTGGTGAAGTGACTGCATCAGTAGTCCATTTGGAGGGTTTAATAAAATAAAAAAATATATCTTTTTATACAGTCTATACAGGTATGGCATGTACCTGCAAAATAGTATGAATGGCATACGGACAGCGTAGTCAAGGCACAATACAGGGTTTTGGTTATAAGTGAATGAGGTTGGGCAGCCGTTGATCCAGATGCCAGTTGGAGTCTTCTAGTTTTTTTGTGAGCTGGGCACTTATTTTTGGGGAATTGGGCGCACTTGCCAGAGAAGACAAAGATCACACCAATCCAGATTTGACAGGGGTGACTTTCATGTAGGCTGTATAGCGTTCCCCATTTCCAGTAGTTAATTTGTTTTATTACTATAAGGCATCTATTACCAGGTTCAATCATATGCAATTTTTGTTTTTTTGATAACATTGTAAATAGGTACAGCTGTAGATCACTGTCACTTATATATGCCAAGAGTAGTGGCTGTTGTCATTCGTTTTATTGAAATAATCATATTAAAGGAGATATAAGTAGCTGATTGTTTAAAAGAGTCTTTTGCAAATAGATTTATTTGATGCATGGTAAATGATTTACAAAATGCCCATGTGATATGGCTAGTCTTTGCATAGTTAGTTTCCATATACTCATGTGACAAAAAGTCCAGAGAGAATTACATATCTACATGTAGATCTGTTGTAAGCATTGTAAGGGTTTAAAAATCAGTCTTAGCATTCATGTCATCAACTGAATTCAACTAAAATACTGCTCCAGTAAGCTACAAAGTTGCATGTAAACCATTTGATGAAATTACAACCAGCATTTAAGTGAAATTTTGGACAGATTTGAGTTTGGTTCATTACAGTGGTATCAGAGCCAAGGTCTCGAGGTCGAGACCCACGGAGTGTGGTGGGCTGTGATGATCTGATGTCAGGCCCTACTGGATGATACCCCAGCAGTTGAGAGTGATCTCTTGGTCAGTCGGTAAGAGTCAATAGCACCACGTGTTCTAGGGAATTGCCTCGACGGTCCTTCGGTGACTGGCCATATAGAGGTCTGGAAGAGGACCCAAATCATCTTGGGATTTTTGGTGTGACGGCTAGTCCTTAGTGGTATGAGAGCTTTCATCCTACCATCCTGTGATCAGTCAAACATCAAAAGTATTGAGAGAAAGAGATACCGGCAAACAGTTCAAAATATGGCAAAAGATGATAGGGATGCAAGAGCTGAAAGGAAACTTAACACTATGTTTGATATGATGTCACAGTTATTAGGAAAATTGGATCAGCAAGCCATTCTAAATCATCAACACATCGCTGAACATAGTAGAGTTATTGAGGAAAGGTCCGTATAATGTGTTGGAAACACTAGAGGATCAACCTCTAGACCTCTTTTTCCCACCTTCACACCCAGGGAAGAACAGTTACATGTTGCCCCAACTACTCCATTTAGCGAGGAGGATAGACAGGCCTACTTGGAGTATACCACTCTCCCACCTGATATGCGTCAAATATGGACATTTGATCAATTCATGAATCAAAGAAATAGGAGAGGAGGAAGGAGTGATCACTATGCTCCAAGAATTGACAAGAGATCGGCTGATACAGTTACCAAGAACTTGAATGATGAGTTTGACAGACATGCTGATTCCAGTACAGTTGATCTGAATGAAGTTACAATAGTTGAGGATGTTGTGGGCAGTGTTGAGGATTTAGTCTCTTCAGCAGGTTCCTTTGATACGCAGGTTTATATGGATGCTTCAGTCACTTTGTTTGATGATGCAAGTTCAACAATTGGTCTGCCGAATTTGGATGGCAGTTATTCTGAGGCTACTCCTTTGGACAGTGTGCCAGGGGTAGAGTATAGGAGTTCGACCAGCCTGAACAATCAAGTTGAGAAACTATGCAAGTGCCCCCTATTAAACCATTAGCCGTAACATTCACTGGCCTGATTCAGTGTTGTGCCGAAGTTGGACATATACATAATTGTGTATCTATTTTCAAGCATATGCAAGAATTTTGTGCTCCAAATATAGGTACTATCAATGCCATGATAAAAGCATATGGACAAAATAATATGTTTCAAGAAGCCAAAGTTTTGTTTGAAGGGATTAAGAAAGGGAGGCTTGGCCAACAAAATCCAGTAAGCATTGATCTCAAGATTAGTCCAGATATTTTCACATACAATGCAATGTTAGAGGCATGTGCTGTAGCAAAGGAGTGGGAATACATGGGTAATGTATATAAGCATATGGTTCTTCATATCCACTCAATTGATGAAAATCAACATGCATGGCTGATGGTGGCAGCTTCCAGAGCTGGAAAATCGCATCTGTTGGACCATGACCCGCTTATGAGGCAGGGTAAGATTCCTCATATTTCACTCTACAAAGAAAATATATTTCAAAGCTTACAGTCAGAAGAGTATGATAAAGTTATCAATTACATAAATATCATGGCCAAAGGATCAATGGACATAAGTAAGAATGATTGGACAGAGCTGTTCAAGAAGAATACCAACCGTAACGGTAAAGGTAGGGTGAGAGACTTATCAGAGGAACTGAACAGTTTTGTAGGAGATGATATTTTGAAGATTTCCTTTTTCAATAATCTGATAGAATCTCTTGGTGGGAATGCCAAGTTGGCCATGGTTTGTGCAATATCTCCAGCAGGTAGGAGTGAAACATTGAGCACATCACAATTTGCCCAGCGCGCTAAAGCCATACAGAACAATGCTATTGTGAATGAGGAAATAGAGAATGATGTCAATTTATTGGGGGATCAAATACGCCAGCTAAAGGATCAAGATAATGATCTAATGCTACTTGGCACAGTTCTATTTAGATTCTTTTGCTTCTATATCTCTTGATGCCGTCGAAGCTGGAATTGGGTACTGCTTCTATGCACAGGTTGAAAAGATTGGAGTAATAGAAGTTCAAGGCCAGTCTGGTCATTTGAAAGGGTCTTTTCAGTTGGGTACCAATTTTTTCTGTGATTTGGCAGACTTGAAAGGGATCCAAAATGGAACCAAGCAACGGAGTTCTGTGGGATCTTCAACCACCCCAATGGGGTAGTCCTTTATGTCAGTTACAGTAAGTGATCCTGTCAAGATGGGCAATGGAGTCCAGGCTTATGTGTTATATCGTGTTATTACCAAGACAAACCTGCCAGAGTATCAAGCCCCAAAATTTCATGTAATTAGAAGATACAGTGATTTTGTCTGGTTGCATGAGCGGCTTGTATTGGTTGGATGTGAAACTGATCATCGGCATGTATTAGCTCATACAAGTTTTTTGAAGGAACAATTATTTTGGCCTTTGAACTCTCAATCACATTCCAAATTTGAGAAGTCGATGACCATTAGATTTGGTTTGAGTTCTAGTTCTTTCCATCTATCATATGATGACTATTTGCCATCAGTGGTACATGGGAGTTATGGTTATGAGACAGTGGCCGGTGATCTGCGGAGTCAGATTGACAGCAGTATAGATCATGACTACATTTGGGATCCAGGTGGATTGATTGCTTTATTATTCAGCTATTGCTTGGGGATAAGCAATTTTAGGAAGGGCAGACTGTCATGTCCCCATTCTGGTTGACATCGTTTAGCGCAACATTCTACGTAGATTTGCCTATACCTAACTCTCATAGGCAGATGAAGGTGGTGAGAGGGTCATGTTTGCGATTCAATGGCTCACAATGGTCTGGGAGATAGTCTATTTTAATATGGAGGCCAAATTATTATATTTTAATTTTAAAATGCACTTTTATTTTTATTTTTATAAAATTACTTTTTTGTTTAAAAAAATATAACAGGTTTTGTGTGATGTATTACGGAAACTTCTAGAATTTTTGAAAAGTTCTTAAATAGACCTCATGGGTCTCTCATTTGATATCCAGATGTTATTTTTGATCATTGAATCTTCTTGAGCATTTGTAAGACTGCAGATTCTACAAATCGTCAGATTAATCCTTGAGAACGATACCTCTCAAGCGATTTGCATAACTGAGGGTGTGAAAGATCATCTAAAGGGTTGCACTTTGGAAGTGGTATTCAACTACTTCAAGTTGGGCTTATTTGGTACTCAGACATTTGTCTGAGGGTTTGTGTTTTCAGTGGTTGGAACATTGATTATTCAGTGACTTCATGTTGTGTTTCATTTCGAAAACTAAATAATGTGGGAGCCCTGTTTGGTGAAGCGACTGCATCAGTAGCCCATTTGGAGGGTTTAATAAAATAAAAAAATATATCTTTTTATACAGTTTGTATAGGTACGACATGTACATGTAGAACAATACAGATGGCGTACGGACGGCGTAGTCAGGGTGCAATATAGGGTTTTGGTTATCAACGAATGAGGTTGGGCAGCCGTTGATCCAGATGCTAGTTGGAGTCTTCTAGTTTTTTTGTGAGCTGGGTGCTTATTTTTGGGGAACTGGGTGCACTTTCCAGAGAAGACAAAGATCACACCAGTCCAGATTTGACAGGGACGACTTTCATGTAGGCTGTATAAAATCCCCCATTTCCAACAGTTAATTTGTTTTGTTACTATAAGGCGTCTATTACTAGGTTCAATCATATGCAATTTTTGTTTTTTTTGATAACATTCTAAATAGGTACAGCTATAGATCACTGTCACTTATATATGCCAAGAGTAATGGCTGTTGTCATTTGTTTTATTGAAATAATCATATTAAAGGAGATATAAGTAGCTGATTTTTTAAAAGAGTCTTTTGCAAATAGATTTATTTGATGCATGGTAAATGATTTACAAAATTCCCATGTGATATGGCTAGTCTTTGCATAGTTAGTTTCCATATACTCATGTGATGAAAAGTCTAGAGAGAATTACATATCTACATGTAGATCTGTTGTAAGCATTGTAAGGGTTTAAAAATCAGTCTTAGCATTCATGTCATCAACCGACTTCAACTAAAATACTGCTCCAGTAAGCTACAAAGTTGCATGTAAACCATTTGATGAAATTACAACCAGCATTTAAGTGAAATTTTGGACAGATTTGAGTTCCGTTCATTACAAGAACACAAGGTGTTCTGGGCTCCATCATTGCATACTCAAAGTAGTGATCTAGTTTTAAATCCTTGTATGAATTTTAATAGATTATTTTGGTACAAAAAATAGTACAAAAATTGGTTCAAAAGGGTGAACCAACCACTATACATGGAATAAGGTCCATTTTTGGTGTAAATATGGTGTAAAAAACTTGTATAATTTTGGTCTAATGTATACAACATGGTGAATGGAAAGCATTGTCATTCCACCTATGAAGCTGGTGTGAAACTTAACAAGATGGAAACCATATGTTGTGCAATGCACTTAATCTAATATCTAATGTATATGAATTTTGAGATTGAGTAATAATAACTACGATTCTGATCAACAACCTGTATGCTAACATAGAACACATGCCACACATGATGCCCATAAACTGAGAAAATATGGGATACAACTTGAGTATTTTATAGAAATAAAATTGTGTACCTATTACATACTATCCTTTATGCTTGATAATCTAAGAACTTTTGAGATTGACTAATTTTTTGATATTTGGATAATAGCGAGGAATTAGGAAAACTACAAGGTGCACTACTCTCCAAATAGGGCTCTATTGCCCTAAACTGATATCTGTGTTTTTTGAGTATGTTATATGATCCACTATGTGAGGTTTGTATAATTATATTTGTGCACTATATTGTAGGTGATTAGTCTCTAAGAGAAATTATTATGTATGGCCCCTCTTTTGAGGTAAGTTTTTGAGCATACATATAACTTAAAAGACAAAGTTATGCGATATATGTTATGTAAAATATGTAAATATTAGTAGCAGTGAAAACATGGAGGAACATGGGATAATGATATATGTAAACTAAGAAAAATAATAATGTGAGTTTCATGTATAAATAAACATACAGTGACATTATCAAGATAGATGTTAACAATTTAGGCACACATATAACTGATCAAAACTGAGTAGTGAAAGCTGAATATAACTAGTTGGGAAGGATGAAAGATATCCATGATGGCATAAAATGGGTTGGAATGATGCATGTTGTCCATCATGGCATCAAAAAATGAGCAAAAAAATAAAAAATAAAACAAGTATCATGGCCAAGATGCACAAAACAAAGAGTACACACAAAATACAAAAAACATGCAATAGAAGGCTAATGGTCCACATACAAGGGACATGTTGAAATGACAATCACACACATAAAAACATATAATATGGATTAAAGCCATAGTGATGACATGTTTAAATGTCCACAATTCAAATAAAAAATACACACAACACATGAAGTAGGAAAAAAAACATGGAAAACATGCCTAAATATATGTAATTGATCAACATAAGTAATTTGTAACACTAGTATATTTAGTAACTTAAGTAACCAATAAGATATCAATGTGTTAGTAAGTGGAAAATATTGATAGATTTTATGCCACGTAAATAACTAATATGTAAGCAATAAGGGATAGTTAAAAAGGGATGATACATATGTATAAGATGCCCCAAGTGATATTTATAATCTATATACAAGCCGTAGAAGGCCTGTGTGTGGTTTGGATCTAAGAAATTATAAATTATGCTCACTAGGATAATAGTGGGGTGCAATACTATCCAAATAGGGTGCTATTATTTGAATATATTTTTTGAGTCTAACAAAGTGAATTAACCTATAATTAGGTCTAGGGATGGAAACATGTATGCTCTACACTCACTCATGTACACTTTTAAAATATATATGATATGAGAATTGGATAAAAATAAGTAGTGAATACTGTGCAAAAATTAATCAATGTAAATGAACTAAACACAAGTATGCATAGAACACGATTTTAAATTTTTATAAGATTTTTTTTAAATATTTTTGTATATATGTAAACTAAAAATATAAAATGGAAAGACAAATACTAATTGATGAGTCCTGCAAGGGACTCACAATCAATGGGACCTATATCTAGAATAAAAATTATAACCTTTTACGAAGGGAAAGGGATATGCTACAATGACTAAGCTGAGTTAAATGGAGAATTAGAATATTTATTACCCTCTGTATCATAACTACCACTGTCATACTGATGATCTATTACATATTATGCCTATTATTAACTATGATGAATATATGTATTTTTGGAGCCCATTGTAGAATGTATGAATCCCGTTTTGGTGACTTATTTGAGGTGCACTTAGTGCCCTATAATATCAATCTATGATGTGTATTATTAGAGAGGTTATCTATAATATATGAAAAATATATAATGAATTGGCCTTTTTAGGATAGGCCTCCATGGAAGGGTAGATAACTATTGTGGAAATATCAAAGTAGGATGCACCTTTTTAGGTGGCTTAACTAAAATCTTATGTATAGTAACTAGATCTATTTGTGATAGGGGAACTCATATGGGATACCCTAAATTGTGATGACCTCATTAGCATATATATGTTTTAAACACCTATGAACTATGGAAGGAATTTCACAAATTTCGTGAATCCAATGGCACCCAAATAATATATCAAAAACCTATGCTTTAGGTACTACTATGAATCTGGTGGCTAGGCTAACCTATAGTGCTAATGTAATTTCACCGATGGATCTATTAATGTGACAATTTAATCCTTTTATGACCATGGTGTTAGGAATAAAATCCTAATTAGTGTAATCAAATTGATAAAGAAGTGTGATTATATGCATATTCACACTTGAACATTTGATTAGGCTAGTGATCAATGTGCACTTGAGTGAACACATAATGAAAATTTGAGTCATCAAATACTATTTAATTCTCTTCAAATGTGATGAGTGGTTTAGATGGTACTAAATTATGATAGGTACCAATGATGTAGTTTAAAGGATGCAATACCTCTATATGAGAATGGTAAGAAACTGGTGGAGGGATAACATTTTATGCATAATTCACTGCTAATGTAACTGTTATCTCATTAGTTGTATGCTTATAAAAAGGATCACTAAATATTTTCATTGCTTTAATTTTACTTGGTTGTGATGTTGAACTAGCTATTGGTGTGTCCTTATTAATGATGTTTGCATCTATCAAATCCTGAATCTTATGCCTCAAACCAATACATATGTTAATAGTGTGGGTTGGTGACCTATGATAATCAAAAAATCATATGATCAAAAACTTTTATAAGAGGTCAATTCACATCAACCTCTTTATTGAGCTGGATAGATATGACATTGCATTCCAATAGTGTTTTGAGGACCTTATATGGATCTTATGGTAGATTTGTATACTTTCTCCTTGGAGGAGTTGATAAGAAAATGTGTGGAGTAGGATAAAAAATTACATGTACTATTGCATTTGATAATTCTTATTATTAGTTGGCCTCACCTTTTAAGGTGGATTTATTGAACTATTTGTATTATAATCTAAATTGGTTGTATATTTAAGCTTACTCGTTACTAATAATTTGACTTTCCTTTCCTTTACTATGTGGAATTTTTTTGTGAATGGTATATATTTTTTAAACATAATGGAAACATGCAAGGGTAGAATCAAAATTTTATTGAAGATATCTTGTAATTATCTATCTATTATAGGATTTGTCATTTTTTATAACATAGTTTTGTATCTAAAGACATACTCTATGATAGGCTTATTTTATTTTTGATTGAGTTGAGCATTCCAAGCATGTGAAATATTTTCATTGATACTGAATGAAAAATGTGGTAGGAACATATTGGATAATGGATTGAATATAATCACCGATTGATGTGGTAAGTCATAAAACCATTGTAATGCATATTCCTTTAGAATTATTGGAAATAACTTAGTCAATAACATGTCATTGGACACATAGCAAAAATATGTTGTGTGGAATTATCTAAGATGCTCGTTGGGGTCTCCCTTTCCATCTTATAGTGTAAGCTTGGGTGCCATAAAAATGATAGGTAGAGGGTATAATGATATATGTTGTGCCAATGGAGTGTATGATAGAGAGTGAAAATCAAGTGTCTGATTAGGGTTTGAATTACCTTGCTCCAAATGTAACACCTTAGATTGTATTGATTGAATCTCATGCATAAGGGATTGTACGTAAAGATAATCAAAATGCATGCTAACAAAAAGTGGCATTCACAATGGTTGAGTAGTAATTGGATTATAAATATATTAAAACCCTTGGGTTTCCCCAATAATAAATAATGGTACTTCAAAAATTGTATTTAATGGGTCCATAGGATTGAGAGTTTTAGAAGATTATCCTTTAGATTATTTCTTAATTTATGCTTAAATTTTTTGATAAATTCATCTTGCATATCTTTATTAATTTTAATAAATCCTTGTAATTATCTTTTATCCATGTCATAAATTCTATTAACTTGTTATACCATTATTGATTGATTAAATGAAATCTAAAAATATTCAAGTTGGGAACAACTTAGTATGTCACTATGTCTAAGGTAGAGAGAAATGATTTGATTAACCTAGATGAAAGAAGATATAAAATTTTGGAATATTGTAGCTATTAAATAATTTATAAGATATTAAAACCCTAGGAAACTAATTAAAAATAATAAAATGAAGGATAAAAACCCTATAAACATGTATGGTTATGGTTTTACAACATTCATAAAATAGATGGGGTTCACCAATATGTCTTATTAAATTTTGACAAACTAGTAAAATTAGTTGCCTAATTTTGACAATCTACTATGCAAAATCATAATGCTATAGATATGAAATAAATGACATAAACTAATTTGGAAATATATAAAGTACAAAACACAAATATAAACTTATCTATAAAATTGAGATGCAAACTATTTATCGATCTAAGACTAATAGGGGGACTATGTTCACTGAGTGTGGGATTAGAATAAGTGCTGAAGGGTTTGTAGACAATATCACTATAATTGGAAAATAATGGGGTGCATTTTTGTCTCTAGGGAACATTGGTGTCTAAAAAATAATAGATGCCTAAGTTTTTTAGGTTAGCTTTGCCTTCACCTATTTACTATGTGAACTATGTGGTAGCTTTTGATATAATGCAAAGACTACTATGTAACTCTTTTTCACTTGAAAACCTAACTCAATTACATGAGGTGATGAATGTAATCACAAAATAAAAAGGGGTTAATAATTAAATTTGTGCTTGACCTCAAAACCCCCTGTGTTGAGCACTGCCTATATAACAATACTTCAAAAAGGGATCAAAATCCATGTAGTTCTCCTATGTTATGGTGGTGTGTGTGAAATACTTGTGAAAAATGCTAAATGCTAGTATAATTTTGGTGTGATTAAGTGCTTCAACCATAACTTATGACCTTAGAAGTGTATTCAAACTTTAGCTTAGGGCTGTTAGAGCTATGTGTAATTAAAATTGGGAGAAATAGGGAATTTTTCCTCAATTTTCAATTAGAATTATTGTGTTTTTAGTGTGGAAGCCTTGTGCATGAAAATTGGTTTAAAATGTGTATTTATAGTGGTATTTTTGGAAATACTTTGAATGGGGATTACTGAAATTATGGGTCAATCCTTTATATGAATTCAAAATTTAAAAAATAATCATTGGTCGATGGGAGGACATTACTGGTAGAAGTGGACAATAACAGGGAAAATTATTGTCTATATAGGTTACTATTGTCTGAAGAGGCAAAAATAGTAAACTAAAGGTGTGGGTCAATATGGGAATGAGCTTAGGTTGATGAGTAGTTTTGATAGAGACATATGGGGTCATAAGTTTGATAAAATAATGCTTCATTCATTGATAACTCTAGAAAGATATTATTCAATGTGTTAACTCATTCAATCATGTAAATATAAAAAGATACACAATAATAATATTGTATTCTATTACATAAATACTTGAACCATTACACAAATATATAAGAAATACCTTTTCTATAATTGGGGAGTTCATATCTCCACCACAATCTCCACATATCCCTATAATAACTCAATCTAACAACTATAACAATAAACCTATATACATTATATTGTTGTTACATAATAATATAACTATAAACAATAATATATTCTAATAGTTAACTTAAAACATAATCATAAGTACTATTTACTCTACAATAAATACCAAATGTAAAAGCTAAATTTACTTACAATCCCCCCCTTAGTTTTTACAAGGTAAAATGTATCCCATTATTTGATTATAGTGTCCTGCCTATGCATGCTCATGATCATGTGTCAATTCACATTTATCCAAAAGACTGTATTCTTACAAGTGTATTTCATGGATAGATACAACCACCATTTAGGCATGAAAAAATACCTATGCTTTTGATCATCCTCCATAATTTTCTATTGATGGTTTTCTCTAGATAATACCAACAACCTTACCTAATTGGTTTTAAAGGTTTACCAATAACATTTCACAATTGGTTTTTCTAGTTTACCAAAAACCTTTATAATTGACTTCCCTGGTTTACCAAAACCCTTCACATCATGATTATTACAATCCTCTTTGATCAAAATTATATAGTGTTTATACAAAAGTGGTTATATGGGGAATACACACAAGTGAACAAGAATAATCAACTATTATTATTTTTGCAACACACTTAAAACACAAAAAAATGAAATCCGCACAATTTAAAAAACACATGCCACTAAAGTAGAAGTGGCCCCATTGCTAGTGGCTAATGAGAGGCTTGAATGGCATCTTTCCTTTATTGCATCTGAACTCTAACAAGTTGTTGCTTACTCATAAAGATAGGTTAGCATGTGTTCTGATGGTTCTGGTAGGTTCTCTACTAGTTGTTTCCATAGAAATTAGAACCCCCCTCAATCTAAACATCATGTACAAGTGATAAAGCGTCCACTAGGATTTTTTTTTTATTTTTACACTTTTGAAAATGAATATATATGACATAAAAAATTACACTCTTGACAACATGACTCAAAAAATTTTAATTCTAGACTCATTTTTATTTATTTTGACAATAGACTCAAAACTATGACACTTTAAATTTTTGGCAATTTTAAAACTATGTTAATAATACAATACCAAACTCTATTTACTATAGACTTTGATCATATGGATGTATAAAATTAAATTGACTTGACTCAATTTGATATAAAAACATTAAAGAGACCATTAAGATATATGACTAAATGAATTTTGACTATCCTTGAGAATCAAGACTTTAAATACTCTAAAATAGTTTTATCAGCTATTACTTAAACTATATTTAAAAATTGCTTCGATCAACTTAAAAATTATAATAACAAACAAAACTTAAAAAACTTATAAATGACTAAATAGTGTTAGTCTATTTTTAACTTTTATTGATTTTAAAATAATTAAATATCTAAAATGGATAAAAAACTTGGCATGAGGTGGTACATGGCATGGAAGATGTCTGCAAGAAGAATGGTGAACAAAAGCTACTATATCCAAATAATTCTTTGTTATATCCAATAGAATATTTTGACAAGAATTTTTTTTTACTTATGAAGTCTTATGATTTTTTAAACTAGATCTAGATACAAGTGACACACTAAGCATTGAAGCTACAATGATTGATTTTATTTGCTTCTTACAGGCTATGTCTTATATGCTTGTTGAATATAAAATAAGAATAGATATTCAAGTAAATACGTAAACTTTAATTAGACTCCCATGGCATATTAGTCAATTACGATGGGTGATATACACATGAGGAGATAGGAGCATGAGTTGTATGGATAATTAGGGCAAATAACTGAGCATGTCATACACATAACTGATATATAAATAACACAAAGATATAATCAAAATCATTGAAACCTCTATGTGCACGTCTAGAATTTCAAAACTATAATGCATGCATGCAAAATCACCAAGATAGGTATGGAACATAATGATTTTTAGAGAATAATCCAACCAAATTATAATTGAATCAGATATAAGAGCTATAAATATGTGTTGATCGCAACATGAAAGACATAACATGAACAATAAATGCAATTGAAAATGACTTTGGTGGATTCATATCTCTCTGATATAGATGTAGGAGACAAAACACATAATCCACAATGTAGCTTAGGCTGAGTAAGAGTTATGTGAGATGGTTATGGGATGTGAACATCTAGAGAATGTAAAATGGAAGACTATGAGACGGACACACAAATAGAGTACAAATTTTATCAGACTCTCATTTTGGATAGCCTACTTTGATACCACTGATAACTCTAGAAAGTGATTATTCAGTGTGTTAAATAATTAAATCATGAAAATGCATAGAGATACATAATAATAATAATATTATATTCTACTGCATATAATACTCAAACCATTACACAAATATATAGGAAATACCTTTCCTATAACTAGGGAGTTCATAGCTCCACCACAATCTCCACATATCCTTATAATAACTTAATCTAACAACTATAACAATAAGCCTATGTACGTTATATTATTCTTACATAAAAATATAACTCTAAACAATAATATATTTTAATAACTAACTTACAACACAACCATAAGTACTATTTACTCTACGATAAATACTAAATGTAAAAGATAAATTTTGTTACATTCCCCCCTTAGTTTTTACATGGTAAAATGTATCCCATTCTATGATTGTAGCATTTTGCCTCTGTGTGCTCATGATTGTGCAAATAGGCCTATAGTTAATCACACATAGACCCTAACAGATATCAAGAAAAATTAAAAGCATCAAAGAACTTAATTAGAAAAGCTAAATCTCATCCTCATCAATGCATAAACCATCTATAAAAGCATAGTTAATAATCCCGTAACACTAGTATTAATCCATTTAAAATAGAAATAAAGTATAAGACATACATGAACTAGACACATTTAAATAAAATAAATAAATTCACATTAGTTTAACAGTGTTTGTTTACAATAGAGTTGACCTTATATATATATATAATAGAAATGGGACCTGTATCTTAATAGCACGAGGTCATACTCTAGGCCATCATGGCTTGAAATGGCTATAACAAAATTATACCAAAAAAGGTCTCAGATCCTAAAATAAGTGGAACAAAATAAACTGGGCCCACTAGGAGAGAATCAAGAGGAGGTTAGAGGAGGGCCTTGTTTAAACTAATTATGATGTGTCTCCTCAACTATCAACATTGCTACCATAAGATTAAACTCTTGATCCAATTCATCTATGTTCATAAGTGGCTCTTGGAAGATCACCTCAACCTAGGATAACAACTACTTGTGGATCTAGAGTGAGGCCTCTAGGGAAATATTCACTTCAAAGACATGGTTGATGTTAGTTGTGGATTGGTTTTTGGCTCTTAAATCACCTTGGCCCCAACCTTATTGGCCTTGACCACCTTCCTCTACATAACCTAGTCAAATTAACCAGGTGGATTTCAAATTGTTCTCTATCCAATAGTGATGTCTTGGTGGAATAAAATAGTGATGCTAACCTCCATGAAATAAGTTAGCATCTGATCTTTACTATTATCCAAAGTCTTAATCACTAATTACATCATGGCAAAAGACTCCTCAATTAAAGTCCTAATGCTCTCAATATAAGCTTAGTAGAGGTGTAGACACATCAGAGGCATGAGTTTGAGTTTTGGGAACATGCCATTATGAAGGACCATAATGAAATTATTGTATTTGTTGTCCAAACCTATATAAATATGCTTGAGTATACTAGAGGTGATATTTTCACATGGTCAAGGATCTGGTCACTTATCTAAGAGTTGTAAATAGATATATAAGGGCCTCCTTAACTTGACAAATTTAGAAAAATATGCCTCACCTATGATCTGAGTGTTCTAACTTGTTCCCTCATGTCTTCCATAAACTTCTTAGTTAGTTCATAAGTAGACTATAGCACCGATATAGGGTCTTTGGCCACTATCTCCTCATCAATAGATGTACTCATTTTGGTGAGGGAGAAGAGGTCATGCATAGTTATCTACACCACTGAGTCTTCTTCCCAAGTAAACCTTTGGATAAGAACTCTCTTCATGCTCCTAGTTTCTCTATCAAACTCCCATTAGACCTTTGGGTCAACCTGATATACCATTTTTGGTCTTTGTACCTTTAGTAAATGCTAGGGGGACAATGTAACTTAGACTTGTGCTAACTCCCAATGTAGTGGATAAGGATAAAGATGGGGTGGTAAAGGCAAAGGTGGATAACATAGGCATAGGAGGAAGAGGAATGGATGAAGAAAAATAAAGAAAATAAGAAAGGAGTGGAGGAAGAGGTGGTATGGGAGAAAAAGGAGGCATGAAAAATGGGGATCCCCATGGGAATAATTGATCATGCCATTGGTAAGGGGTCATGTTAACATGTTAACCAATAACACATAGTAGTGGATTATTTAGTAATAATAAGGAAATTGACTAGTTAAATCTGAATCCTTAAGGTCTTGGGGTGATAGAGAAAGAGGACTAAGGAGTAATGAGGGCAAAAAATTGAATATAAGGCTGAGATAAATATAACTTTTGCTTTTCTTGGATCTCCTACCCTAATCAATTAAAGTTATAGTTGTAGTTTAAGAAGGTGTGGTAGAGACTTGGATCTGACTTGGAGGCATGGCATAAGTTACCTTCTTCCTCTTTTAATACATTATGCTTAGATTAATTTGTGTCATAGTAATTAAGGGAGATGTGGTAGTAATTATTGCTAGGGTAACCCATGGAGTTGGTGGAGTAACTAAATATGTTACAAAACTAGGAGCCACTTGAATTATGCATATAAGTTCACTTGTCACTAAAGTGGTAATAATTAGGATGGTCAAGGTGGGGACATTGGGAAGTGTCCACATTTTAGGAGTATCGAATAAAGTTGTTAATATGGTATCCAAGGTGTATACTAGAACTGTGAAGCTATGAGACATCAAAATTTAAACCCTCCCTAGACTTATAGGAGCTAATTGAATTAAATCAAACACTTATATAGATGTGGGGCATGTAATTGAGACTCTTGGAGATGTGGGGATTTTTGTAGGTGGAATGGGTTGAGCAAAGGGGAATTGGGAAGTGAGGATGATGAACATGGCCAGAGCTAGGGGTACTCATGTGTATTAGGGATCTAGCATAATGAGAACTAGGGGAGGCCTCATTGGAATAGGCCTAGCAGGAGTAGAGAATCCTAGGGGTGGTTTAATGGGTTGTTGAGGGATGGAATTAGTAGGGGAAGGAATATCTAATGGCACCTCTTGTTGGTCCCACTTCAGACTTGATTTGGGGATGCTACCAATGTTATAGTTCAATATTTATCCCATTTATGGTTGAATGACCCATGAAAGTGGTGGTGGTAGAGCCCAATCTAATTTTAGGGACACAAAACTCAAGGAGGTGAGGGAACTGAGACCCATTTCATGATCCTTATATAAATGTGGGGTACAATTTCCTACACATCCCCTCTTAATTAAATTGACATGGGACCTAGGGCTTGCTATAGTAGAGGTGGCCACATTGGTAGAGCTTGTAAAGGTGTTAGAGACCTTTCCTCAAGCATTGGTTTAGATTGGGTCTACTTTCCCTTATTTTTAACTACCTCTACCCATACTAGTACCTTAGCTTCACTACTTAGATTGAGATGAATATAATCATCCTCATAAGGCTCATGGTGATACATGATATTGAGTTGGGCAATCTACCTCACCACATGGGCACTGATGACCTTATAGGGTCCCATTATATGTGCTTTTCCCTTCTAAGGGAGTATGAATTCTTGTTCTATGCCATATTTCACAATGAAGGTATATTATTATGTTTGTGGTGGTGAATGAATATTATGAAGTATATGTATACCTTTTACTAATGATCAAGAGAGTAACCCATGACACCCATGACTAACTAATAAGAAATTTATTATTCTATGAGGTGGTCTAATACTTGATAGAGTGATAAGAGAGGGTATTTTTAGATGCCCTTTACTTAGATAATGGTGTGATAACTATATTCCTAGTAATATCCTATGGGTAGGAGTGTCCTTATTTCATTTGAGAGTTGCAACATGGGTCTTTTATTAATGGCCATGTAGACCACAGGGTATAAGGACTCATATATGTCCTAGATGTGGTTCTTATAATAATGCACATATATCTTATAGAAGACCACACGAACCATAAAGTTGAAATGGGTCCATCATTTAAACACTTAAGGATTGAATGCAAGGGTGGTGCAGACCATCTCCATAAGATAACTTAGCATATGTAAGTTTCCACCCCCTTGGGCCTCACTAACACCCTTTAATAGATTGAAGTTGATAAGGCTTCCAAGGTCTAGGATTCCCTTTCCTTTGAGGCTAATGCTCTATAGAGGCACCCAAAGGATGTTCACATGTATGACATCCTGTGCTCTGAATAAATAATTAAAAAATATCATTCCAACATGAACTCCTTCCCAAAAAATATGGATGGGGTAAGAATTGATGTCATATTTTTCATTCCATTAGTATGGATTGATGGTCTAATCTTGGATAACTTGGTATATTTCATGCATCTTGATCCATGTGTTTATTGTCTTCTAATAGTAAACTAGGATGCACTATATGAGATTGTAAAATTACTTTAAATCAGCCCTGTATATGTTTATAGTTTTATTTTGAGACCCTATAGAGTATACCAGGTCTTGAGTAGCATCATGCATGCACAAAAATTTACACATCATGTTGTTGAAGAGATCGACATATGAGAAACTTCTGGCTTCACAACTACCTTATGTAATCCTGATTCCCCTAGGGTAACAAGCTCATCAAGGAATTGGGTCTCATCCTCATCATCATCTAAGGTGGGATTTTGCACATCTTTAATTTCCCTAAACACTTTGTTTTAGTGTTTGAAATGGGTCATTTATGATGAGAAGGTGGTATATCCATATTAAATCTTGGGTTTGAGGTTGGAAGATGATGTATCCATGAAAGAGAGTTAGGATCTACTTAATAAGGGATTTTGAGTCCAAGGGAAGCATTAAATTTTGAGAAGATGCTATAGGGAAGGATTCTTGGGAGTTGGGAGATATAATGGTGAATTAGATAACTCTGAGGACTTACAAGGATCCAAAAATATCTCTTGCATTAATGGAATTTGGAGGCTCACCTTGCACAAATTGAAATTTGAGTTGGTGGCACAACCCAATTAGATGTTTCCCAATTTGGCATTAACTCAAATAATTCTAAAAATGTGATTTAATTTTAGATTTAATGATAATGAGGGAATGCTTACAAGTTTTTGAATTGATTATTACTTACCAAAATTGATTAATGCAAGGGTATGGTAGGCACACACCTACCTTATCCTCTAAAGTACCTTAGATATCCTCCAATTAGGTCATGTGCCCTTTTCTAGTTGCCACTTCTCTATTGTCTATGCCAATTAGGAACATGTGGGGTGTCATTATTTTACCTCTTTGTGTACTAAATTTAGCCACATGGACCTTCCAAGTACACTTGATGCCCTATCATCAACTTCTGGGTTTTCTTGTGCCTTTATTTTCCTTGTTTGAGCCATTTTGAGCCATTTTTACATTGGGTGTACTAAAGTGACATGTGGTGATTTGTGATTAGCCCTGGGTTCTAACTGTACTTCCTTTATGGCTTGATCGAGATGTCCTAAGCCCCCTTTCTATCATTTTGTATAGAAGCACCACATGGTAGCCTATGGTTGGTTTAACTCTCTTAGGGCTTTGAGATATCCAACATCTCTAAGAGACTAACAACTTTAATATGTTCCATGTAATTTTTTTTTATTCATTGATTTATCTTGACACTTTGACATCCTTAACACCCCTGGGAGAATGATAACTATGATAGGTTACACATAGTAACTTTTCATATGTCAATATCTCTTGGGGCTTTGATATATCTAATACGCTAAAGAGAATGGCAAATTTGATAGGTTCCATGTGATAACTTTTCATTCATCAGGCTCTCTTAAGGCTTTAACATCCCTAACTCCCATATGAGAATAGAAACTCTAATAGGTTCCACATGACATCTTTTCATTCATTGGGATCTCTTAGTGTTTTGACATCCTTGACACCCCCAGGAGATTGACAAATCTGATAGGTTCCATGTGGTATCTTTTCATTCATTAGAATCCTACAAGATTTATAAAAAATGGCTAAGTCAAAAAAGGGCCACATAATAAAAAAAGCTTACTTGTATACTAATGTAGCTCTTGAAATGCCAAGTAGGCCTCTAAGGTGATGTCATCTCAATAAAACCTGTATACTTTTAATTTTATGAAATAACATAGTTAACATAGAATATTCTAAGTATGGGAAAACCTTCATGTTTAAACATAGAGGGGATGGATTATTATAGACAAAAGTGACTGCATGGGTTTCCATGATAACCATCCACTTGTCAATAATGTCATGAAATACTCATCTAGTCAAGGTGGAAGAGGGGTTCAAAGTTTTACACAATTAGGGACCAAGTGTGAGGATATTTGATCTCTTGGAAAATTATTAGTTGAGAGATTTCATCGGGTCCCAATTTTTTTTATATAAAAAGGGGGTCATATTGGCAATGACAATAATGAATAACATAATTACAAGTTTTGGGCATTTTACAAATCTAGGAAATCTTGTAACTTGTGGGATTTTGTTATCATAAATCCCATGAATTTGATTTAGGAATAACATTGATTTTATTCTAGAAATTATTAATGTTTATATGCCCCAAGTCTGTGTCTAATATTTTGTCTATGTTAGATTCTATGTTTGAAAGGGGAGTGACCCTATTGAATTGATATTTTATCTCTCTTATTTTTTGATGTCTCTAAAATGTGACCTGAGAGGATTAATTGAGAAATTGACTCTATAATTCAATTAAAAATAAAATAGTTGAAAAAACATTCAATAATCTACTATAGGATTTTACAGGTTTTGGGACTATTCTTGTAGGGAAAAGTTATACTAGACTTTTTATCTACCTTTACACTTAAAACTTTTACCAGATCCTAGACTTGTTTTTGCACTTGGAACTTCCACTAAAATTCAGATCTGAATTCACACTTATAACTTCTATTGGAACTCAAAATCTACTTTCTCAATAGGAAGCCCCCACTAAAACTCTTATCTGCATTAGTAGTTGAAAACTCCCATGGTTTTATGACTTGTGTTTACTTGAAATTTTTGAAAACTTTGAAAGTATAAAATGTTATGCATTTTTTAGTTATCTTGAAATTTCCCACTAGAATATTTCAAGATATATTTCAAACCTTAATACATAATTTTTTTTGATGAAAATCAGAAGATACAATGCCAACATCGAAGTTCAAATGACCTAGAGATGAATTTGACCAAGAATTCTAAAAAAAAATTGAAGGTAGAATGATGTTAGGGAGAATGAGTGTTTGAAAAATGAAGGGGAATGGAGAGGTTTCAAATAAAATGAAATGAAAATGGATATGATTGAAGGGGCCTAAATAATTAAAAAACCATGCCAAAATCCTATACTTGTGGGAGGTTATTTCAACATTACTTGCAAGGGGATGGTAGAGATTCAGGGTCAACAAGCTTATTGAATCCTTGCATTTTTATTACAACTTTCATGGGTTCAAAGCTCAATAGAACATCAGTGTTTCAGGAATTAGGAGTAGAATAATAGTTTGCATTTTATTATGCTCACAAAATATGAAACTCCAAAGTTCTAAAACTCTAAAAAGGGGTATAATATTAGAACTTATAAATAACTTTACAATTTTAATACAAACTTGTTTGAAAAGTTTCGAGTCTTTCAATTTACATCATTTTATCTAACACTTAGTCAAATTATTATACCTGTAAATTCACAAGCTAACATGAGTTAATTTTAACACTTATTAGATTTATTTTAGTTAACTATAACCAAATTTAATTAGGGTACCCAAAGTTTTTTGATATGCCCAAATTTGGGTAGAACACTTCGATAACTAGATTTGTTTGACTGCTGTCAGAAATGTCTAACATATAAGAAATATTGATATGGTACCATTGGGCAATGTGATTAAGATGATAAAGATTTTAGGTAGAGACTAGGGAGATCTCATGTGTGAATGATGATAAATCAATAATAATGAGCCCACAGGTAAGTGAATGGATAGGAGGGAATGTGATTAAGAGTCAATTACGCACACAAGTCATGTATGTTAAATATTGGTAAAAAATGATTTTTTCAAGTGTCTAATACCAAAATTATGTGTCTATAATATAATTATATACTAAGACATGCGTTTAAATTTTTATTTCTCTAAAAATAGTAGAGAAGAGAGAAGGTTGAAATTTTAAATTTGTTACAGTAGACTGAGTTGATTTAATCTTGAAATGAGTATAAAATGTTGTCTATTTACATTAAAAAAAATCCTTTAATTTTTAATAGGGAAACACCTAAGGACAATATTTTTGTGTTGGTATAGGTGGTAAAATTGAAAGACATTAATCAAGTGAGGAGGGATAGATAGGATACATGTGACCAAATGGGACATGGACATTCAAGCAAGATGCTTTTGTCGATCTAGGAAACAAAAATGTTTAGGAGTGGAAAAATGAAAGGTAGATAAGCCTAAAACATGAAAAGAATAAAGGGGATGAAGAAAGAAGGGAGACTATGTTGTAGTATGGTAAAGTGTCTTAGGTCAAAGGAAACCACACTAAACCATGCTAAGTGGTGCATAATTTAGATTTGAATGAAAAAAAAACATCAATAAACACATCTAATTACATAGAAGAGTAGTGAATTAAATGCTTGAATCTTGACAGAGATTACTTAAATAAATAATTAAATTCTAACTTACTAGTGTGTTTTTAGATGATTAAAATGGGTCTAAAATAAAACCTAAATGAAATAAAAAAATTATGAATCAAAAGCATCCAAGGCATATAGGGAATATTGCATCAACCAAAAATAATAGCTGTGTGCTTGGGTGGTCTTATTAGTTTGTTTATTGGTTTGACATGATGAAGACAATCTAGTGGAAGAATTAATATTTCAACACTTCTATGGAATCAAGTACATTATATAAGGATTAATTTCAAGAGGATACATGGTTTAAAATGAGTTGGTTGAGTTTCCCAATCATTGGTATAATTCAAGAAGTGGTTGCATTTGTTGAAGGGATAAAATGGATAGGTTATGGGGTAAAGACAAAAAGGGCATCAAGGAATTTTATAAATATAAAAGGGATTGTATGTTTAGATTCCCCTAAAACATTATATACTTAAAATATTCTCATTTTGAGTATGTATGAAAAAGTTATGGATTATAGAAGTTGGCAAACTTTGCATAGTGATGAAATCACCAATATACACTGACCAATGGTTTCACAAAATTTAATGTCAAGTTCACAAATACCAGTTTATATATAGTGGTATTTTTTGAATTTTTAGACATCAAAGTGATGGTTTTGACCATGTAGATTGTAAAAATGAAGTAACAATCCATAATGAAAAATGGTTGAATCTTGAACATTTATAATATTCAGAGGTGAAGAGACACTCCACAAGATAGATACTATTAAACAAGATTTGAATTAGAAAGTGAAAGAGCCAAGAAAAGGGGAGAAAGAGAGAGTTTGAGGCACTAAGACCTCCAAGAGTAGATCATAGAGCAAGCTTCATTTTGAGAGTGATTATGTGTGGGATCAATTTATCTCCATGTAATGTAATAATCCTATCAAAACATGTGTAAGTGTGTTAGTGAGAGTTTGTAATAGTGTATTAAATTATTTTTAATATTCATTGAATTCAATAAATAATATGTATTTATGTTTCATTTCTATGTAATTTTCTTGCAAGTGTTTCCATGGGTGATTTTTAATCCAAGTAGTATGGTAGTAAAGATAATCCTTCATTGGACCCATTTGCTATGAATGCAGCAATTAGTATAAGATCAAGGTCTTTCCTTACTGAGTTGTGTGTTTGATATTTTTATATATGTCTATTATGAGTTGATAAAGAGAATCTTGCTTGAATTAATTACAAGTTGTGAAAGAGAAGCTTACATAGGAGAGAGGATAAGTTTGTTTCAAGTGTGAGAAAAGTCTTGAAAGTATGGGGGAAGTGTGAGATATTCTTGATTGAGTCTATTGTAGGTTGTGAAAGATAAGCCTATTTATGAAGAAGATATGACAAACAAAGGAAGAAGATCACGAGTTGTATAAGACTTAATAGAGACATTAAAGGAAATCCAAGTAAAATTGGATAAGATTTAGACTGCATAAAGTGGAGAAGTTGTTGTAGCTGTGAATGATGAAGAAGAAGAAGTATTAGTGTATAAAATAAATTTAAATATGCAAAAAAAGTAAATTAATCCTAATCTAAGTTAAAATTTGACTAAACTATAGCAACAAATAAAGAAAACAACATTCAAAATTTCATAGTTTGAATGTAAGACTTCTCCATTGTGATGTGTATTTGATTTACTCTTTAAATTATGTGGTGCCTCACTCCTCCAATGAAAAGAGAGACCATGAAAAATTTTGGTGAAAAAGGATGACTTTTATTCACTTTGATTTGCTTTGTATGCAAGATCTCAAGATCTTATGATTGTAAAAGATATGATTATGATTGTGATCTCTCAATATTTGTGATGGCAAAGGATGGAGATTTTTAAGCTTATTTATATAAGTCTTGAAAAGGATCCAATGGTGGAGGATCATTTGAAAATTTTCAATGCTCTAAATGATCAATAGTTGAGGATGAATCCTCACCCATTAGGATGGAGACCTTTTAAACCTGGTTGAGGAAAGACTGGGGTTGGTTAGCTGACTCAACAAAACTTAGTCAATTTGCTTGAAAACTTAGGGGAGGAGTCATAAGAGGCAGAGAAATTTGTTGATTTGGTTAGGATGAAGGATAAAAAAGTGGGAGAGGTTTGAATAGGTGAAAAAAATAGATTTAAATATTTAAAATAAAGATTTAAAGGTGCACAATTAACTTATTTAATATGTTTAAATTAATAAATTAGTTGATTTTAGGAGGAAATGTTATTTATTAATTTAAGAAGAATTATTAATAGATTTAGGTGAATTTTGACACTAAATGAAATTTAGGCGTCTACAATTTCCCCTCTTTGATATAGTGTTGTGAAGTAATACTATTTTAAAGAATAGAATAGGTAGAGTGTTGATGATAGAAACTACAAAATTTTCTCAAATGAATGAAAATGAGTGTGCTGATTCCCCCTTGAGGGTTTGTATGAGAAAATGGAAAAATGCTCAAAAATGATGAAAAGAAGAGATAGTTAAAATGATGTAAATGAATGATAAATCAAGTTATTTTAGAATTGATGTCAAATTTACAAGATGTTGATAACATAAAAGTGTTTCCCCTAGTTAATTAAAACTAGAGTATTGATTTGAAAATCTATAATTTTAACCACTCAAAGATTTCATACTTATTATTGTTTGCTAATGAGTCAGGGGTAAATTGAGAATGTGTGGGAATGATATATCCTAGTAGTAATAAACTATGGATATATAAATATAAAAAGGTATTGATTTTACAAATTATTGTGTTGATTTTATGCTTATAAATGATTGCAATATCTTAAATACAATCTTAGAATAATTTGATTTATTGTTGCTTTAATGGATTCAAAATTAATGAGAGAATAGGTTGGATTGGGGGGGGTGTAATAGTTGGGAGGGTAAAAAAAGTATAAATATGAGCTTTGGTGATTTTGAAAATCATTTGTGTAAATAATTTTCAAGGCTAGGGGCTTAAGACTTGGTTAGTGAGACTTTTGATCTGAGGGTAGTGAGGAAAAATAGACCAAATTTCACACCATGAATACCAAATGGAGAGAGTGAGACATTTTGAGAGACCTAAGAGGAGAGAGCCTCCAATAAGTCCCTTATTTTGTGAAATTTTTGCTATTTATTAGCATTTATTATAGTTTGAAAAGGATGAAAATAGAATAATTATTCTATAAATTGTGATTTTGTCATCGATTTTAGTAATTTTGCTAGGGTAAATAACAAAATCATCAAACATCGAAGCAAAATCATCAAACAGTGCAATGTTTTTATTTTGGGGGATTTTAGGATTTTTTCATTATAGGTGGTAGCAAAATCATTGAATAGGGTAGTGAAATTATTGAATAGGGTAGGAAAATCATTAAAGTGCATAAAAATTTCATTGCAGGTAGCAACGGTTTTGTTAGTAGTGAATTTGTGAAAGGTAGAAGCATTTTTGCACAAAGCAAAAGCATTTTTGTTTAAGTGTTTTAAAATTTTATGGGTTTTTTGTGAAAAAAATGATTATGCTATGAAATGAGATGAAATGGATTATGGGAAATAGTTAGATGGTAAAAGTGAAGTTTTTTATTGTGTATGTAAAACTTGTATAATGTTAACATTGTTGATTTGTAGGATGTATTACCAGTGATGGTGGCATGGGAGTGTAGATTAATAACTATGATACACATGGTTAGCTTCATAGAGTATGAGTGGGGTGTCCTAGAGGTGACTATTCTATTTTACATTATGTAGATGCCAGAGGTTTGAGATGATAGAGCTCTATTGACCGCATTATCTAAGAAGTGGCATAGTGAGATGAGTACATTTCACTTGTCGATGAGTGAGATGACTATCACACTTGAAGATGTCTATCAGATTTTGGGGATCCCTATATGAGGTAGACTAGTGTACTAGGGATAAGGTCTATAGGATGAGACATTATATAAGTTTTTTGGTGATGGTGTGATTTTAATTTTGAGACGTGGGATTCACATAAATTATTGTATGGATTTAGAGATGGAATCTCTTACTATTGTACTTATGGCTATTATTAGTGGCATGTTTCTTCTTGATAAGAGTGGGAGACTATGTAATATTATCTTACTAGATGATATCAGTGATATGATGGATATGGGAGAGAGGTCTGCATGGGGTCCATGCATCTTAGTGAGTCTATACCATGATTTGCATTACTTTGTCTATTTAGGCTGGGGAGAGATAGGGCCTTTTACACTTTTACAAGTTTGGTGCTAGGAGCACATTAGTATCAAGAGACATGTTGGGCACATGAGAATTCAGGATGAGGATGAGTCAGTGGCATATGCATGGCATGCGATCCTTAGGACATATAGACCACACATGGGTGACTTAGGGTTCTATAGGAGAGTAGTGGATGAGTTAGGTGATGACCATATCACTTGGAGACCTTATATAGAGATTATATGGTCTTGGCCTCATGAAGAGATTCAGTTAGACTATGTGATAACCCAGAGCTACATAATTGGGAGACATGTATATATTATAGAGATATATTGAACAAATAGGGTGACCATATAGTTTGGTATAAGGCAACATATATCAGCTAGTCCATATGTATTTGCTTAGATAGTGTGAGAGAGACCATAATGGGGTATGATGATTGATATTATGCTTGTTGATCATAGTTTGAGACATGTATAGACTATGAAATAGATGGATATGAAAGATGTTAAATATGTAAGAGTGGTTGATGGATATGCAGACTGGTGGGATCGATAGAGACAAGTGAGATTGATGATGCCATATATACCACCATGGACATGGAGACATAGACTAGTAACTAGCTTGAATATGGAGCCATAAGGTATAGGTTTAGGATCCTAGATTAAGAGGGATGTTTTAGGTGATAGAGGATGAACATGTCCATAAGTGTAAGTCAAAGGATGAACTATTGAGGTTATCTAGATGCATGATGTGTTGATTACTAAAGTAAAAGATATGGAGATTTTACAAGAGGTAGGGATAGAGATGGATGTGGATACAAAGCAGAGGATAGGAGGGGATAATCATATTATATAGGTAGAGAGTGAGGATAAGGATAGAGGATATGAGACTATGACTAGAGTGGCTTAGGATAAATAGGTAGAGAGAGGAGATGTTGTAGGCTCATCTCGTGCTCTAAGATCTATAGAGGATCATGCTCTAATAGATAGATTTCATGAGGAGATTAGGGCTAAAGATAGAGAAATTGATGCGTTACACCATGAGGTTGCCAAATTATAGGGTGTAGTTGATAGTAGAAGAGATCATACTATATATATTAGGTGATTATAGGCTGAGGTACATAGGTTACAAGGTATTTTGGATGGAATGGATGGGGATGCTAAGGACATAAGAGTAATCACATGTGATGTAGAGACACAGATGATAGATTACACACCTCTTGTACAGTGGTATAGACAAGAGAGGGACACAACTCAATTAGAGCTTGCAGAGGCTAGGGTGTAGTTAGCTAATGAGTGACAATTGGCTACATTAGATAGGGTCATGTGTGTAATGGAGTAGGCTACCTATTACATGAGTATGCATGAGGTGACTATACCATGGGAGAAGAGGGCATCATCTCTTAGAAATCACTCTATGAGATGATTAAAGTCCTCTAGATCTATATAGCTAGTGGACTCAGAGAGAATAGTGGGATAGGTTTCATGGGTGATGGGTCTTTCACAAGGTATACCATGGCATGTAGATCAATTTACTAGCCTAGATACTCCTTTTGAGGCATAGGATGAGATAGAGCTATAAATTTTACTATGATAGATGGATTACATCATTGTATACATATATTGAGATGTACCTTTTATAGATACACATTTCACACACACACGTACACACGCGCGTGCACACACACGCACACACACACACACACACACACACACACACACACACACACACACACACACACACACACACACACACACACACACACACACACACACACACACACACACACACACACACACACACACACACACACACACACACACACACACACACATGATTATTTTGTACTATGGACTATGGACATTACTTATTTTTTTACATGGTTTTGATGGGTATATGGGTGAGTCGATGACATCAATGATTATACTTCCTATATATTGTTGGTTGCTAACATGCATTAGATTTAGCATTTAGTTTCAATAATTTATTATTATGGATGCATGATGGACATATGAGTGGATTAATTCTTATGGATAAAACATTAATTTATAATATATATGTCTATTCTTTGTATTGGTTTTTTTGATAAGTTAGAGTAGTTTGAGCAACCTGATTTTTAATATAGCATAAAACATAGTAACACCAATAATACTGAATAATCATGCTTAATGTTGATGTTTTAAGCATGTTAAAACAAAATAAAAGAATAAATTGTGTTATTTCAAAGTATGCCATGATATATAGTCATAACCATACTATGTATGCATTGCACAAAATAGTCTTGATAACACATAAAAAACAATAAATAAAACAAAAAGATTAATCTATCTGATGTAAAAAAACACACAATAACATTTAATAATTGAAATAAATATAGACAAATGTATATGAATTATTATGTAAACAAATGTATTCTAAAGGATTAAAACAAGTTGGTAAAGAAAAAAGAAAGAAATATAACCATTGGAAAATGGATATAGATAAAAATGAAGTAAAAAACCCAACTTAATGGCTAAAGAAAAATAAAAAGGTTAAAAACAACCAAGTAAATGGATAGGGATAGAAAACAAACAAGATAACAAACAAAACAAGTTACTTATGTAAACAAAAGGAAAAGTTCAGAAAAGACTTTAAACATGGACAAAACTAAATAAAAACAAGACAACTATAGCCAAGAGCAAGGTGAAGAACTGAACAAGTGAGGGACAAGCTGAAGAAAAAGCTGAGGGAAAATATGGGGGAATGGATGATGGGGAATGCGGTGGTCAAGCTGACCCTAGAGACCCTGGGTCTCTAAGCGCTACCTACATAACCCATTTAGACAATGTCTATCTATAGATATTAGACCATATGTAGTTCTCCCAATATAGGATGAGAAGTGATGATGTAATGTAATATTGACCCATGGATACTATTAACATACTTAAATTATTGATTAACATTATTATTCAATGATGGAAAAAGGATGGATATTATGATTATGTCTGTCCCAATTGACAAGTGTGAGAGATTAAAATAAAATATTAGGAAATGATTGTGGATGATTAATATGTAAGAATTAATAAGAAAATAAAGTGACTACATGGATTAATGATGATGGATCAAATGATTTGACAACATGGATGCAATAAGAA
This sequence comes from Torreya grandis, assembly GCA_037957365.1. Classification (NCBI taxonomy): domain Eukaryota; kingdom Viridiplantae; phylum Streptophyta; class Pinopsida; order Cupressales; family Taxaceae; genus Torreya; species Torreya grandis. Next base: position 2,095,156 of record JARHVA010003233.1, read on the forward strand.
TGGATGGAATAGAGAGAGAGAGAGGAGAGAGAGAGAGATGAGAGAGAAGAGAGAGAGAGAGAGAGAGAGAGGCAGAGAGAGAGAGGAGAGAGAGAGAGAGAGAGAGAGAGAGAGAGAGAGAGAGAGAGAGAGAGAGAGAGAGAGAGAGATGACAAATAGATGCTTCATTCAAGAATGTGAGATGGTTTGATAGCTGCCTTGTCTTTATTTTGTTCTTTTGCATTAGATTTATAGTAGTAATTCCAACCTAGTAAGAATTGAACAACCTAATTTTTGATATTGTGCATGACAATATGCACGAATGGTATAGCAAAAACCATGATGCCTATCATGTGATACACGTAAGGACTAATATATTCACAAGGATAAAACTTAGTGCATCATGACATAAAATATAATAATAACATAATCAGTAATGTGAATAGTGATCTAGACACAGGAAAAAATAATAAATATAAGATAAAAAAGTGAAAGTTACAACAATAAAAATGATGTAAGGTAAAACAAACACGAAAGTAAAACAAACATTGGAAAAACAAGTAAACACCCATGATGTAAAATAAAGTAAATGAATATAGAAATAGGAAAGCAAATTACTAAATAAGTAAGCAAATGATTTTTTTTGGATGTCCCTGGCTAGAGTAGAACCCTTTAGCATATATGATTTTTTAAAATGTTGAACCATCTGATGAGTAATATATATAAGGGGATGACTAGGGTATGTAACTAAAGATAAGGGATTTTTTGATTATTTTTTTTGTACTTTCTAATGCTTTGGTTTTTGTTGTATTTTCTAATTTTTTAGATTTTTTTATATTTTATAATGTTTTGAAATTTTTTTGAAGCTTTTTAATATTTTGGATTTTTTGGATTTATAGGTTTATATACAAGGAATACCAGCAAAGGGAAAACCATATTCTAGCACTGAAGAGCGAGTGGTAGGGGATGGAAGGAGTACATTATATATGGAATATGGATGAAGAGGAATCAATTGGAATTAATATGATAACTCTAAAGAATACAAGAAGTAAGAACTAAGTATCTAATCATCAAAATAGCCATTGCAAGGATACACCAAGGTGTTTCTAAGAACATGTCTCAAGATGTTTCCACTTCCTTATCAAGGTCAAAATGGGAAGAAGGATGGTTTATGATGGAAAGGATTGAATGAGTTTCTATGGGTTTTGGGTTAAATGGATAAGGATGGGTTTGGATAGGTAAGGGTATTCATGGATGGTGTATGATGGCTGATGATGAGCTTAGGATGGATTGGATATGCATAGGATGGGTAAGGATGGAGGGATGATCTAGAATGTATAGGATTAGAATGAAATAAATTTGACCCCAAGTGTAGGGTACTTTTAGACAACTGAATTATTCTATGCATGATGTCAAAAATTAGTTTTCATCATGGTACCATGTGCCAT
>JARHVA010003234.1:0-385000 GCA_037957365.1 Torreya grandis
AAAGGAAAGAAAACCTTGTATAATTGGCCTATCTTTATTGGTTTCTTTTTCTCTATATCTAAATAAGTGGAACAAGAAGTGTACAAACTAGGCTCTAGACCTTGTGATCTTTGTAGTGGGGTCCACATTGATAACAAAAAAAATCCAATAAAAATAAAAATAAGAAATCAAAATGGCCCTCCTTCAAATGCCAATTTATGTTGGTTGCATTAATAAAATAATAAATTAAGAGGTTTGGGACCTCCTTTCAGGTTAACTTCTATTGGTCTCAATTTGTGACCTACAAGAGAAATATTTATTGGATTAACTATTATTATGGGTTAAAGGGAGTTAACAAACACATGGGATGAAATGTCCTTATCAATTTTAGGACCTTGTTGGTGGTCCAAGGGTTGAATATTTACTAGTATAAATTTCTACTATGATAAAAAAAAACTATTACATACTATGGTTTAAAATTAATATGAGCATTTCATGGTCATTTCTTGCTTTATTGTTAATTAATTGCCTAATTCCTACTACCTATTTGATTCAACTTGTAAAATAATTAAACTCTACTTCACTATAATTCACTTCAAATTTTAAACTAATACATGGCATCATTAAAAAACATAAAAATGAGACAGGATAGGTACAAAAGAGTGAGTTTTCCTTTATTTAAATAATATTTTTGATGCATGCCTTACCATAGTTATACCATTATGTACCTGGTCTAGTAATTGCACAAACTTATAGCCACTTAGTGGTAAAAATTCTAAGGATAATTTTGAAATCCATTGATCTATTGAATTAATTCTAAATATAGTATATCTTATACTCTGTAGCTATTGCACATAATAAATGGAAGAATTCCAAACTTAAGCATGAATAAATTCAAGAGACTAGTTATAATAGATTATACAAAACATGACTAAGACAATCGTCTACAAACAAGCACATTAATAGTCCTAACACCAATTAACCAACTAAATCAAAATACTAGATACATTGAATTAATAAAATGTAATAAAATCTATATTCAACATTCTAAAATCTTTCTTTTACAATCAATATCCCTTGACAAATATCCATGTAAAATAGAGAAGGAATGGCAAGTACAATCCTAGCATAATTCCTTAAGATTTTTGACCCAAAAGATATCACCCCCAGGAAAGTAGTTAAGGCAATAGAGTGTAAAGAAAGGCTAGTAAAATTTAGGCTAATTATAGCTATATTTTGATGCCTAGAGTACCAACACTTTATAATGGCAATGCATCCTCCTTAAATATGAAATTTAGGTTGATAATAGCCTTATCTTCTATCTCAACCCACTAATGGGGTAGTCATAAACATCAATGATGATTTGGAAATGTAGTTGACATTCTAATAGATAATTTTAATTTGACCATGATTAACAATTAGAGGCCATGCCTCTTTAAAACATCCCTTTTATGTTTTATCTTCTCCTTATCTTTTAGCCAAGATGTAACTTGATATTTTATCATCAAATTAATTGTACATCCCCTTTAGATATTTAACAATATTGATGTCTAAATAGGTCATCAATTTTGCATTTTATGGCCTTTTTGATGACTTGGCATGTCTACATGGCTTATTAGGTTCTCTTTACCACTTGGTTCTCATTTTTAGTCTCCTGAGTAGATTCTTCAGGGAAGTTTAGCTTCCCCTTGGATCTCTGAGTCCACTTGACAATGATATGTTCTTCCTAAGATCTTTTCTCTTGGCTCTACTAGCCCTAGGATAGCAGAGTAGGGAGAAGATACAACATGGTGAAATCTTACTAATCTAAGAGTCTATAACTAAATAGACTTCCTTGGGACTTGAGGTAGTGGGATTTCACCACATGGCACAATCTTACTAACCCAAAGGCCTGTGATTACATGGACCACCCCAAGACTATGAGATAATGGGATGTCACCACATGGCACAATCTTGCTAACTTAGAGGCTTAGAGGGTGAAATCATTAATAAAAACCCTTAGCTCTTGAGTTGTCAAGATGATGCCATGTAATCTTTATTCCTAAGTCTAAGCTAATACTATCATTCCTCTAAGATCTCAGGATCCTAAGATGGTGCCATGTGATACAATCTTGGGTTCTTCGAAGCATAGATATTTTGCACTATCAATTCACTCCCATGCCATTAGGATTTTGGGTTAGTGCTAAATGTTTCTATCATTAGGTCTTTTGGGAATGAAACTTCACATTTATTTCTAGCTCTCTATTGGGATGGGTCACTGGGATCATGCCATGTGGAATGATCTTAGGGCTTAGGTCTTTAAAATATTTAGTCACTTTTTTGAGAAAAAAATTGATTGCATATTTTTACATCAATGAGATTTGGATGTGTGGAATAATTTAGGGGCCATGAAAATATTTAAAACTTGTGATAAAATAAGGAAATTGATTGAGTAAAGATTTTTAAGAAAGTCAAGTTTTGCTAAGCAAACTATATATGATAAGTAGTCATTTAATATAGGAAAATAAACTAGTCATTCACATAACATAAATATTTAAGTAAAAACATTCATAGGTTAAAGTATATATTAAAATGATTTAAAAAAAAGGGTCAATAGACTTTATTCATGTCTAGGCAAAGAGCCTCATGATTACTGAATATTTTGCTAAGTCTCAAAATAAATCATTTAGAAGGCAAAACTTATCATATAGAAACCTTTAAACTAAAGGCCAAACTAGAACAAGATGGTCCCCATGTGAAATTATTTAAAGATGGGGTGTGTTGAGATACAATATAGTGGTCATCTTCCATAGGCCACAACTTTTGACTCAAAACTCTATTTGATCTCTCGTTTATGACAAAAAAATGTATTGAAAAAGAATGAATCCACAAAAAAATATTTAACTTTGGCACATTTAAACACACTCACTACAGTGAATTTTTATAATAATGAAATCATTTTCACCATTACAAAATCATTCGTGTATATACCTAAATCATTCCTAGCCACATTGAAAACTTCATTGGCCATAGCAAATTCATTTTAGAAAAGTGAATTCATTCCATAAGCATTATTTTTTATGTTTTTCACTCTTTATTTCTTATAGTTATTATTTTTTAATGAATTCATCATTTGCTTTGACTATGTAATAGTGAAATCATTCTAGAAGCTAACATTTTATGTCTATTTCTATATTTTTCCTTTATTTTTTGCTAACTTTGTAGGTTTCCTTGTCTTTTCAGCTTTGAAACCACTTATAACATTTTTTTAGGCTGTTTGTCTAAGACTAAGCAAAAAAAATAAGTAAATAATATATATATATATATATATATATATATATATATATTAATCACTTTTCTTTCATTTTATGTTTTTGGACCAACCTTCTCATTTTTAAGTTTTTTTAATCATTTTAGTTTAATCATTTAAATAATTTATGTTCACATAGTAATTAGCTCATATTTTTATTTTGGGTGTTAATTAATCCTATATTTTAAGCATTTCACTTCAATCACTTTGTTTGTGTCCATTATAATATTATGTATGATCTTCCCTTAGCATCATATTAGTGACAATACTCATGAATCAAAAAAAATCTTGAAACTTTTGTTACCTAAGGCTTTACTTGTGTGTATGCTCTTACATTGACATCACATTGGTGGTGATATATGGGAATTAGAGACAACTATTTGTTTTCTCTATTTTCTTTTTCTAGGGCCTCTATAAATCATGGATTTCATTACCATGTGGTAGGCCAAACCCCATGTACCATTGGGGTATATAAATCAAGTGCCAAATATTTTTAATGCTTATGTAGTGTTGTGTTGTAACCACACCATGATGTGAGGGGATTCCACACTCCAATATCTAATGTTTAAATAGTTGCCTCAAAGTTTAATTTTTCCAACATCAACCCACTAAAATCTTATGGTTGGTTTGGGCACAATGGGACTAGATCCATTTATGTAGGATTGTTAAATCAGATTCCTCAATGATCTTGTGCCTCATGGACTGAAATATATTTATATGACTCCCCTTAGATGATATTGTAAAAACCTTAATCCTAGGTGAGCCATTTTTACCATTTAATTTGAGTGCATTGGTTAATGGTTAGCGTCAATAAGTTACTTTTCACGTACCCTTGAAATTAGTTTTAGTGGGTTATGTTAATGACACATCCTCCATAGTCAAATATCTAAAATATTGGGCTGACACTACCCAAAGAATAAGAAAGTATCAAGGAAAGCCTTAAAAAATTTCAAATCCTTTCTCATAGTTTCATACCTTTTGTGTATTTCATGGTTATTTAGAGTAGGAAATTATTTATTTTATTTCTTTGTGAAAGCTACGCGTTTAAATAATTTTGACTGAAAATAATATTTTAGTTCTAAAATCAAACCAAAAGCATATCCAAGAAACTTTAAAATAAAGAAAAATCTAGATCCAAAACTCAAGAAACTTATTTTCTATCATATTACTCTCTAGTCTATATCTTTCATGTTTTGCTTTTGAATCATGCCATTTTAATCAATGCCTCCCATCACTATACAAATGGACTTATTGAAAAATCCTAAGTCTAGGGGTGAAAGTTCCTTCTAATTTTACATCCAAAATATTACATTAATTATTTTCCATTAAATCATCCACACTTCCCATCTAATATCAAGGGTCCTCTAATGACTCCTTAGGAAATAACCAATCCATTATCAGGTAACACCAAACCATTTTGTATCAACCTACCATTAGTAAGATTTTTATCCAAAATCAACAATGTTTCCCATCCACTAGGTATATCCTTGATTCTAAGATCCCTTATCGTACTAGCAAAGGGAACTTAATTCTATCACCCCTACCATCTAGCATCACTCCATCCCCAAAGCCACAACAAATCCTAAGCACCAAACATTACCCTACCTAGTTTTTCACTTGGACAAGAAAATTAACAATGCAAATTTAGTCCTTTGGGGAACCTTATGATGTATTCTTTCAAAATTTGGTTACTGAAAACTTAGTCATATTTCCAAACACCAAATAATTTGATGAGAATGTCCCAAAAATTGAGTGTTATAAAGCTAATGAATATTATGACTATAATAAAATCGAAGGTCATTACACTAAATTTTGTGTGACACTAAATAATTATATCCATGATCTTAATTACAAAGGGACATTGAAGTAGATCTAAGTGTGTCAATGCCTAGAAATCTTAGTTTAGGGGTATGCCAAAATTTCTTTCCTAATCCTAATCTAGCTAATCCACTTCCATGTCAAGGTTATAACTTTTCACCTATTTTTAACAAAACTCCATTTTATCCACCCATTTTCAACCAAGCCATAGTTGATCAACCTATATTTGACAACCATGTTCTACCATCCATTTTTGATGAACCTAACTTTGATGAGCCTATCTTTGTTGAAGAGCCTATTTTTGACAAAAAACATATCTTTGCCCAAGAGTCTATCTTTGACCAAAAACCTAGTTTTGACCATAATTCCTTTTTTACCAAGATTCCATTTGTGAACAAGATCCTATCTTGACCAATACTCTTCCAACCAACTCAATCTATCGCCCATTAGCTAATTATCCAACCTCTCATCACACGATAAAGCCCCCATCACCCCATAATAAATACCCCAAGTGACAAAGTTACTTGTATACAAAAAAATCCATGATCAAGGAATTATAGAACCCATCCATTTCAAAGTAAATAATGGACCTCATGACATAAGCTACAAACCATTTGAAAGTGTGATAATTTCACAATTTCTAAGGAAACTTCATCTATAATCGAAACAGGATTTATGCATAGTCCTTAAGAGGATCATGCTACCACCACTACTTTCATCAAAACCATAGATCATTCTTCCCATCTTGTAATTCAATATCCAACACCCATTAATCAGGACCAACATGCTTACTTACTATTAGTTTCCTAACATGATCAAATAATCAAAAAAATTATAATTGGTCTTTGGTTAGAAGCGCATAAAGAAACATTTGCATATTTTGAGTAATAAGTGTTCCTCAAGCAATATGAATCCTAAAATATAAATTTTAAAACATTGTCCCATAGTGAAAACATCTTTGAGTCACTATCAAATTATCAAAATCCAAATGGCAATCCTAATCCAAATCAAAATAAAGAAACTCAAAAATATAATTCCCTTAGCGAAAACCTATTTGAGGAGTTATTGGGCAATCCCAATAAAAACAATAAAGAATAATCCTTTTGTGAAAACCTTTCTAAGGCACCAATGGATTATCAAACTAATTTACCCCTTACAATAGTATAGTTTCATGGTGGATCCCCATCACATATTGAAGCCACCATTAAAGCAAAAGTGAATTCTTAAATCATCGAACTTATGGTTGCTCACAGTATTTTTGAATGTGAGATTGTTGGTACAAATCACCCTTTACATCATGACACATATATTTATCCCCACTATCATTCCATACCTCCAGATCCTTCATGCACTCAATACACATAATTCATCCAACACACCTTATGCATCACCCTTTTTGTTAACACCTTTTTGGATAAATCTTGGTAAATTTGGAAGAAGTCAAGTTAAAAATCAAATAAGTTACTGAAAAATATCTTGAGGGCATACTTTAAAGGTCAATAAGGGTCAACATCATGCATCTCACACACTTTCATAATTGAGATGACAAAAATAAAACAATCAAAATATATATATCAAAATAATAATAATAATCCATCCAAAAGTGAAAACCATTCTTATGGTGCTTTGGGTAAGTATCATGATGAAAACCACTTTTCAATGTCATGTGTAAAATAATTATTTTTATAAAATTACCTTAAATTTGGGTGCAAACCCATTCCATCCTATGCATTCTAAATCATCCATCTATCCTTGCCCATCTTACACCTATCTGAATTCATCCTTACCCATAATACACCTATCCTAAAACATACTTACCCATCATACACCTATTGAAACCCATCCTTATCCATTTAATCCCAAACCTTTCCAATCCCATCCTTACCCATTTAATCCCCCATCCATCAAAATCCATCCTTATTAATCCAATATTTTCCATCATAAAAACATACTTATTCTCACATTTGACCTTGATAAGCAAGTGGAAACATCATTACACATGTTCTTAGTAACATCTTGGTGTATCCTTATAATGTTAATTTGATGACTAGACTCTTAGTTCTTACATAACGTTTTCTTTGGAGTTATTATATTTAGTCCTATCTATTCCTATTCATCCATACTCCATCCCTAATATATCCATTTCATCCACTATCACTCCCTTCCTTGGTGCTAGAACAGGTTTCTCCCTTTACTAGTAGCCCTTGTACATAAAATAAAATAAAACAAAAAACATGATAAAAAATCATGTGTCCTTAGGTAGGTACCCTATTCATCCCTTACATAGATTACTCATTAGATGGTTTAACATTGTCAACTATTTCACATGTCAAAGGATTCTATTCTAACCAAGGACATCCAAATAAGACATTTGTTTTTGTTTATTTGTTTGTATAATCATTTGTTTATAGTCATTTATTTTCTTATTTGCACATCTTGTGTATTTATTTAATTGCTTGTATAATTGTTTACTTATTTTTTGTTTTAATTACATGGTTTTCATTTCTACAAAACATCTCTTTTTATCTTATATTTGTATTTGCTTGTTGTATCTATATCACTATGCACATTGAAAATATTTTTATTATGATCTTACATATCATGATGTAGTAAGTCTTAAAATTTTGACTCTATCAGTATTTATAAGATATGAAATGATAGAAATCATGTTTTATCCATACCATCAGTGCATATTTCCATGCAAAATATCAAAATAAAGGTTTCTTAATTCATACAAGAGCTAGTGCTATAAATCTTTTTGGAACTCTAAATAAAGCATATGCAATGCAGCAATCCAAACTCTCTCTCTCTCTCTCTCTCTCTCTCTCTCTCTCTCTCTCTCTCTCTCTCTCTCTCTCTCTCTCTCTCTCTCTCTCTCTCTCTCTCTCTCTCTCTCTCTCTCTCTCTCTCTCTCTCTCTCTCTGTGTGTGTGTGTGTGTGTGTGTGTGTGTGTGTGTGTGTGTCTGTGTGTGTGTGTGTGTGTGTCTATGTCTGTGTCTGTGTCTGTGTCTAAACACATCATTGGATGGATCATCTATGGGTCATCTCGGATAAGGCTAATATGGTGTAATCCTTGAAGGACCCATATCGTGTTGAAAAGACTGACCCACAAAGTGCTTTGAGGATGTAGTCTATGTTGTATCTCCTAAAACATTTCAAATGGATATTATGTTAATCACTCTATACTCATTATCCATCTCAAATACATTAATTAAAATTCACAATCCCATAACAATTCACATCAATTTATCATGCCTCATCACTTCTATCTAACTAAGCTTTTGATATGAATTCACACCCACCTAGATGAATTAACCACCCACATGAAAAAATTTGCTTCACTTATTGAAAATTTCAATTTTTCAACTTATTCACCATTATCTTCACTAAATTAGCCATAATTAATGCAAAATATACCATTCTAAGAATGAAGAATTTATTTTCATCTCATGTTCTAATCATTTAAAAGTAAAAATAAAAAAAATTACACCATACATCCAATAATCACCTCTATATCCCATCAATGAATCAAATCCATGTTATCCAATCATGTGATCAATCCATGCAGTCAATTAAATTATTTGTTTATGTTTACACATCAATAATCTTGAATAATTTCCTAATCTTTCTATTCAATCTCCCACACTTGTCGATTGGGACCAAATCAATCACAACATCCATCCTTTATCCATCACTCCATCACTCAATCAATCAATCAATAAATTAATCTATTGTTACTTGCACAACATGCCCTATTTTCATACTAAAAATATGTACCCTATTTTTCTTTGAAATCTAGTCCTTTTTATCTCACTAACATGTTTGGCTTACAATCAATTATAGAGGTTTATTTAACTGAGATCTACTAGATTGGTAGTCCACTAGAATATTAGTTAAAAGTGACTGAACCTACTCCTTTTAATGTCTTTGCATTTTTTTGGTTCAATACAAGCATTCATCTAGGAATGCATTTATTTAAATATCTAACTCTACATAATCATAATAATTCTTGGTCTATCTTCATGCTTGTGTTTTTAAACACATTTAAAGCTTATTTCTTAGGTCAATTTTCCTTACTTTTATGCAAATTATCTAACTATTGCATAGTTTTTAACTTCTTTTCCTAATAAATTGAGTTTATTTTTGTTTCATTTTTATTTAAAATGGCTAAATGTCATACATTTTTAATTCTTTACTTAGTATCTTTTCTAAAACTAGACTAAATTAGCTTTGGATCGAACAAAATGATTAAGTTGTTCATAGTTTTAATCTTATACTTAGTCATTTTTCATCTTTGGGCTTAATCATTTTAGTTTGAATTTTTAGAGTTGTTTATTTTCAAATATTTACTTAGTCATTTTTGTGTTTTCTATAGGTTTTTACACATGTCAAAATCTCAGCACTGTGAAGCTTCATAGGAAAAATATTTTATAAAAATGGTTAAGTCTTCTAAAGATTTTAGGCCCCGAGATCGTGCTATGGGTGCAATCTTAGTGACCTAGAGCCTCAAAACCTTGGGGAAATGGAGCCATCAAACCTTAAAATATTAAAAACATTACATTGTGGGCCTAAATAATGAAGAGCCTAAGAAGCCAAGGAAAGGATGTGTGATGATGATTGAATCCAAGGCATAAAGAACTTGGGAGAAAGAAAAGAGGCCACGTGGCTATGTATATGATAATATCAAATAATAAAGTAAAGCTGAGGAATGTCAATGAACTACCAAGTGGAAAAATGGGACCCATTAGAGCGAGGATAATCACATAATGAAGAAAAAGGAAGGAAAATATGATAAAGAGACATGTGGCATTGATGACATCAACAATGCACTAGCTAAAATTTGACAGCCCATCTGGCCATCAAAATATGAAATTCGATTGTGCATTCAATTCAATGGGAAAAATACAATTATAGAGTGGTCCCAAATAACAAATTGGTTGAGATAAATGGTTTAAATTAGGAATAAGTTATAAAATCATGAATATGATGTGCACATTATAACCACATAAAGAACAAAGGAAAAAACTCAAACTTAAAGAGGCATGTCAATTGGTTGCATATAAGGATGGAGTATAGCAGTCTTGATGCAATCCCAACTAATTTTAGCTACCAACATTTAAGAAGCATGGTGTTAAACATGCAAATCCTGGGCATGCCTTCAATTTTTCATAAACCTCGTGTTGATTCCTCAACTACATCTTCTAATCACATTGATGATTTCTTGTAACCACCCCATTAGTGTGAATAAAAAATTTGAGGAGGATCTCTCTTGGACCTTTATGTCTATATAAGATCATCTCTTACATTTTAATTAAGGTTGTCTCCCTTAGAATAGATTAGATTAGTAGATCAAACTGGTTGGTTCTCCCTAGTTAAGTAGATCAATCATTTACTTCATGATTTTTTCTACTTTCTAAATTGATTACATGCCAATAACTCACATGAGTATATGATGAATCCCAATTTATCCCTTTAATAGAAAAAATTTTAGCTGAAATCTTAGTCATCTAATAGACTTGGTCTGTTCATGTATATGGTGACCCTGTTTTACTCATTGGCTCTGCTACTTCATCCCACAGACTCTTGCATTGTTTTTAGTTGGATTTATGTTAGATATGACTCAACTAAGGATTATAAAATCTTAGTCATCTGATAGACTTGGTTTGTGCATGTATATGGTGACCCTATTTTACTCATTGGCTGCTCCTTCATCCCATAGACTCTTGCACTATCTTTAGTTGGATTTGTGTTAGGTATGACTCAACTAAGGATTTATTTATCTAGGGATTTGTTTGCTCAATATAATTAGGTTGGTCTAAATTAGAAAGTGGGTCCTTATTCACTTTTTTTCTTGTCCTCTCTTTCTATCTTTTTTATCAGTTTGCTAGATTATATTAGTTTAGAATTTATGTAATCTTCTATTAATTTTTTATCTTGATTGATTGAAGCTCTATTTATTGATGTAATCACATTATTGAATCCCTTGTATATAATAAATTCCATTAGGTAATAAATTCCACATTACATTTATCTATACATTGATTCCATTAGGTAATAAATTCCACATTTAGAATGCATTTATATTCATCTAAAATATTCATCTAATCCCCTTGTTATGGTATGGTCATAATGAGCCAACTGGTTTAACCTACATACCAAGACCTAGTATCTGAGACTTTGGGGAAGGATCTCTTCTTGAAAGAGATCCCTCCTTTCAGGAGTGGTGGGGGACTAATAACCCACACCTATTATTGGCCATGTCAAAACATTGACCAACATGTTTGGTACTAGGAGGTCTTGTTCTTATGTATCTAAAACATTTTTTTTGTTTATAATATCTTTGCATAGTAATCTTCCAAGTTCTTAAAATGGAAAATTTGATTATCTAAGTATTCGAATGGCCTTAGCTTGGCTAGGATGATGTAGTTATCTAGTGAACATCCCAAGACCCATTCATGACTTGCCTAAGAATCATGGTTCATTTTGTCCAAAATATACACATGGTAGGATTCTGATAATAAAGTAACACATTCAAGGATTCAAGGATGCCATCATTATAATTCCATCATGAAGATGTGTTTTTTCACTTTTTCCTTGTAGCCATATAAAATTCAAAATTGGAAGACTTAAGCATGGCTAATGACACCCAATCCATAGGTCCTCTTTCTTACTCACACAACCCTTCTAAGCTATTCTTTCACTAATTCCCAGTCATCCCCAGCCTTCCAGACTTAACCATTTTAGGTCTATCCAACTCTTTCAGGCCCAGATCCATCCCCTTAGGCCTCATTCCCTTAGGATAATAGTGCCCAACTTGGACAGGAGCACTGAAACTTACGATGTCCTAATTTTGGTACTATTGTCCAAGTTTAAAAATTGGTCCTAATGATCATATTCCCTCGAATCATTATATTTTTCTCTATCATGCTCATGTGAATTCATTTAACCCATGATCATTAGTTTCTCTATCTTTGCATAGTAATCTTCCAAGTTCTTAAAATGGAAAATTTGATTATCTAAGTATTCGAATGGCCTTAGCTTGGCTAGGATGATGTAGTTATCTAGTGAACATCCCAAGACCCATTCATGACTTGCCTAAGAATCATGGTTCATTTTGTCCAAAATATACACATGGTAGGATTCTGATAATAAAGTAACACATTCAAGGATTCAAGGATGCCATCATTATAATTCCATCATGAAGATGTGTTTTTTCACTTTTTCCTTGTAGCCATATAAAATTCAAAATTGGAAGACTTAAGCATGGCTAATGACACCCAATCCATAGGTCCTCTTTCTTACTCACACAACCCTTCTAAGCTATTCTTTCACTAATTCCCAGTCATCCCCAGCCTTCCAGACTTAACCATTTTAGGTCTATCCAACTCTTTCAGACCCAGATCCATCCCCTTAGGCCTCATTCCCTTAGGATAATAGTGCCCAACTTGGACAGGAGCACTGAAACTTACGATGTCCTAATTTTGGTACTATTGTCCAAGTTTAAAAATTGGTCCTAATGATCATATTCCCTTGAATCATTATATTTTTCTCTATCATGCTCATGTGAATTCATTTAACCCATGATCATTAGTTTCCCTATAAAATTCCATTCAAAGTCCATTTAGAAGTATTGGCACTCATTCACAAGAAAGAAGCAAGAATACAAGAAAGTACACTCAAGCATTCTTCCCTATTCTTTGCATATAGCCTTCCAAGATCATTTCAATCTTATTCAATACTTTGCATCATTCGTTAGCCATCCAATGTACATTTAGTTTCACATCTAGTTGAATTTATCATACATAATTATAGCAAACACTTTAATGGGAGAACTACATTATCTTGATCCCTTCTCGAAGTATTGGTATGTAGGTAGCGTGCCCACACATGGGGTGTGAATTGTGTCTAGTGTATCCTTTACACACCAACCCCTTCTCTATATTTTATAATTTTCCATTCAAGTTCAAGAATGAAGAGATCCTATGGATTTGAAGATTAAAAATAGATGCACAACGAGCTCTGTAAGCTTATAAGCTTTGATATTTCACTAACAGTGTAACACAAGCCTACTAAATAGAACCCAAAAAACTCAAACCACCTGGACAATAGTGATAGAAAATGACTACAGCATTAGATAGTAGGGTGTCCCACTTTTGGTGCTCCTATCCAATCCAAAAATTAACCTCAAGATCTAGTTTCTGATAGTTTCCCAATCCTCTCCTCTAGTATTAGACCTTGTCTCAGTCCAGATCATTCAAAATAAGCTAAGTTGGATTTCCCTTATTTATTACCATATTTAGAAAAGGCAAAAATATAAATATATTTATGTAAATTAGTAGCTTAATTCCTACATATTATTTACTGATTTACTTTGCTCAAACCTATTTATTTAAGTAGGAATAAAACCCCATTATTCTGAAATTAATAAAACATTCTTTTTTTCTTTGAATAAGGATGCATACAGTTGGTACATTGGACTATTAGATGGGTGTATAACCATATGGGATGCTTTTAAAAAATTGTTCCTAATCCATTTTTAATATCCCATAGATCCTACTATCCTACACCACCATTTTTCTATGGCCCATAAGGAACTAGGTGAGTCTCTAAGTTCTTTCAACCAAGGCTTTCAACAATTATATATGGGGTTGAAATACCCTTTTATATAGACTAAAATGGTATCCATAGAGATTTACCTCAGAAAATTATTTCCCCTTAATATTTTTTTTATTTGAAGGACTCCTTTATCTCTCTCATCCTTGGTGCTGATATACCAAGAACCCTACACCATTTAAGAACAAGCCACGTCTCATGATCATAACACAAATGTTGCTTACTCATTAGGACAACAAGTGTTTATCCTCAAAATCCTTCAATTTTTTTGTTTGTGAGTCATCCCATTGATCAAGTTGCATTTCATAATGAAACATAACCCCAAACATTACCTTAAATGTGTTATCAAATGAACTCCCATGTTTTTAATGAAGACCCTGCTTGCTCCATTAATACATTTAACCTGGTTAGTTTAGTATGCAATCGGCATGATGTTTTTATTAGTTCTAGTAATCAATTGTATTTTGATACTTTTGATAATTATGTCACATTAATTTTAGGAAGTCACTAATAGATAATGCCTAGGTTAATACATGAGAGCATCGATGATGAGTCTAATGATGAAGTAGTGGATATCTTGAGTGACCTAGTAATAGAAAATAAAATCAAAGGCAAGCTACCTATTTAAGAGGGTGAATCATAATTCTCATGTAATCATCCTGAAGATGAACTTGATGAGTTAGAACCATTAGATGAATAAGATGCATGTTATGCATATGAAACATTCTTATCATTTATTTCTCCCTTTCCAACTGAGAAGCTAAATCAAGGTGGTAAGCAACGCAGTGGTAGTGTCATGTCTTCTAGTCTATTAGAGATGAATGAGCTTGAAAAGGAAGCCAAAGATGAAACAAGATGTCCATATGAAATAATTGGATCGGAGGAACTCAAAATAGAAGATCTCTCATTTTTGGATAGCCTTACACTATAACCAATTGGCATCAGATGGACGTGTACAATCATGAAGAAATGAGGTATGCTAATACAAATAAAAGTTTAGATTTCACAACTTTAATGTTGTATCTTGCATACCTCAGCCATGGATAATAAGGTCAGGATATCATTGACATGGGAGAAACCATTCCCATGCCCTTTAGCAATAAATAATAATATTAGGATGCCACCATAGCATCCATGATAATTAAGGAGCAGCCTAAAAGTGACTCACTAATTAGTTGTCATCAACGACATGCCACTTCTAAGTTAGATCTTCCAATTAGTCTCATATGTATAAACACCCAACCCTATCCCTCACTGTAATAAAACATTTAGGTTGAGGTATTTTATTTACCCTATCCCAAGTGATTTTTAAAAATTAATCGTAAGCACATGGCTTATCTTCTTAATTTTGAATTTATTAATTTTCTTAGAAAGAACATAGACAAATATCTCTGGGGGGTAGATGCAGGATAATGGGGGACAAAAGGGGGGTATAAAGCAACACTTTTTAAAAAATAATAGTTTAACTTGGAGAGAATGTTAGAGACACTTAGAAAAGGAATTTGACAATGACATAAGAACATAAATTATGGAATTTTGAATGTAGTTTATAAATATATAATTTTTTTCAATACCCAAATTATAAAATGTGCAAAATATATACATTTATGATAATAGATTGGTCACTTTTATGAAAATATAAGGAGTCTACATGTGTATGAACACACCTTTTTTTAGTAAATGAATGAAATTTTTGTATGAAACTTCATATATAGATAGTTGAAATTTTGAAGATTGGTAAGAATATTTTGTTATATATATATATAATTTTTAAATAATTTTACAAGTCAAAATAGTTGTAAAATTGAAATTTTAATTGTATGAACACAATTTTTTGACCTTAACTTCAAGAAAATCATTTTTTTATTAAAACATAGTTGATAATGTGTAGATTGTTGAGATATAAGTTTTATAAGCATTCGATTAATATTCAAAAAGTTATAAGGGGTTTTGTGATGATATGTATATAGTCCATAATGAGGCATGTTATGTAAAAATTAAGTAATAATTATAAATAATATTCTAACATTAAAAAAATTATATATTATAAAACTAAACATTATCCTAAGAAAACCCATATAATTTTTATTTTTAAATAATAAAATTTATCTGATCAGATGTGTCCACAAAGATGAAAAAGAATCCTAAATTTTTTATAAACTAAGTCGATTACTCCATGACTATTTTCAAGCTAGGTTCGGACCTCCCCAAGGTTGTATCGAAGGTAAATTTGGATGGAAAATGCAAAAAAATATTGAAATGTTGAAAGGATGCATGCCCTTTGTAAAGACATTTTTTTGTTTTGTTTTTTTCAATTAAAACTAGTGTTTTTTTCATTTGAAGATATGTATGGGTTTTTTTTTGTGGTTTTGTTTGTGTGTGCAATATGAGGTGGGTATTTTTGTTGTGTTGTTGATTTTTTGTTTGTGTTTATAATGATATATTTAGTAAAATAATTGTAATAATTTTAAATTTAATTTATATTAAATTTTATATTCTTATACTTTAAATTTATTTTACTAAATATAACAAATTAGGGCCACTCTTCATCTTATGAAATTGGTTCCAGATCTATAAGAGTTACCATTAGAATTTAGTTTTTCAAAATCTAATCTAGTTAATACTTAGTTTTTAGAATTTTAAGATTGAAAAATAGAATGAGAAATGAGGTTACAGATGATGTTACGTATGTAATAAATCTATACCATTTATTATGCCCCATATTTTACCTAATTGAGTATGCCCTACCTAATTTACCTACTTAACTATGCCCTACATGATTGAATACCCAAGCTTGAAGGTGGACTCTTAAATAATTTATGGGTTTTTTAATCAATGGGTCTATCAATATGCATAAATGACTACCCCATAGCATGTAATTTATAAAATACTTATACTCATGATATCATCACTCATACATGAAATTCATCACACACCTAATACATATATGTATTCATTCACTCATGCATGACATCTACTTGTAGTCATGATATGATAACTTATATCAGACATGAATGTAACTAGTCGCCCTAATAGACTCCATTTGGTATAGAATAAATTAAAACACCATTAAAATTTAATTTTAAAAATATACGATTCACTCTAAAACAAATTCTAGATATATGGTCAATCCATGTATGTTTTTATTCCAATCTCATGCATTATTTCAAAGTCACTAGAATAAATTCATATTCTATCACTCCAAATTCACATAGGACACTCCCTCACTGAACCTCATCATCCCTAATCAATCCCTCATTGACACTCATATTCACTTATCATCCCTATTCACTCCCTCATTAATTCTCATTGTCCCTCATTATTCTCAATCACTCCCTCATTAGCTATCATTATCCTTAATTCTTGTTAATCCCTCCCTCACTAACCCTCATCATCCATAGACACTCCCTCATTATCCCTAATCATCCTTCATTATCATTAATCATCCCTAAACACTCCCTCATAAACCCTAATCAACCCTAATCATACCTAATCACTATCTCATCATCCCTTATCATCTCTCATCGTCTATAGTCACACTCTCATCATCCCTCATGATCCCTAATAACTCCCTCATTAACCATCATTATTTCTTATCATCCCTAGTCAATCCTTAATCATCTTTCATTATCCCTCATCATCCCTAATAACTCCATAATCAACCCTCATCATCCTTTATCATCCCTAATCACCCCTCTTCATCTATCATCATCCCTCATTATCCCTAACCATTCCCTCATTAGTCCTCATCATACTTAATCACTCCATCATCCCTAATCACTTCCTAATCTATTACAATGTGTTCCAATCCAATAATTAGTATAAATTTATTTCAAATTGAACAATATATTTTTTCTATAAATCTTGAATGGTGTTTCAATTGCTTTTATTCTAATTGGAGTGTACTAGGGTTATTATTCTCATTCATTTCTAGTAGATTAGGTAGGGTCATGATGGATTACTCTAGGGAGATTATTGAATGATTTCCATGTTGTAAATAAGATAATATCCTATTTTCTCTTTCATGGCATAAATTCATTTTAAATGATGAGGGATGATGAAAAATGATGATAGATCAAAAATTGACGTTTTGCATTTGCTTCATATGAGGTGAAATCCTTCTACTAGACACAGTTATTTCCAAATCACTGAGAAAAAAGGTTGGAGCATTTTAGATATTCTCATTTTTTTGAGTTATTCTCAAAGAATGATGTGGGTCATGAGTATAAATTATTAGCATTTTTTCCACTAACATTTTTATGGCATGTTTTCTCCTTGCATTGAAATATTTGTGCTTGTGTAGGAATTATGATAGGAAAGTGGAGAGAGGGTTGAGTATAAATACCAATACTTGCATCATTCCTCTATGGTCTGGTCTCCACAATGTATGTTTAGTATTTGTCATTTAGGTTTATTTTTTATCATTTAGGTTTAATTTTTAAGGTTTTGGGTTAAGGGTTTAGGGTTCAAAGTTTAGTGTTTAGTGTTTGGGGTTGATTGTTTGGGTTCTGACATTTAGGTTTTAAGGTTTAGGGTTTATAAAATTTTTGGATTTAGGGTATATGGTTTTGGGTTTGAGGTTTTATGGTTATAGGATTTTGGTTTAGGGTTCAACTTTCAAGGTTTTAGGATTAAAATTTAGTGTTAAAAGTTTAGGGGTCAAGGTTTTGGGTTTAGGGTTTAAGGTTCATGATTTTGAATTTTATGTTTAGGGTTTAGTGTTTAATATTGAGGGTATATGGTAAGGTTTCATGGTTTAGTGTTTAGGATTTAGGATTTTATGATTATGGTTTGGGATTTAGGGTTAGGGTCTTAAAGTTTACGTTTTAGGGCTTAGGGTGTAGGGTATAAATTCTAAGGTTTAAGGTTTTAAGGTTCAATGTTTAGGTTCTAAGTTTTGGGGTTTAGGTATTATTATTTTGGGTTTAGGTCTAATGTTTTAGAGTTAAGCATTCAAGGTTTATGGAATTTAGGCTTTAGGTTTAGGGTTCAATGTTCAAGTTTTATGGTGTTTGGGGTTTGGGGTTTAGGGTTAATGGTTTAGGTTTAAATGGAGTGTACTAGGGTGATGAGCTATAGTTATACCTGATATGAGTAACTATATCATGAATACAAGAATATGTCATGTATGAGTGACAACATACCTATATGTAGTACTAGATATGGGGTAGATGTAATGTATGAATGAATATATCATTATTATATGTATGATATAGGTTGAATGTTATAGGCTAACCATTAATGCATATTGATAGAACCATTGATTAAAAAACCCACAAATTATTTAGTAATTCATATTGAATCCACCTTCAAGACGTTTACATGAATGTCCTAGTCACTCCTTTCTCTATATAGGTGAGAATGACCCCTATCCTTTCAAGATATATATTATCTAATGACCCGTCTCCTTTCTCTATATAAGTGATAACTCAAGATTATGGTTTATGGTTAGAGGCTTAGGATTTAGAAATTAGGGTTTAAAGTTGATGGTTGATGGTTTAAGATTCACAATTTAGGGTTTAGTGTATAGTGTTTAGTATTCAGGGTTCAAGTTTTAGTGTTATGGCTTAGGGATTAGGATGTAGGGCTTATAATTTATATTTTGTGATTAAAAGTTTAGGATTTATGGTTTTTGGCTCAAGGGACCAAGGGTTTAGATTTTAGGGTTTGGAGATTGGTGTTTGCATAACCTTAGGGTTTTGTGTTTATGGTTTCACACTTAAGATTTAGGGTTTAGGGTGTAAGGTTCAGGGTTATGGTCTTGGGGGTTTGGTTAAGGGTTTGGTTTTGGAACTTAGTGTTCAGTATTTAGGGTTTAGTATTTAGTGTTTGGGGATTAGGGTTTAAGATTTAGGGTTTAGTGTTTATGTTTTAGAGATTATGGTTGGAGATTTAGGGTTTTAGGTTTAGGGTTAAGGGTTAAGAGTTAAGGGTTTAAGGATTTAGGTTTAGTGTTTAAGGTTTTTGATTTTTGGTTTTCAGTTTGGGTTTGGAAATTTTAGCTTAGGAGTTAATGTTTAAGGTTTATGACTTATGGTTTATGGTTTTAGGCTTAGGGTTAAGAGTTTAGGGATTAAGTGTAAGGGTTTAGGTTTTAGGATAGGAGTTTAGGATTTAGAGTTTAGGGCTTGTGTTTTGGCATTTAAGGTTAGGGGTTAAAGTTTTAGGGTATCATTTTTGGGTTTTAGATTTAAGGTTATGGGTTTAGGGTTTAGGTTCTGGAGATTAGGGTTAGGGTGTAGGCCCTAGGTTTTTAATTTAGGGTTTATTATTCATGGTTTGTGGTTTACATCTAGTGATATAGGGTTTTGGGTTTGGTGTCAAGTTTTAGTGTATAGGTTTATTGCTCATGGTTTGGGGTTCATTTTTTAGGTTTTAGAGTGAAGGATATAGGCTTCAAGGTCTATATTTTAGTGTTTATGGTTGGTTGTTTGGGTTATGACATTTAGGTTTTAAGGTTTGGGATTTATAGTTTTAGGATTTAGCATTTATAGTTTTGAGTTTGAAGTTTTATGGTAATGTTTTTGTGGTTTAGGTTGTAAATTTTAAGTTTTAGGGTTCAGTGCTTAGGGTTTCAAGATTAGGGTTTAGGGTTAAGAGTTTAGGGGTCAAAGTTTAGGGTTTTGGGTTTAGGGTTTAGGGTTTAACAATATTGATTTTGTATTTTTTTAGGGTTTAATGTTTAAAATTGAGGGTAAAATGTTAAGGGCTTATGGTTTAGTGTTTAGGATTTAGGATTTTAGGTTTATGGATTGGAGTTTAGGGTTAAGGTCTTACATTTAGGTTTTAGGGTTTAGGGTCTAGGGTATAAAGTATAGGGTTTAATATTTTAAGTTTATATGTTTAGGGTCTATATTTTAGGGTTTATGGATCATTGTTTTTGGCTTAGGTCTAATGTATTATTTTTAAGTGTTCAAGGTTTAGGGATTATGGTCTACAGTTTAGTTATATTATTTAGTGTTCATGGTTTAGGGTTTATGGATTAGGGTTTAGGGTTTAGGTTTTTAGTTTTTTAAGGAGTAATGTATTGATACTACATTTTAGATCAATGAATTATATCCTACAGTGTAATGAAATAAATGTAGAATACAAGTTATAACAAACATGAACAAGAAAGAGGACACATTACATAGAGATTACATGGAAACCTTGCAATGTGCAAGGAAAAATCATAGGCAAAATGGCAGATCCATAATTCATATTATCTTAGCATCAAATAGTCTTATACAATATATCCTCCATAGAAACTCCTTTAGTTCTTATAAACAAAGCACTCAATGCTTCCACTTGAAGCATTTAGGTTGTGAACCAAGCTAAACTAGCCTATATGATCCAACCTCCAAGCATGCAAGCCCAAGGCTTACATGGATCCTCTAACAAGATCAATTTATAAAGGAGAGATCATGATATTAAATAGAATTAAAAATATATAGAGAAAATAGAGAAAGAAAGAGGGGAAAATTACACCACACTCTATGTAGGAGAACTATTCATCAATAGGGAATCGTGTTCCACCGTGTGAAAGGTCAAGCCTTTAAATGGCATCTCATCATGCCCACTTGACCAATCCATGTGTACACCCATGTACTTTCCCATGTGAAATGCCCCACTCAACATGTGACCTTAATCTTGTATAGTGATCCTTGTCTCCCACTTTGCCATGTGCACACATATGTGAGTCAAAATATTCCCACTTTTAACCTCACTAACCAAGAACCCATAGACAATTGTGCCCCATAACATATGTCTAAATTAGAAACATGTGATCCACTATCATTATCTCCTCACATGCTTTCACACAAGCCAACCACTGTAACTTAGTGGATAAATACATCCCACCTCCTCTTTTGACCTTCAAAGATGCTTTGTGGGCCATACCACCCATTGTGGGTCATGCCAAGTCATCACCTTGACACATCACCACCAGGACACATCATCATGAATAGTGCCTATGAATAGTGACTTCACATCCTAACATTCTCCAACTTGAAGTCAATTTACATAGGATTTTACCACACCTAAGTATTATGTAACCAGTTGCTCATCCATGCCCTTTGCTGCTCTGACACAAACTTGGTAGAAGTTTTCTTACACTACAAAAACTTATTTATCCTGATTGGATTTTCCAACATCTACTCCTTCATAATATATTGTAACACTGAAGTGACTAATCACTTCTCCACACCACATAACAATCCTCCAATGGGATTCTACCATGAACCACTCATAACTCACACTGCTTTGGAATACTTGATTTAGTGCTCACCATGGAATTATGAGGCTTCCTACTCCTAATGAATCTAATAAATAGGACATAATAACATGTATTTTCTTCTTTTGCAACACTCTTGAGAAGATAACTCAAAAAATTCAAGAAGTGGGGTACTTCCTTGCTTTCACATCTTTGTACATCTCCATTCGTGGTTTGCTCCTGCTCACAACCTTCATTGCATGTGTTGCAACTAATCCATCAAGATAGTCATCATGTTGAGGCCTGCATCCAACATTTTAACAAAACACTTTGCCTCTCCATGGAGATATTGAAATTATTGTACTACATGTATGGTACTAGCACCAACATGTACTATGATTTCAATACAAATTAGCAACACCTTTGCCTCAACTCTATATTTATCTCTCCCTAAGATAGATCACCATGAAGGAATAATTATTCTCCATCTCTGAATCGAAATCAATGAACATAGAAATCTTGATAATAGTGAAGAAATAAGATGACATAGAAGTTAATACCAAACTTCTCCTCACAGCCTCTAGATATCATCATGATATAAGCAGACCAATCATAGCTCAAAGGAAGTCATCATGTTACTCAGTGCATCACTGCACTTACTAAGTTTTCAAGCCTCAAGAATGCATCTAAAATGCATCATGCTCTACCAAATGTTGCCAAACACCAACTCATGTGCCTCCAATGTTATTCCATGCATCAATTTACCTAGTCAATGCCACAACACTCTAGCACCCTAATTATAATGGTTAACACTAGCCTTCTCCTTTTGGGAATACCAATTCTCACTTGTTCATCTACATCTTCATCTTCATCTTCCTTAACTACTTCAAAATAAGTACAACTTCAGGTTTCTCTATACCTCCTTCTTTTGCATGTATTTTTCTTCAATAATATCTCAACTAAAAACATGTGGTGATTAGGATAACACATCAACACCCCTTTTATTTGTTACCAAGAACCACAAAAAGGGCATGCCTTGTCCTCCACCTCATCCAAAGGAGTCCATCTTGCTCATCAAGTTGTAGAGTTCCTCCATCTTCAACAAGAATAATGTGTAGGTTGATGACTTGTGTGGAAAATATTTTTATGATTTCTCCTCCACTCATATGCAGGTTTCTCCTCATCAACATGAAGAGATCAATATCTTCACTAAGAGATCCTCCACCATACTCCATAAAGAGATATCGACCAAAACAAAACTTTTTTTCCTTCAATCTCCAAGTCTCTCTTCCTATCATAGTAGCTTCACCTTGCACACAACTATCCAACTACAAAAAATACTCACACATGGAGTTTTTCACCATATCTCTCATACCAGATGCTAGGAATAAAGACCTTATACTACATGTTATATTAATGATCTTTATCCTACAGTGCAAGGAAATAAATGTCAAATATAAGATACAACAAACATGAATAATAAATAGGACACATTACACATATATTATGTGGAAACCTTGAAATGTGCAAGAAAAACCCATGGGAAAAATGATATCTCCAGACTTCATATTATCTCAACATCAAACTCTCTTCTACAATAACTCCATAGTAAATCATTTAGTGCTTACAAACAAAGCACTCAATGCTTCCACCTGAAGTATTCAATTTGTGAACCAAGCTAAATTAGCCTACATGATCCAACCTCTAAGCATGAAAGCCCAATGCTTACATGGATCCTCTAATAGGATGAATTTAAAAAACAAAGCTCATGATATCAAATAGCATTTACAACATAGAGAAAAAATAGAGAGAGAGGAGAAAATTGCACCACACTCTATGTGAGAGCACTATTTATTAATAGGGAATCATGTCCCCCCATGTGCAAGGTCAAGCCTTTGAATGGCATCTCATCATGCCTACTTTACCACTCAATGTACACACCCATGTTCTCTCCAATGTGATATTCCCCATTCTACATGTGACCTCAATCTTGCATAGTGATCCTTGTCTCCAACTTTCTCATGTGCACACATGTGTGAGTCAAAATATTTGCACTTTTGACCTCACCAACCAAGAGCCCATAGATAATTGTGCCCCATGACACATGTATAAAGTAGAAACATGTGATCCATTATCATTATGTCCTCACATGCTTTCACAAAATCCAACCCATGTGACTTAGTGGAGAAATGCATCCCACTTTCTCTCACCTCCATTGTTGACCTTCAAAGATGTTCTATGGACCATACCACCCATTGTGGGTCATGCCAAGTCATCACCTAGACACATCACTAACCATCCACATCACCACCATTCCACATCACCATGAATAGTTCTTATGAATAATGATTCATGAATACTGACTTCACATCCTAACATTCTCCAACTTGAAGTCAATATACATAGGATCTTAGCATACTTGAGTATTCTATAACCAGGTACTCATCCATGACCTCTATTGCCCTGACACAAACCCATTATAATTTTTATTGCACTACTAAAGCTTTTTTGTCCTGATCAACTTTGTCAACAATTATTCCTTCATAGAAGATTACAACATTGAAGTGACCAATCACTTCTCCACACCACAGACCAATCCTCCAATGGGATTCTGCCATGAACCACTCATAATTTCCATTGCTTGGGAATACATGGTTTAGATCTCACCATGGCATTATGAGGCTTCCTACTCCTAATGAATCCAATACACAAGACACAATAACATGTCTTCTCCTCCTCTACAATACTCTTGGGAAGACAACTCAAAAATGCAAAAAAGTGGGGTACTTCCTTGATTTCACATCCTTATGCATCTCTATCCTTGGTTTGTTCCTCCTCACCACCTTAATTTCATGTGTTGAAAATGAGCCATCAAAAAAATAGATCATGTTGGGGCCTGCATCCAACATATCAACAAAACATTTTGGCTCTCTATGAAGGTACTAAATTTCTTGTACTACATGTGCAGTACCAACACCAACCTATATAGTGATTTCAATACAAACTAGCAAATCCTTTACCTCAACTCTATATTTATCTCTCCCTAAGATAGATCACCATGTAGGAATAACATTGCTCCATCTCTAGTAGTAACCAGTGCATATAACACTCTTGATATTAGTAAATAAATAATATGACATAGAAGTCAATACCATACTTCTCCTGATATCCTCTAGCTATCATCATGATATATGTGGACCAATCATAGATTTAGGGAAGTCATTATGCTACTCGGTGCATTAATGTACCTATAAAGTTTTTGAGCCTCAAGAATGCATCCAAAATGCATCATTCTCTACCAAATGTTTCCAAAAACCAACTCATGTGCCTCTAGTGTTAGTCTATGCATCAGTTTACCTGGTGAATGCCACAATCATATACACAACACTCCAGCACCCTGAGTATAATGGTCAATATTGGCCTTCTCCTTTTGGGAATACCAGGTCTCACTTTTTCATCTACATCTTCATCTTCATCTTCCTCATCAACTTCAAATTAGGTACAACTTTAGGTTTCTTTGTACCTCCTTCTTTTACATGGATGTATTTTCAAAAGCAACATCTAGGCTAAAAACATGTGGTTAGTAGGATACCACATCAACACCCCTTCTATTTGTTTCCAAGAACCACAACAAGGTCATGCCTTATCCTCCACCTCCTCCAAATGAGTCCAACTTGCTCTTCAAGCTATAGAGTTGTTCCATCTTCAATAAAAATATTGTGTAAGCTGTTAACTTGTATGGAAAAGATTTTTAAGATTTCTCCTCCACTCATATGCAGTCTTTTCTTCATCAACATGAAGAGATTAGGATCTTCATCAAGATATCCTCCACCATGATCCAAAGAGAGATACCTACCAGAAATTTTTTTCCTTTAACCTCCAAATTTCTCCTCCTATCACAGTAGCATCACCTGCATACAACTAGCCAACTATAGAACACACTCATACATGGAGTTTTCACCATGGATCTGATACCATATGTTAGGAATAAAGTCCTAATACTACATGTTAGATCAATGAACTATATCTTATAGTGTAAGGAAATAAATGCGAAATACAAGATGCAACAAAAATGAACAATAAAAATGAGACATTACATAGAGATTATGTGAAAACCTTGTAATGTGAAAGGAAAAACCATGGGCAAAATGGCAACTCTAGACTTCATATTATCTCAGCATCAAACTCTCTTCTAAAATATCTCCTCCATAGTAACTCTTTGAGTGCTTAAAAACAAAGCACTCAATGCTTCCACCTGAAGCATTCAGGTTGTGAACCAAGCTAAAGTAGCCTACATGATCCAACCTCCAAGCATGCAAGCCCAAGGCTTACATGGATCCTCTAACAAGATGAATTTATAAAGGAGAGCTCATGTTATTAAATATAATTTACAACATAGAAATAAAATAGATATAGAGGAGAAAATTGTGCCACACTCCATGTGGGAGCACTATTCATTAATAAATAATCATGACCCCCCATGTGCAAGGTTAAGCCTTTGAATAGAATCTTATCATGCCCACTTGACCACTCCATGTACACACCCATGTGCTCTCCCATATATTACTCCCCACTCCACATGTGACCTCAATATTGCATATTGATCCTTTTCTTCCACTTTCCCATGTGGACACATGTGAGTCAAAATATTCCCACTTTTGACCTCACCAACCAAGAGCCCACAGATAATTTCACCCCACAACACATGTTTAAATTAGAAATATGTGATCCACTATCATTATGTCCTCACATGATTTCACACAAGCCAACCCATGTGACTTAGTGGAGAAATTAATCCCACTTTCCCTCACCTCTTCTTTTGAACTTCAAAGACACTCTATGGGCCATACCACCCACCATGGATCATGCCAAGTCATCACCCATCCACATCACTAATGATCCACATCACCACCAGGACACATCAACATGAATAGTGTCTATCAATAGTGATTCATGAATAATGACTATGAGTAGTGACTTCACATCCTAACTCTCTCCCACTTGAAGTCAATATAAACATATTTTTACCACACTTGAGGATTCTGTAACCAACTGCTCATCCATGCCTTCTGTTATCCTGACACAAACCCAGTAGAAATTTTATTTCACTACTAAAACTTCTTTATCCTGACTAGATTTCTCAACATTTTCTCCTTCATAACAAATTACAACATTGAAGTGACCAATCACTTCTCCACACTATAGACCAATCCTCTAATGGGATTCTACCATGAATCGATCACAGCTCCCACTGCTTGAGAATACCTAGTTTAGTGTTTACCAATGCATTATGAGGCTTCCTACTCCTAATGAATCCAATACAAAAGAAATAATAACATGTATTCTCCTCTTCTACAACACTATCAAGAAGACAACTCAAAAAATTCAAAAAGTTGGGTACTTCCTTGCTTTCACGTACTTGTGTATCTCCTTCCTTGGTTTGTTCCTCCTCACCACCTTCATTTCATGTGTTGCAAATGAGACATTAAAATAGTGATCATGTTGGGGCCTACATCCAATGTGTTAAAAAAACACTTTGGATCTCCATGAAGGTATTGAAATTCCTTTACTACATGTGTAGTACTACCACCAACCCGTACAGTGATTTCAATACAAACTAACAACACCTTTGCCTCAAAGCTATAGTTATCTCTCCATAAGATAGATCACCA
Source organism: Torreya grandis (assembly GCA_037957365.1). Classification (NCBI taxonomy): domain Eukaryota; kingdom Viridiplantae; phylum Streptophyta; class Pinopsida; order Cupressales; family Taxaceae; genus Torreya; species Torreya grandis. Next base: position 27,563 of record JARHVA010003234.1, read on the forward strand.
TGGAAGAATAATGTTGTTCCATTTCTAGAATAAAACCAATGAACATAGCACTCTTGATAGTAGTGAAGAAAGAAGATGACATAAAATTCAATACCAAACTTTTTGTCATAGCCTCTAGCTATCATTATGATACACGTAGACCAATCATAGCTCTAGGGACATCGTCACACTAATCAATGCATCACTACACCTACCAAGTTTTTGAGCCTCAAGAATACATTTGAAATGCATCATGCTCTACCAAATATTTCCAAACACCAACTCATGTGACTCTAGTGTTATTCCATGCATCAGTTTACCTGGCCAACGTCATAACCGTATACACAACACTCCAACAACCTGAGTCCAATGGTCAACACTGACCTTATCCTTCTAGAAACACTAGGTCTCACTTTTTTATCTACATTTTCATCTTCATCTTCCTCAAATACTTCAAAATAGGTACATCTTTAGGTTTCTCTATACCTCCTTCCTTTGCATAGAATTTTTTTCAACAACAACATCTCAGCTAACATGTGGTTAGTAAGATACCACATAAACACCCATTTTGTTTGTTTCCAATACCCACAACAATGTCATGCCTTATCCTCCACCTCCTCTAAAGGAGTCCATATTGCTCCTCAAGCTGTAGAGTTTATCCATCTTCAACAAGACTACTATGTAGGTTGTTGACTTGTCTAGCAAAGATTTTAAAGCTTTCTCCTCCACTCATATGTGGGATTATCCTCATCAACATGAAGAAATCATGATCTTCACCAGGATATCCTCCACCATTCTCCACATAGAGATACCTAACAAAAAAAAACAAAATCCTTTAATCTCCAAGTCTCTCCTCCTATCACAATAGCTTCACCTTGCACACAACTAGCCAACTGTAGAAAACACTCACACATGGAGTTTTTCACCATGGATCTCATACCAGATGTTAGGAATAAATTATTGATACTACAAGTTAGATCAGTGAACTATATCCTATAGTGAAAGGAAATAAATGTAGCATACAAGCTACAACAAATATGAACAAGAAAGAGGACACATTACATAGAGATTATGTAGAAACCTTACAATGTGAAAGTTAAAAACATGGGAAAAATGATAGCTCTAGAATTCATATTATCTCAACATCAAACTCTATTCTTAAAAAATCCTCCATATAAAATCCTTTGGTGCTTAAAAATAAAGCACTTAATACTTCCACCTAAAGCATTCAAGTTGTGAACCAAGATAAACTACCCTACATGATCCAACCTCTAAGCATGCAAGCCCAAGGCTTACATGGATCCTCTAATAGGATTAATTTATAAATGAGAGCTCATGATATTAAATAACATTTACAACATAGAGATAAAATATATAAAAAGGAGAAATGTATGCCACACTCCATGTGGGATCATTATTCATCAATAGGGAATTATGTCCCCCCATGTGCAAGGTCAATTCTTTGAATGGCATCTCATCATGCTCACTTGACCAATCCATGTGCACACCCATGTGCTCTCCCAAGTGATACTCCCCACTCCATATGTAACCTCAATTTTACATATTGATCCTTGTCTCCCACTTTCCCATGTACACAACATGTATGAGTCAAAATATTCCCACTTTTGACCTCACCAACTAGGAGCTCAAAGATAACTACACCCCACAACACATTGCTAATGTAGAAACATGTGATTCACTATCATTAGGTCCTCACATGCTTTCACACAAGGCAACCCATGTGAATTTTTGTCCCACTTTCTCTCACATCCTCTTTTAACTTTTAAAGATGCTCTATGGGCCATACCACCCATTGTGGGTCATGTCAAGTCATTACTATTGATGCTCAAAATTGTGCTTGATTATAATCAACAACAATGAGAAGTTTCAAGATGTGGGACTTGCGTCTTGAAACAACCTCCAAATTTTAGAGAAACTGGTCTCTTCTTTATATCAAGTGTTTGGGGGGAAAAGGGACTGGAATTTAAATAGAAACGCAAATGCAAGAAATGAAATCTAACTATGGAAATGCACCTGAGTGTAATTTTGATCCTTAATCCTAAGCACAGTGAAACTATATGTAAGATTCAATTACATTAAAGAGCAGACTATGGCATGATTAATGTAATAGACAGAAACAATAGAAATAGAGGCTCACAGTTTTAGACTACCTTCACAATGATACAAGAAACACCAATAAAGGCACATAATTCTATCTTCTTCTTAATTATGTAGCCACATAAAAGGCACAAAAACATGCACAATTACATCAACTTTACAACTCAAGAAAATAGAATAAAGGCAAATGATATTCTTAATCACTGCTCTAGAAAGTCTAAAACTCTTGATAATAGTTTCTTCACAAAATTCTCTCCCTGAGTATCTCCCTATTTTGATGATGATGATCCTCCTCCTCTTTATAGCCTCAGATGTCTCATTCCATCACCACCTTTCCCACCTAATTCTACTCTGCCTTTTACTCATAGGGGACAAATAGACAGTGCTTTCAATGTTTGTCGACCCCAAAAATTTACTCGGTGAACTGTTCTATCTACTGGAATTAACTCCAGCTGAGTTTCCCTCTAGATTGATCATGCATTCCCAAATTTATGGCCCAAACTGAACTCTAACTGAGCTGGAAGTGTCTATACAGGACCCTCTGTTATGTTGAAATAGAAGAGGACACTTAGTCAATTCCCTAAAAATCTTCTTATTTCTTAGGAGATACCGGAGGATGACACTTGGCTCTTTCCTCCTGATTTATCGAAGACACGTGGCACTTTCTACTTTCCCTATATCCTGCTCAGGAATGCTCCACCTTTGACACCTATTGTAATCCGCTTCTTTGATACTTAGCAATTTCAACAAAATAAGACTCACCGCATTCCTTGCCCGAGCAACTTTTAAAAGGGGGAAGGATGTACGTGGCAATCTCTACTTGCTCTTTAGCTATTCTTGTAGAAACATTCAGGATGTATGTTAGGCTCCCATGGATGGTGACACTTGGCAGCTTCTGCAATCCTTTGAAATAAAACCTGGGACCTACCACAATCTTTATTCAGCAATGAAACTTGAAGCTGATCTCTCAGATGTTGACACGTGGAGGCTTATGTGGCTTTTGGGAAGATACATGGTGTCTTTCATTGCTCTTGCTAAGGGTATGTGGTGGCTTCCACTTCTCTTGGGAATGGAGTAGAAAGGGGCTCGAGAAGCGACACTTGGTGGCCTCTGCTTGTCTTCAGCACTTAAACAAAAATGAAACAACACCTTACTACCTTTTGAAAGGGTACTTGACACCTTTGGTTTTTGGGACACTCCCTTGAACTACCTGATGAACCAAAAATGATTCAATGGTTCAACGGTTCAATATTGTGCACCATTTACACATTAACCAAGGTATTGAAACAAAAATTTGAACCAAGGCATTGAACCTCATGCATATCTCAGATGCTGACACGTGGTGACTTCCACCTTCTTCTGGAAAAGCAGTCTAGATCCTTCTGCGACTACAACTTGGCACTTTCTGCATGATCTTGCTACTTAACTTGTTGAAAACCTCTACTAAAAAAATATGAAACATGGGTGCCGATATGAGATGCAGATGCTGACACATGGTGTGTTCCACTCAGTTGTTATTGGGTACATGGCACATTCTGTGGCCCTCTTGAAAGTTAGGAAAGGTGCCTCAGATGACTCCACTTGGCTAATTTTTCTACTCTTCAACATTTAGATGGAAAATTAGTCAAATAAATCAAGCCCATGCTCTGTTTCAAAACTTTTGCCGCCATGACCAAGATATGCGGGAATAAAACTGTAGTGAATGACTGAAAATCGGAATGCAACGTAGAGTAAAAATTTTTACTCTACAATTACCTAGCCATATCACTAACCATTCACATCACCACCAGGCCAGATCAATATGAATAGTGACCATAAATAGTGAATAGTGATTTCACATCCTAAGATTCTTCCACTTGATGTCAATATACACAGGCTTTTACCAAACATGAGTATTTTGCAACTAGTTGCTCATTCATGTCCTTTTCTATCTTGACACAAACTCAGTAGAAGTTTTATTAGACTAATAAAACTTCTTTGTGTTAACTGGCTTTATCAGCATCTACTCCATAGCAGATTGTAACACTAAAGTGATCAATCACTTCTCTACACCATAGACCAATCCTCCAACATAATTCTACCTCAAATTGCTCACAATTCCCACTACTTTGGAATACCCAGTTTAGTGATCACCATGGCATTATGAGGCTTCCTACACCTGATGAATCCAATACACAGGACACAATAACATATCTTCTCCTCCTCTACAACACTCTTAGGAATACAAATCAAAAAATGAAATAATTGGGGTACTTCCTTACTTTCACATCCTTATGCATCTCCATCCTTGGTTTGCTCCTTCCTACCACCTTCATTTCATGTGTTGCAACTGAGACATCAAAATAGTGATCATATTGGGGCCTACATCCAACATGTCAAAAAAACACTTTGGCTCTCCATGAAGGTACTAAAATTCTTATACTACATGTGTGGTACTAGCACCAACCCATATAGTGATTTCAATGCAAACCAATAACACCTTTGCCTTAACTTTATATTTATCTTTCCCTTAGATATATCACCATGTAGGAATAATGTTACTCCATCTCTAAATAGCAACTAGTTCATGTAGCACTCTTGATAGTAGCAAATAAATAATATGACATAGAAGTCAATACCAAGCTTCTCCTCATAGCCTCTATCTATCATCATGCTACAAGTAGACCAATCATAGCTCTCAATAATTTGTCATGCTACTTGGTGCATCATTGCACCTATCAAGTTTTCAAGACTCAAGAATACATCATGCTCTACCAAAAAAATTCAAACACCAACTCATGTGCCTCCAATTTTAGTCCATGCATCAGTTTACCTAGCTAATTCCATAACTGTATAGACAACACTCAAGCACCCTGAGTCTAATGGTAAACACTGACCTTCTCCTTATGAGAACATCAAGTCTCACTTATTCATCTACATCTTCATCTTTATATTCCTTAGCTACTTCAAAATAGGTATAGCTTCAGGTTTCTATGTACCTCCTTTGCATGTATTTTTCTTTAACAACATGTGGTCAGTAGGATACCACATTAACATCCCTTTTATTTTTTTCCAAGAACCACAATAAGTTCATGCCTTTTCCTCCACTTCCTATAAAGGATTCCAACTTGCTCTTCAAGCTATAGAATTACTCTATCTTCAACAAAAATATTGTGTAGGTTGTTGACTTGTCTGGCAAAGCTTTTTAATATTTTTCCTCCACTCATATGCAGGCTTCTCCTCATCAACATGAATAGATCAAGATCTTCACCAAGATATCCTTCACCATGCTCCACATAGAGATACCTACCAAAAAAACTATTTTTTCCTTTAATCTCCAAGTCTCTCCTCCTGTCACAATAGCTTCACCTTGCACACAATGAACCAACTATAGAAAACACTCACACATGGAGTTACTCACCATGGAATTGATACTATATGTTAGTAATAAAGTCTTGATACTACATGTTAGATCAATTAACTATATCCTATAGTACAAATAAATAAATATAGAACATAAGCTAAAATAAACATGAACAATAAAGAGGACACATTACATAGAGACTACATGGAAACTTTACAATGTGCAAGGAAAAACCATGGTAAAAATGGTAGCTCAAGACTTCATATTATCTTAACATCAAACTCTCTTCTACAATATCTCTTTCATAATAACTCCTTCAGTGCTTACAAATAAAGCACTCAATGTTTTAACCTGAAGCATTCAGGTTGTGAACCAAGCTAAACTAGCTTACATGATCCAACCTCTAAGAAATCAAGCCCAAGTCTTACATGGATCCTCTAATAGGATGAATTTATAAATTAGAGATCATGTTATTAAATAGAATTTACAACATAGAGATAAAATAGAGAGAGAAAAAAAATTGCACTAGACTCCATGTGGGAGAACTATTCATCAATAGGGTATCATGGCCCCCCATGTGTAAATTCAAGCCTTTGAATGACATCTCATAATTCCTACTTTAACACTCCATGTGCACACCCATGTTCTCTTCCATGTGCTACACCCCACTCCACATGTGACCTCAATCTTGCATAGTGATCCTTGTCTCCCACTTTCTTATGTGTACACATGTATGAGTCAAAATATTCCAACTTTTGACCTCACCAATTAGGATCCCATAGATAACTGCTCCCCACAATACATGTCTAAATTAGAAACATGTGATCTACTATCATTATGTCCTCACATGCTTTCACACAATCCAATCCATGTGACTTAGTTCATAAATGTTTCCCACTTTATCTCACCTCCTCTTTTGAACTTTAAAGATACTCTATGCCATACCACCCACTATGGGTAATGCCAAGTTATCACCTAGCCACATCACTAACCAACCACATCACCACTAGGCCACACCACCATGAATAGTGATTCATGAATAGTGAATATGAACAGTGATTTGACATCCTAACAATTTCAATGTTTAGGGTTTAAGGTTTAGTGTTTAGGGTTTAGGGTTTGGGGTTAATGGTTTAGGTGGAAATTAAGTGTACTAGGGTGATTAGTTGCATTTATGTCCAATATGAGTGACCATATCATGACCACAGGAGGATATCATGTATGAGTGATTGCATACCTACATGTAGTACTATGTATGTCGTAGATGTAATTTATGGATGATTGTATCATTACTATATATATTCTATAGGTTGCATTCTATAGGTTATTCATTGATAGATTCAAATCATGTATAAGTTAATCCAAGTCAATATCCTTTCAAGTATGTATATTAGGCTATCCCAACCTAAACATCAAATTTTCTATTGAATTCTAATTCTTAAAAAATCAATAAAGGAAATTGGTTTATTATACTTAGAGATAGTCTTCAAACATCTTAAGAAATCTTTATAATAATCCTTTAATGAGCTTAGATTAATAACACATTTTCAAGACCAAACACACATATACACAATATTGTAACAGTGCTTAGGACTTAGTCAACATTCTGGGCACTTTGGTGATCTAATTGGTATTTTGAGCTTGTGTAAAGACACCCATGAGTATTGTATCATTGTCTTGATATTTTAATTGAGTTTTTGAAGTGAATGAGTCCAAAAAATACGGTGTTGTAGACCTCTTTGTATCAAGTCTTTAAGAGGTAGAATTTGGCCTAATAGGCCTATAAAGGGTAGAGTTGTGATCATTTGAGTTTTGAGTTAAATTTCTTCATGCACTAAGAAGCTTGAGTCAAATAATTGATGAAACCCTCTTAGTATTTTTCAAAGAAGTGAGGATGTATAATTAAGTTTTTTATGAGTCAAAGAAGGGTTTTAATTGAAGTTAGATTAGTGTCTTAGGACGAAGTACCCTATTTTAAGTCATTAAAAGTATCTTTTGATCTGAATGAAAAGGCTAAGAATTCAAGAGATAATACTAAAGAATAAGGTCATTAGTCTTTTAATACCAATACTCAAAAGACCTTTTGTGATAGACCAATAGATAATTTATGGTTACTAGGAGACCTAATTGTAAGCAAGTTTCTAGAGGACCTTGAAGTAGACCAGGTTGAGTAAGTGGAGCACTTACTTTTGACACCAGTAGGGAATATTAAATATCAAGATATGGCTTGTGTATTTAGATAGGGAATACTCCTTGAGATCAAGATATAGATCAATTATTTAATTAGGTAGGGCATACTCAAATAGATAAAGTAGGCAAGGAATACTTAAGTAGGTAAATTAGGCATGTAATCCTCAATGGTATAGATATATTACATATGTAACATGATTTGAATCCTTGTTTCTCATTCTATCTTCTGATCCTAAAATTTTGAAAACTATGTATTGATCAGAATGGAATTTGAAAAACTAACTTCTAAGTGGTAACTCATACATCTCTGTAATCAATTTCAAAAGATGTAGAGTGGCCCTAATTTGATATATTTGGTAAAATAAATTTAAAGTATAATAATATAAAATATAATATAAAATTAAATGTAAAATTTTACTAAATATATCATTGTAATATATCATTTACAAAGGGCATACACCCTTAATAGTCCAAAGGGTGCATGCCCTTTCTAAAGGGTGTATGCCCTTTAAGGTCAGGACTGACCCTTTCATATTTAGCATTGGCTTTTTTTTTAAAAGTGTGTGTGCCCTTTACATAAAATGTTTTGTGCTTTTTATTATGTTATGTTTTTTGTCCCCCAACTTTGTGCATTTGATAGTGTTTTTGAGTGTAAAGGAAAACATAGATGCAAGTAGATGTTTCCTTTCCCATCCTTAAAATATTGAAAAATCAGATGTCTTACTAATTTAAACATGTATTTTATTGAAAAATTTTGTGAATAATTTATTTTCCCTTTCTTGTTTGTTTGCTTGCTTTCTACTTGTTCCTTCATATCCCTTTTTGTTAGTTTAGTTTCCCTTTATTCTTTTGTTTTGTATGGTCCTTATCTTTTTTCCTTGTGGTTCCTATGTTAGTCAAAGAAATAGAATGAAGGGTTGTTGCAAAAGTAGCATAGGTGTAACTCAAAGAGCCTAATTACAATTTTTCTTTCAAAACTTGTGTAAATTATTATGATTACTTTTTTCATTTCATAAATTTCAAAGGTTAATGATTTGTAACAAATCTTGTGAATTTATAAAATGTATTATCTTGTTCAAAACCATCTAATACACTTAATGAATTATCCAAACAAATTGTAGCATTAATTCAATATTTATATGATGTAAGTTGTCATGAACTTGTTGATTTTCTCATACCTATGGATTGGTTCCCAACCCTCTATGGATGAAAATACAAAAATATATTACAAAAGGAAGTGAAGCTTAAAGGCAAAGCCTAAAAATTCTCCTTGAAAGGGTGATCTTGAAAACCTCCAACATAAGCTTTCTGACCTAGTTGGTAGTGGAGTAAGACCTTTAGAAGGGACCATAGGTATATATGTTAGGGCTATAGATGCCTAATTGGCCACAGATCAATACCTGCACCATTTTCCTAAAAACTAAATTGTAAAATAACTTTTCCCTAGGCAATTCTAAACTTATGAAAATTTGAATTATTGCATGTGAATGGAAATAAAATTATTTAATCACTCAATCCCACATGTAGATGGTTTTACTACAATTCTTATTTTAGTATGTCACAAGTTAAGGCAAACTTTAGTGCCTTTAAATTATTGTTTATTCTAGGTGATCACTTATAGCTAATGATTTTTTTCTTATGAAATCAAAGATTTTGGATTCTTGAGATATTTAGAATTATCTCCCAATAGGATTCACACCATCTATTGTTGTTTGTATAACATGGCCTATTTTAATACTAAAAATGGGGATCCTCTTTTTAATTTGGAGTCTATTCCTTTTTATATCACTAACACGTTTGGCATACAATCAATTGTAGAGGTTTATTTGATTGATATCTACTCGATTAGTAGTCCACTAGATGATTAGTTACAAGTGACTGAACATGCTCCTTTCAATGTCATTATGTTTCTTTGGTTCAGTCCAAGCTTTCATCTAGGAGTATATTTATTTATATATCTAAATTTGAAAAATCCTATTAAGTCTTAGTTTATCTTCATGCTTATGTTTTTCAACACATTTAAAGCTTCTTGATTAGGTCATTTTGCCTTAGTTTTATGCAAAATATCTAACTGTTATAGAGTTTATAACTTATTTTCCTTAAAAATTGAGTTCATTTTTGTTTCATTTTTATTTCAAATGGCTAAATGTTCATGTATTTTTAATTATTTACTTATTCAATTTCATAAAAATAGACTAAACTGGCTTTGGATCGAATAAAATTACTATCATTTCATAGTTTTATTATTATACTTAGTCATTTTTTACTTTTGGTCTTAATTGTTTTAGTTTAAATTTTCATAACTATATATTTTCAAATATTTACTTAGTCAATTTCATGTTTTCCCATACATTTTTTCATGTGTCATCATTATTGAGTGGATTTTAAGGAAAAATATTTTATAAATATGGCTAAGTTGTTTAAAGCTTTTGGGCCCCAAGAACATGTCAAGTGACACAATCTAAGTGAGCTAGATCCTCAGATACTCAGGGGCATGAAGCCATTAAACCTTGAAAGCTCAAGACCATTACACTATTATCCTAAATAATGAATAACCTGGGAAGTCAAGGAATGGGTGCATGGTGACAATGGAAGCCAAGGCATAAAAAATCTGAGAGAAAAAAAAGAGGTCGTGTGGCCATGGATATGACAATAGAAAAAAACAAAGCAAAGATCAGGAGCACCAATGAACTACTAAAGGAAAAAATGGGAATTGTAAGAGCAAGGAAAATAATGTAGTGAAGGAAAATAAGGATAAGATGATAAATATTCATGTGGTAGTGATAATGTCATTAATGCACTAGCTAAAATTTAATGGCCTATCTAGCCTTCAAAATTATTAAAACATGAGATTTGATTGTACATTCAATATAATGGGTAAAATCAATTACAAAGTGGCCCCAACTAAAAAATTGGTTGAAATAAATGAAACAAATTAGGAATAAGTCATAAAATCATGAGCATGGCATTCACATTTGAACCACACAAAGAGTAAAGGACAAAACTTAGTCTTAATGAGGCACGTCAATTGGTTGCATAGAAGGATGGAGTATAGCAATCCCAATGTAATCCCAGATAATTTTAGTTGTCAACATTAAATAATCATGGCATTAACTACTAAAATCCTAAGCATACCTTCAATTTGATAGAAACCTCGTGTCACTTCCTCAACTACACCTTCCAATTGTATTGATGATTGCTTGTAACAACTCCATTAGTGGGAATTAAAATTTTGAGGAGGAGATATCCTAGAATTGTGTGTCTATATAAGATCCACTCTTATGTTATACAAAGGTTGGTACCATTATAATAGAGTAGATTAATTTATTAGACTAGTTGGTTCTCCCTAGTTAAGAAGGTCAGTCATTTCTTTCATGCATTTTTCCTACTTTTAGATTAGCTTTCTAGAGTTGAGGTTGTTTGGAATCCACATCTATAACTCATATGAACATATTATGAATCCCAATTGATTCATTAAATAGAAACATTTTTAGTTAAAATCTTAGTCATCTAATAGACTCAGTCTACACATATATATGGTGACCTTGTTTTCCTCATTGGCTCTACTACTTCATCCCATAGACTCTTACACCATCTTTAGTTCTACTAGGTCAGACTCAACTAAGGACTAGTTTATTCATAGCTTTGTTTATTCAATAGAATCGAGATGTTCTACATTATAAATAAGTATCCTTATGCTCTTTTCTCCCTACTCTTCTCTCTTTTTATTTTTTTTACTAGTCTTCTAGATTAGATTAGTTTAGAATTTATACAATCTACTATTACTATTATATCTTGATTACTTGAAGCTCTACTTATTGATGTAATTGCATTACTAAATCCATTTTATGCAATAGACATGTTTGAATCAGTTGTATTTCCATGATTTAGCTATATGTTGATTACCTTAGGTAACAAATTCCACATTTATAATGTATTTGGATTCATCTAAAATATTTATCAAAGACCTTTGATATGGTATGGTCATAATGAGCCAATTGGGTTACTCTGCATACTATAGACACTTAAAATCAAACACTTTCTGTTGATTTTAACTTTCTTTTCACTAAATACCTAATCATTTCTAATCCTCTTTAATCATCCTTAATTTTCCCTAATCACTATTCACTACTTTATTATCCTTAAATTAATCCAAAGTTAATTAACTAATATTTATCTAATTAAAAATTCCATGGATTTTGGAAATTCATAATTTTCATAAATCTAAAAAATCAAAATTATCCTCACATCCACCTTTATTCTCATTATCTTCCATGATCTAATTTAATAATCCACCTTTATTCCCATTATCTTCTATGATCCAATTTAATAATCCATCGTTATTCTTATTATCTTCCATGATATGATTTTATCCAATTTAATATTCCACCTCACATCCACTTACTAATTTTATACCATATCTTCCTCCCAAATGAATTTTATATTCATTTGTGAGTCCCGCATGTTCTCCACTCTAATTCAAAATTCTCATTATGAATTAAAATTTACCTTTTATTCTCATCCCTTGATCTTCATCTCAAGATGGATGGCTCCCATCCATTTCCAAACTCTATAAATTAGAGGTTATTCCTCTAATTTAACAAAAAACTTCTTCATTCCAATGTTATTTTGATATTATATCTCAAAAACTTCTTCATTCCAAAGTTGTTATGTTGGTATATCTACCAAAGCTTCTTCATTACAAGTTTATCATGTTGAGATTATAAGAGATTTCATACCACAATGTTGCCCATTTGTCTTTGTGTTGGAAGAGCGAGAAACCATGATTCAAAGAGAGAAAATCAAATTCACATCATAACAGAGGAAACTTCAATTTGTGCTAAGGTATAATTTTGTTTTGTTTCTCGCATTTGTAGCTCTATCATAGGTTGAGTTAGTTTAGAATAAGATTTCATTTAATTTATTAGCTTATTTGTATTCATATATTTCCTTAATACATTTTGGCACACCTGGTGGGACATTCCCTCATATTTTTTTATCTCATATTTGTCATAGTTATATTTAGAATTAGTTTTCAATTTATTTTCTTTTCTTTTTCTACTAATACTCTCAATTCAATTTTTTAAGTTTTTAGTAATTACATCACATTTGGTTTCAAGTTAATTATTTATTTTTAATTATTTTGTTTGTAATTATGAAATTATGTATGCTCTTCCCTTGACATCACATTGGTGATGATACTCGGGAATCAAAAACAATTTTATAATTTTGTGTGTTACCTAAATGGTGTTTATATATGCTCTTTTTTGGTTTAGATTTAATTATTTATTTTTAAGTATTATGTTTTTAATTGTGAAATTGTATATGCTCTTCTCTTAGCATCACATTGGTGATGATACTCAAGAATCAAAAACAACTTCATAAATTTTTCTCTATTATCCAAGTGGTGTTTAAGTATGTTCTTTCCTTAGCATCACATTGGTAACGATACATGAAAATTAAAAATGAACACGTAATTTTTTATTTTTTTTTAGGGGCTCTATTGATCATGGATTTTTCCACCATTTAGTAGGTCAAATCCTATATAACGATAGGGTATATAAATCTAGATACAACCATTTTAATTACCTAAGTAGTTGTGTGTTTTAATAACACCATGATGTGAGGGGATTTCATGCTCTTATACCAAAAAATTTAACAGTTACATCAAAATATGATATCATTGATTATCAACACACTGAAACCCCTACGATTATGTTAGGCACTTTAATACAAGACTCAATAGTGTGCATCCATTTTATCTATTTCTTTCATAGTTTTGGGCCTCAATGTACCTTAAGTTATCTCAAAGGACACTTTTTATATAATATTATTTAAACTTTAAGCCTATGAAAGCCTCTTTTGTCATTTGAATTTGGTGCATCGGTTAGTAGTTAGCAATGAGAAGTTACCTTCCACATACCCTCAAAACTAGAATTAGTAAGCCATGAAAATGGCATGACACTCCATGGTTAGTGACTTGAAATATTAGGCCATATCTAATATCATGAATGAGTAACATTGAAAGGCCCAAACATTGTTCACAACCCTTATCCTAGTTTTTCACCTTTTATGTGAAATTAATTGATTATTTAAAGTAGGAATTTTTTTATTTGTTTCCTTGTGCTCTACCATGTGTTGAATAAACCTTGAGTGAAATCAAAGTTCTTTTGAGTCATTAAAAAATCTACCAATAACCTTACACTCAAACTCAAAAGCATTTAGTTGTCAATAAAAAATTTAGATGCTTTGGTCTTTTTTATAGTCTAGTATCAAGTCTTTTTTTTTTAAATCCTTTTTTGAGTCAAAGCCTTTCTTGTAAGAAATTTCACCTATCACTAGATAAATGGCTTTGTTAAACAATCCCTTGATCAATCTGATCACAAATCCAAATCCAAATAATTATATTCTTAACCTAGGGTTCAATCTAATCAATTTTGATTCAAATGCATATTTGAATCAACATCAAATCAACCATTCAATAAATTCAAATCCAAGTTTGAATGTGCATTCAACCTCACCCATCAATCAATCAAATCCAAATTTGAATAATTATTCAACTTTACCTACCTACAATCAATCCAATCTAAGTTTGGATATTCATTAAAGCTCACAAATCAATCCAAGTCCAAGTCCTTATGGCTCACCAATCAACAACATCATCTATCCAAGTCATTATCTAAGCTTGGATAATTATTATAACTCACAAATAAATCTAAATCCAAGTCTTCATGGTTCACCAATCAATAACATCATCAATCCAAATCATAATCTGAGCTTGAATAATTATTCTAGCTCACAAATCAACCAACCTATATCAGATCCAAGTTTGGGTATTACTTCGAGTATGCCCACCAATCCAAATCCAAATGGCAATTTAGGAAGTTTGCAAAATCAGTTTTCCCATTCTCTTGTAGGATTTAATCCAAACCAAACATCACTTAACACCAATCCATTCAACAATAATCCACATCCAAACCAACCATTTAGTATTAACACCTATTCTAATCACATGATTAGTTCACATCCAAATCAAAACCTAAACCAAGCTCACCTAACCAACATTAAATTTAACACCAACATTAACCCAACTAACCCAAGCCAATCTAACCCAAAATTTAATCAAGAAAACCCCAACTTTAATACTCACCTAAAGCATCAATATTTTAACTACAACACCAATCCTAGCCCAACACACTTTAACATTTCCCCTAATCCAACCAATCCAAACAAATTTGCACATCCACAACATGTTAACTTTCCCAAACCACCTCCTAATCACTTCAATAACAATCCACCACTTCACCAGTTTTCACAAACCTACACTAACCCAAACCCATTCATAGGCCAAAATCTATTAACTTTTTTAAGCCAAATGAATCAATTACTTATACAATTTATCTAAGTGTTTTAAAAAATGAAAGATAAAGTTCAAGGCTTCAAGGATAACACATTTTCCCAGTAAAATGAATTCAAATTTGAGGAAATTTTTTCTTACCCATGTGATTTAACTACCATGCAACACCTTTCCCTAAGTATTTTGAACTTCTAAAAATTTTTAAAAATAAAGGTAAGGGTGATCCTAGGGAGCACCTTAAGGACTTCTATCATGCATATGTAGATGTTGCTTATAGTAATGAGTACATGTTATGACTATTTTCATGAAGTCTTGAGGGTCAAGACCTCGAATGGTTTACATGCCTCACCAAAGGACCTATCTTTACTTTTGAGGACCTTTCTAAGAAAATTTTTCATCACTTTTCCAACAATATCGAAAAGGACTTGACCACCTTAGACTTACATAACACCAAACAATGTAATGGTGAAACATTTGCCTCATTTTTGCAAAGATGGCAAGCATTGGCAAGATGTTTTTTGTGATCCTTTCCCAAAATCAAACTTGTCAATATATTTTTGAAAAATCTTAACTCAGACTTGGGACATCACTTGTTACTCCTTTATCCAAGGTCATTTGAATAAATTATTGAAAAGGGGGTCTAGATTGAATGTGCTTTGATCAATAAATTCATTATTAAGAAATTAAAACCTGAGACTAATCCCTCAAAACAAATTGAAAAACAAAAATTCTTTACCAAGACTAAGAATCTTGTTAGTGATGGTGTGATCGATGTCAAACAAATTCACAACCCACATAGACAACACCAATTCCAAACACAACCCACCAATAACCAATTATAAACAAAACCAAATAACAATCAAAATTTGTGGGTATATAAAGATACATTCCCCTAACATGAGCAAGGAAAGGGAAAGTAGAAACAAGAATAACCCAAAGAAAGTAATGTTAATCAATTCAATCAACCTTTGGAATTCATAGTAAATTGTGTTGATTATGCACACAATCATGATGATGTCATTACTTTATAATCCCAAAAATGTAGTGTTACCATAAGACATGCAAAAATTACCATTCCTAGTGAATCATCATCTAATGTTGAATGGAAGTACAACATTAATGACCATCTTGAGAAGATGCCCACTAACATTTCCATCCTAGAGTTTCTCAAAATGTCACCTACGTATAAAGACATCCCTTATAAATTCATTCAAGAGCCCTTATCTTCTAAAGAATCGGATGTGTCTAAGTCTAAAATTAGGCAAATGGAGATATACCAAGAGTATTTTCCCAATCATAATTAGACTTATTCACTTATAAACATGGATCGACAACCCATCATTGGCAAACAACATATCTTTTATTCATTACTTAAGATTCCCCATTTCCAAAAAACTCTTCATCCTAATTCCATCATTTCCAAACACCTGGTGAAAAATGTATTTGTGGATAATGCAATTTATCAAGCCCTCCTTATATCTACCTCCAAACCAAGATCAAATTTATTATCCAAATCTGATTTACAATCCATTTTGGCATTAATGAAAAATTCAACATCAACATCAAAATTCACCTTAGTCTCAATACTAACTAGATCAATAGATTAGTTTAAAAATGTTAGTGACCCTTTTACTGTTATTGAGGAAGATTCATTTGGCATCAAAAAATGTTATTTTGGTGGCCTCTATGAGGATTGTGTAGCATGCTCTTCTTCCATAAGCACTACTCTTGTTTTTCCCATCCAATATCCTAACATCCCATTTCCTAAACATGTCAACTTGGACCAAAAAGAGACACATCATTGGACTCATTCCATGGTGGCATATCAGTTGAAACATCTATAAAAATCCAAGAAGACATCTAATGTGAAGAAATGCTCCCTAGCACAACCTTGTTTGAGGATCTAAGGGGAAATCAAAATAAAACATATCTTATTGGTGGAAACCTTTTTAAGACACCAATAGATGAATAAATCATCTCTTCATTGCTTGATGAAGATAGTATTGAAGACAATGAAAACATCAGGATAACTAAGAGAGAAACAACATGGAATTATATTTTGGTTATAATCCAAGAATGAATCATAAATCTTGTCTTACATACTTATTATGCTAATTTTTTAGCATGGTACTATAACGAGTTAGATCATGATTTTGAGATCACATCCAATACACATCACAACAAATTTGAATATTCTGGATTTACTAAGGAATTAAGGATTGTCAATAAAGACCTATCCTATTTTTAATTTTGTAGTATTTGGTGGTTAGTCAGTAGTGGTTGGGTAAGAGATATTAATTTTTATATGTATGGTAAATTAATTAGTCCTTGGTGTTTGATACTATTTAATAGTATTTCTTGTAACCCTTATATGGAAAGGGTTCCTGATTTCATGATGATTTTAATAACTCTTAGAAGGTTTCTAGAGTTTAGATTTACTACTAGGAATATTAATGTCAGTCTATTTTATAACTATTTTTTCCAAGAAAACCAAAATTACCATAGAAATATGCCAAAGAAATTTATATTTGAATTTATTTATTTAACAAGGATTTCCTAATAGGGAATAATACTCATGATGGTTCACTAATAACTTTTGGTGGGCCCAACAACCTCATACTAGTCAAGTACTATTCAAATTAAATGGTAGAATTGGATTTGAGATTGAAGAGGAAATCCAGTCAAAACAACAGAGATTATCAAGAATTGGCATGGCATAGAAACCAAAAAAAATTATGCATTTCATGACTCTCCATTAGGTTTAGATGCCAATAAAGCCAAAAAATTATAAAATAAAAAAATCCAAAATCAAAGATAAAATAATGTGTTGTCTAAAATTATCTTGATACTTAGGGGTAGCCCATTTACAATTGCATTTCACATTTCCCTCGTTGCATTACATTTTTCATCGTTTACATTTTGTCTTGCATATCAGATGTCATGTTTGGTGAATATTTAGTTGTTAGGTCACATAACACAAAATTTCAAAATAAATCTTATCATATCATTTCACTTTTTCATATCACCTTATTATCCCATGGAAAATATTCTCAAAATTAGTATTACATTGGTTCTTGCCTTAGTTATTATGAACAAAGTACATCTCTTTTTCCTACATCTTCTTACAAGACCTAGAAAATATTAGCCTAAAGCTTAGTATAGAAGCTTTTCCATGATAGATCCTCCTCTTATAATTCCCTCTACACAAAAACATTAGCATACTACAAAAAAATGTAACTTTACTCACCTATCTTGGTCTTAGGTAATGAGCTCTTGCATCTTCTTAGTTGCATGGGGCCAAGACTTGGGGGTAAAATCATTCCAAATAAAATGACACCTTTATCTAAAGCTTATGTAACATCAAATTAAAATCCCACATCTCTTGCCCTTCACTGATCTTTGGTGTTGAGCCCTCACATCTCACTAGTTACATGGGATTAGCATTAGGGAGAGATGCCCTTACTGACCTAAGTATAATATTTGGTGATGAGTCCATGTGCCTTCCTAGTCACATGATATTACATGTAGGGGTCACAAAGAAATGTATTGAATATTAAATCAAAAGGTGTCTGAAGAAAAAGTTCTTAAAAAAAATTATCTATATATCTATGTTAAAAAGGGTAACTTTAACCCATTTATTGATTTTGTTAAGGCTAGTTCTCTCTAGACTCAACTAATAAAAATTTTATTTTGTGAGTTTAGCAAGAAGTACATTTTTTCCCCTTTGCTAGTAAAGATTATATCACCTTCATTTTCCATGAAAATTTTTGATTTTTAGTTTTATCTTTACCATTTCATACTTATCCTATTCCTCCTTTCATTCCTTTGCTTCACGTTGAAAGTCATATGTTGTGTAAACAAAATAACTGGGTCATCACCTACAAAACAACTATTAGCATATTCATAAAGTTTCATGCATATCCATCATGTTATATCAATTTGATACCTTTTTTTCTCACATGTATAATCATTTTCCATAACATTATCATAAAAACATAGACATACTTGGTATATCATCAATGTTTGGTCCTCTAATGTTGAGTTTGTATAATAAGTCTCTAGTAAATTCCATCTCTGTAGAGGGAATGTGAGTCAAACATCTCAAAAAATATATAAAAATATTAAAAAATATCAACAAAATAAAAAACCAAAAATAAGAAAGAGAGAAAAGAAATAAAAGAATAGTTCATCCATGACTAAAAACTAGTAAACTGACACTTTGGGAAAGTGTCATGGTGAAAACCAAATTTGTTGTACCATTCATCCCATAATTACCTCTCTCTTACACCCATACATATCCAATCCATGTTGTGATCCATCATAATTAATCCATGTTGTCACTTAACTTCTTTGTTTATGTTTACACATCAATCATCCATAATAATTTCTTACTATTTCCACTCAATCTCCCACACTTGTAGATTGTGGCCTACAACATCATAATATCCATCCTTTCTCTGTCAGTCCATTTCTCACTCACTCACTCAATTAGTCATTTAATTATTTGACTGTATTGATCTCACAACTTTTAAATGGGATATATCATTCCCATATCCACTCCTATGAACCCTAATTTATGGGGCACCTCAAAACATACAGCTTATCTTAGGAGATATCATTCCTAGTCCATTCCTTGCATTTATCATTTCTTGGGGGAAAATCAATCCATCATCTCAACCAATCACAATGTGCAATCATTATCTTAAGTGGGTTAATAACATTTATGGGTCAATCTTAACGCTTCATCCATCAACCCATTTTCTCATCACTTCCCGTATGTGTTGAACTACATTGGCTTGATGTCCATAGACTATATAGGCACTGCTTAAATTATAAGGGTAGCTTAGCCACTAATAACTAATTACCATCCTAATTCTTCATCTTTTCTTCTCACTAATTTCCATTTTTAATGGTGCCCTCTTGCTTATGGCATCCTACATCAAGGAAGCTTTGAATTTTTCTTAGCATCCTGATATTTTAACATCATCTAATACTTATTATTGATTTTTCCTCCCATTTTTGGGATAACTACATGTGGCCTAAATTCTATCCCTATTATCATGAGCATTCACACCATTTTCAATGGTAAGAGAATTTATACTATGTAGGTAGTGTTTGGGGGCATAGGGCCCCTAGGGTCAGTTCAGCCACTATCTCCATCATCTCCATCCATCAAAAATATGATTTTCACTTATTCTCATTTCTATCTAAAACCACATGGTTATCTCAGGGCTTCCTCATCTATCATTCAATATTGTCATAAATGTTGGCTACCTAAAGTCTCAACCCTAGCCTAGGATGTTAGTCATGTCATTTGCTTCCTTTTCGATGTCAATTGCTTTATTTTTTATTTTCACCTATGTTTGTTGTGATTATGCTAAAAATGTCTTCATTAAATTTATTTACTCTTGATTATCTTGTCATGTGTCTTGACATTTATTGCTTTTATCTTACGCTCATCATTTTTGTTTGTGTATATTTTTCTTTTTTCTTTTTATTTGTGTTCATCTTCTTTTCACTTGTTTGTTTTTATTTCTTTTTATCATGTTTTGAGTCAAGATTCTTTTGTGTATTACACTATAGTGTGATTATTATTTTTCCATATCATGATGCACTCTTTTTTAGATAAATTACATTTTTTTTAGTCCTTATGCATCAAACATAGATATTCATCATGGTTATTTCATATCATTGGTGATTATTGTGTTATGCTAAAGTAAAACTTAGGTTGCTCAAATCTCACTCACCTATTCATGTTGGAATTTCAAAGCAAGGAAAAAACAACCACAAGGCATCTATATAACCATCCATAAAATATCCATCCATTTACACTTTCCAATTCATCCTCTCTCTATAACCTATCCCCTCCCATTCCAACCCATCATTTTCATAATTTACCGCCATTTCAAGCCCCAATTAATTGAAATGCCATCAATCTTTATTAACTACTTGAAACTATCAATTCTATAAAATATTCCTCTCAACTTGGAAAATCTATATATTTTTTTTAGTACAACTTAATGGGATATAGCATTACCACCTTGGCTCATGTGAACTCTAAGTCCTAAGCACCATCTAAACATGCAACTTATGAGCATGAAATATTAGCTAGGGTCAAATGATTTTACACCTAATTTAGTCTTTCAAGTATGATATCAATTTTTAGTGCTTCAATTTCTTAATGACCTTCATTATCACCACTTCATCATTTTTCATCCTACATCATTTTAAGTATTCCTTCACTTTACCACACAAACACTCAAAGGGGAATCATCATGGGTCCCTCATTTTAGTCCCATCATTATCTTATTCTTATATCCAAACTTCTTCACCTATCGGTTAGAAATGTTAAAATCATAACTTCCATTATTTCTTCATTTAATTTTTATTCCCACTTTTTCATCAAATTTTTCATTCTTTGAAAATTTATTACTTTAATAATGTATCGTAACAACTTCTCAAAGAGGGGAAAATGTAGACACTCAAAATCAAACACTTTGTGTTGATTTTAACCTTCTTTACACTAAATACCTAATCATCTCTAATCCTCTTTAATCATCCTTAATTTTCCCTATTCACTATTCATTATTCACTATTCACTACTTTATTGTCCCTAGATTAATCGAAAGTTAACTAACTAATATTTTTCTAATTAAAAATTCTATGGATTTTGTAAATTCATAATTTTCATAAATCTAAAAAATCAAAATTATCTTCACATCCACCTTTATTCTCATTATCTTTCATAATCCGATTTAATAATCCACCTTTATTTCCATTATCCTCCATGATTGAATTTAATAATCCACCTTTATTCTCATTATCTTCCGTGATCTGATTTTCTCCAAGTTAATAATATAGCTCACATCCACTTACTAATTTTATATCATATCTTCTTCCCAAATGAATTTTATATTCATTTGTGAGTCCTGCATGTTCTTCACTCCAATTTTAATTCAAAATTCCCATTATGAATTAAAAATTATGTTTTATTCTCATCCCTTGATCTTTATCTCAAGATGGATGGTTCAAATCTATTTTAAAAGTCTATAAATTAGAGGTTCTTCCTCTAATTTAGCAAAAAGCTTTTTCATTCTAAAGTTATTTTATTATTATATCTCAAAATTTTCTTCCTTTTAAAGTTATTATTTTGGTATATATACCAAATCTTCTTCATTACAGGTTTCTCATGCTGAGATTATAAGAGATTGTGTACCACAACATTGCCCCTTGTGTTAGAAGAGTGAGCAAACACAATTCAAAGAGAACAAATCAAATTCACATCACAACTGAGAAATCTTCAATTTCTGCTAAGGTATAATTTTTTTTATTTCTTTCATTTGTATCTCTATCGTAGGTTGAATTAGTTTAGAATAATATTTCATTTTATTTCTTAGCTTATTTACATTTCTATATTTCCTTAATACACATAACAAACCCTAGTAACTAAGACTTGGGGAAGCACTCTCCCTCGCAGGACCTTATTACCTTTAGGAGAGAGAGGAATTAATAACATATGCCTAAATTGGAGTGTTGAGAGACCCATCAACACAATTAATCTAGTCCAAGCTTGTAGCTTTTTGATTAATATATATCATTCTCACATATGCTCCTATGAACCCTGATTTATGGAGTGACTCAAACCATACAACTTATCTTAGGATATATAAAAAAGCAATTCAATCCTTGCATTTATCATTTCTTGGAAAAAAATCAATTCATTATTACATCCAATCACATTGTAAAATAATCAAAGTGTTACACAACTTTATCATTGCTTACAACTATCAATATTGTAAACTTTTATCACACCAAACAGTACATATATATATATATATATTTTAAGTCCCATGACATGCCATCATCAAGATATATTGTATCCATATCTACTCCTTTGAACCTTGATTCCTTGATCACCATCCAAGAATGTAATCCACAAATGGGAAATATTATGTTTCCAATATATTTCTCTAGTTTTTTATTACTAGGGGAGAAGTATTTTACACATACTCTCCACCATGTTGTGAACATTCATATTGAGATAAGTATCTATATTATTAATAGTAACCATTTCATCATCATTATTTCAAATATTTAGATTTTTCAACCATTTTCTCATATGAACACTCGAGGGGAATCCCCGCATTCATTTCTACTTTTCTAGAGTAATTTTTTTCTCACCAATCATCAATGTTCTACTTTATCATTATTCTTCAAAACACCATTACTTCTTCTATTTGCAACACCATTTCAAATAGGGTAAAATGTTGGCACCTAAATTTCACCATTTAGTGTCTAAATTAACTTTGACATGATAATCCTTTACCATCCCTAATTTGAATTCATATTAATCTCATTTCTCTCCAGTTTATGAATAATTAATTAATTAAATCAAGCACACCTATTTCCTCCGAAACTAATTAAAAACCCATATTTTACTCCTCATCGATACATCCTCCATGTTAGTCTCAACAAAATGTTAACTCATCCCAACTTCCTCAATAAACTTGTGAGTCATCCAAGATGACTTTCCAACTATCTTGACTCATTCATGTTGAGTCACTCAACTACCAACTAACTCTCCCCCTTATTCTAAACACATCAGATTTAGGCATCATTCATCGGGATAAGGACTCAAATCCAACCGTTTATTATTTTAATAATTTAAAAAATGGATTGTTCTTAATTATTCATCTCACCACCCTCAATCCTATAAATTGGCATGTAATCTTCCACTCGAATCATCCACATTAAAGCTATTGAAACTCTATAAAATTATCTTTGTGAATTTATTGAGATCAAAAAAATTTATGACCAAATGCTTCCCAATTCACTTTATTTGGAAAAGAGTTGAGAAACCACATACATTAAGCAATAAAGAGCAAAACTATCATTGATCACATAATGGATAAGGTGATGAACATGCCTTGTATGATTTTTACGTGTTTCATTAGTTAGATTTATTTTATTGGTGTGTCTCTACCAAGAGGTTAGTGTAGTTTAGGCATGATTGCATTGCATTTTATCTTCTTATTCACTTATTAAATTTAACACTATACAAGGGGAAAGAAAATGGAAATGTCCTTGTTGAATTTGCATCCAAACCTTCCACATGGGTTATTGATTCAAGTGCTTCACAACACATGACTTCATTACAAGACTTTTTCTATAAGCCATGTTATATTCCTTCTATTTCGATGGGTGATGATATTTCTATAGAATTTTATGGGAGAGGGTCTATTGAAGTAAGTGATGGATCATTTGATAATGTTTTATGTGTTCTCTCACTATCAACTAATCTCCCATCCAGTTATCAAATCACTCACATTGGTTCAGGCAAGGGAGTTAAATTTATCTCAAATTTTATGGTTATAAGGGAGTTGCAGATTGATTCTACAATGGTAGTTAGGAAATAAGATCACCAAACATTGTTTTACACTTTCTCACACTTTTATTATGATCACCTTTATACTACATTATTCGCTCACTATGATGAGGTGAAGAAGTAATGACATGAGAGATTTTACCATATTAACTATCATTATTTAGAGTAACTCGATCGACATGATATGGTTACAAGGTTTCCTCATGTTTACTTTTATGATTGTGTTTGTCTGGGTTACATACTTAGTAAACATCCTAAAGACAATTTTGATAAAGTCAAGTCATGGAGAGCTACACATATTTTGGAGCTAGTTCATAGTGATATTTCTAGTCTGTTTCCACAACATTCATTTAGTAGGACCAGATATATTCTTAAATTCACTAATGATTTTTCAAAGTATATTTGGTGTATGATTTTAAAAAAAAGTTTGAGGTCTATGATAATTTTTAATACTTCAAGTATTTTATGAAGAAAATGCATGGAAACCCATTTGGGTTTCCACACAAATAATGGTGTGAGTATGTCAAGCATTATTTTGAGAAGTTATATAGTTCAGAGCAGATTGATTTATAGCATACTATTCCATACACTTCTTATCAGAATGATGTGTTAGAATGCAAAAATAGGTCCTTGAAGGAAATAGAAAATTATATGATACACTCCAAATCTCTTGCACTTCAATACTAGGTAGAGGCCATTAACTATGCTTATTACATAAAGAACCACATTCCTCATTGAGCCTTGAAAGGAATCCCTCATTTTAAATATCAAATTAGTTGGAAACCCATAGTTAAACATATCAAAATTTGTGGATCTCTAGCTATGGCCCACATTCCTAAGAAGAAATGTAAGGTGGTGGATCCACATAGTATGCCTTGCATCTTTGTTGGGTATCTAGATGGTGTTAAGGGATACATGCTTCCTCATCCTATCACACATGAGGTTTTCATTAAAGGCTAGTGTTGACATGCTGGATTGCACCCTCTGAAGGGAGGCTTAGCTCTCTTCACCGATGTGACATAATGGAGACATCCCTCTTAATGTGGGTGGCAAACGTGAGGGATGAATCTCTAGATTAGGGGCTAGCTCCCCTTGATGCACCTTGAGGCCCTAGATCTCTTATTGCTAATTATGGGGGGAATGAAAAGGGAGAGAAAATACTAAAAATGGGACCTAATCTAAGCGGTGAAGCACCAAAACAATTGATCTACTCATGTTTGACATACACTTTGAACCATGGACAACAAGCATACACTTAATTTAGATGAGAAAAACTTATTTTCATCAGTATTTTAGTAGGGGGTCCTATGACGATACAGGGAGGAAGAAACTAGCACAAGAGGTGTTTTAAACACACTACTATGCAACCCATTCACTTGCCTATACTTGCTCTAGACACTTCCTGTGACTTGCAAAAAAATAAAATCACTATACACTAGATATGCTAGAATAAACTTATGAAAGCATGAAAATAAAATGACTTAACACAAGATAAAACCATAGACATATGCAAAATTACAAGCTCAAATGGAGGTAAAAATGCTTTTTCTGATTCAAGGTAAATTCTTTCAGGGCTTCACCATACAAGCTGAGATATCCCCTCTCCAAATGAGAAGTTAAAATTATATAGATCAAGATGCTAATAGAACAAGGAAAGGAGACCCATGCTGGAGTCAAACACTTTTGAGACAAGAGACCATGATGTTGTCATATTCTTCAAACTACATATGGAGACCACGTTGTAGATAGTCCAAACCATCACTTTTGTTATCTTAAGCTTGAAAAAGCATGGGATACTCCTTCTAGTAACTGAAAAATCCATCCCCAAGTTGTTTTGGCTGGACCATGCTCTCTTCAATGCTAGGTGCAACTGGATGTGCATTAATGGTGAAGAGTGAAAACACAGGTTGCTCTCTTCTATAGTTTGAAAACCAATCTATTTACTAGTTTTTGGTAGATATTTTCCACCCAAATGTATTAACTCCTTTTGATAAGTTGTTCATTCCACTTGTCTTATTCTGATTGGTCCTTAATTTTACCCTTTGTCTTTATCAGTAGCTAAAATAGTTATGAGTTTTATCTTTTCCACTTTGTCTTTGCTCGGGCTAATTTTCCTTCAATCTTGGCTTTTCTTTTCTCTCAGGTTCCTTTTCTTGCTTGTTCATTCATTTTTTCTTCAGGATTTTATTTTTTAATTTATTTGGATAAAATGTCTAAAGGAATTCTTTCTTTTGGTGTTGGCTTTTCCCGAAGGGCAAGTGCCCTTTGAGCTTTTATCTTCATCCCTTGCTTTCTTAAAGTACCCTCTGCAAAGGCTTCTCCCATCCAAAAATACCCTTCATGCTTATGAAAATGGTCCTTGTCTTTCTCAAAGTGCCCTCCACAAGGGCCATTTGAGCTCAAAAGTACCCTTCAAAGCTTTGGGAAAGGTCCACTTGTTCATCGCTTGCCCTCTACAAGGGCTCCTTAGCCTCTGAATTACCCTTTGGACTTTCTAAATTGGCCCTATTTGTTGCTTAAGTAACCTCCATAAGGGTACATACCCTTCAACATTCTTATAATTGACCCTTCAAAAAAGTGGAAAGAGTCCTTTTTCTTTGCCCAAGTGCCCTCTAAAAAGACACTTCCCTTCAGGACTTTTATAGTTGCCCTACGAGCAGTCAAAGTGCCCTCTAGAGAAATCCCTTACCTTTTACAAACGTCTAAGACCAAATTGGGTTCTTATGGGCTGACAACTCATAATTTTTTCAAGTAAAGGCACTTTGTAAACTCAATTCCTTCTTGATAGACCATTTTGGACTTCCTGCAAGCCTCTACTTTGGGTTTTACATCAACTTCTACTTATAAGACAAATAATTAAAGCCACTTGAAAAATCCAAATTACACTACAAAGACCAAATTAGGTTTTACAAGTGACTTAGCTTATGAAAATTTCATAAGTTAAGTTACTTGTAAAACTTGAAATACACTATTGTAGGTGAAGCAGTTGCTCTTGACAAACCCAAAATACACTTGGCAAGCAAAAGAGGAAAACACTTGGCTTTTCATGGAATAGATCTAAAAAAGGGAAATTCACACAAGGTAGTTGAGGGATAACTTATCCAAATCATGGATTGAATGACTCTTACCAAGATAAAGGAGGCAGTGCCCAATTTTGGCCTGCAAGACCAAAAATTGGTCAACACATTTGGTGACTTACAGGGGAAAGCATGCATATTATGCTTGGGAAGATTGGTAGCCTCAAATTCCATTAGGCATGGAGTCAGGATGCATCTTGAGCATTTTGTAAATTGACCTTGAAAAACCAACAAGATATTAATCTACCCCAAACACACAAGGGAAAAACAACACACAACAAAGGCTAAAAATAACACACATATGCATAACAACACTTAGGGAAAATAAAAGATAACCTAACAAAAATAAAACTACTATGTATAGCTAAAAAAATATGCTCTTATCCATCTTGGATCAAAGGGAAAACTTATTAAGTCTCCTTCATGGAAATAAAAATTATGGTGCCAAACAAGTGGTTGAATGGAATGGAAGCTTGATGACTTGCCCTTCTTGCCTACCACCTTGATTGGCTTATATCTGAGTGGATCAGAGTCAAACATGTCTCCAACATCTATGTATTCACTTTTCCCTTTGAAACCTAATTCATGTTGGCCCCTCATGTTGGTGTATTTCATCAAGAAATCAATGGCTACTAGCTTATCACCAGAAGCCTCATTTAGCTCATAGCCCCCTTGACATGCACCATGGACTAACTTGTTCCCTTTAGCTTCATTAAGGAGCCTATAAAACTAATTTTCTACTTCATTATGATCTTCTTGAAGAAGGGTGACCAATGTGGTGTCTAGAGTGAGATCACAAACCAAGGGGAATATAGCTTACCATGTTGATATTCCTCATCATCCATTGTTGACAAATAAAGTTTGTCAACCTCATTTTCATATTGTTGGAACATCTACATGTATGTGTGACCTATGTCTTCTCCATCTTTGATGATGTCTTCAAAATGGGCTTCTATCATGTTCTCCTCTCCATTTTCACTTGAGAGGGCCTCTTGATCAGCCACAAACTGGATCCTCTCCTCTTTAGTTGCCTCTTCCAAAATAGGTTCCTCCTTGTGAAGGAATGAAGTGGAGGGTTGATGGTTAAACTCATGTGGAAGAGGAGGCAAACCTCAAGCTAGAATCAAATTATTCTCTTCCTTCCATTTGTCTAGCACTTCATCCACATCATATGTGGCTTGATAGATCACTTAAAGGGGTGTAGATGGGATATGTTTAGACATAGGATCTTCTATTTGGTCTAAATCATCCATCACACCTTGGTTGAGGGACTTCATTATGGACTCCAACTATACAATTTTCTTGGATATATTCTATTGGAAGAGCCTTTATTAGATATCACATGCATCATTATGATGAGTAGGATTACCTTCATCTTCTTCAAGGTTTTAGACAAAACCTTTCTCTTCCTCTTTCATATCCCATGATTCCATTATTTCTTTCCAAATCATGACCTTGGGACTGTAAGTGTTCTCTTGAGAATAGGCATCAGCTTCATCTTTTCCAAGGCCCTTAACCAATTCATGATATGCCCTCCTCTAACTTGGAATCTTGACATCATGTTAAAAGACTTGAGGAGGTTGAGGAAGACTAAGAAGAGACTGTTGATGCATAGGAAGAGTTTCTTGAAGAGAGACATGTTATTTTTTAAAAGGCACAGGATGATTCCCTTCAAAGGATGATTCAAAATCTAAGGAATTGAGAAGGCTCATTTCCATGGGAGGCTGCTCTAAAGCCCTTTGGTGTTGGAATTTAGGTGCAATTTATTAAGAGCAGGAGTGGTTAATGCATCAGATGAGCTAGAGAGAGCAAGTGTTATTTGGTAGAAAGGATTTGGTGCACAAGAGGGGGCTTTCTTTAAAATACGAGGGGCATACTTTAGAATGGGAGAAGGCACACAAGGTTGATTACCTTAAATGAATGGAATCTTCCATTTTTATACTTCTTCCTTCATGGGTTTGAAGGCCTGAGATTGCCTAAACAAGCATTCCTCTTTGTACATAAGCTCTTCCTAATATCTATTCTACTCCTCTAATATATTTATCTCCATCACTCGCTTCTCAAACTCTAGCATTATTTCCTTTACACTAGGTGAAGGGCAACTAAGAGAGCTGCTTGAGGTGATTCCATGAACAACCTGAGCTTCATCAAAGTTATATGAAGGAACACAAGGCCCATGCAACTGAGCAATGGGATTATACATACCAAAATGTGATGCTTTGATGGCACCAAGATTTCTTAACTAGTTGATTCAACTCAGAGTCACCATTGGTGTTGATTAAAATGCCTCCAAAGGCTGATTGGTTGAAGAACACACCAAAAATCCTTCAAATCCTTGGATAAACTATCCCATCAGGTGTGCCAAAAAAAAATTGACACGATGGATTGCACCCTTTGAAGAGAGGCTCATCTCTCTTCATCCACATGACACAATAGAGACATCAAGTTGAATCAGTAGGTTAAGCAGTCCTGGTGCCATCAAGAAATCACATTTTTGTATGTATAATCCCATTGCTCAGCAACATGGGCCTTGTGTTCCTTCATATAACTTTGATCAAGCTCAGGTTGTTCAAGTAATCACCTCAAGTAGCTCTCTCAGTTTCCCTTCACCTAGTGTAAAGGAAATAATGTTGGATTTTGAGAAGCAAGTGATGGAGATAAATAGATTGGAGGAATAGAATAGATATCAGCAAGAGATTATGTACAAAGAGGAGTGCTTGTTTAGGCAAGCTTAGGCCTTGCAATCAATGAAGGAGGAAATAGCAAAATGGAAGAGTTCATTCATTCAAGTCAATAAGCCTTGTGTGCTTTCTCCCATTCTAAAGTAGCCCACTCCTATTTTAAATAAATCCCCCTCTTATGCACCAAATCCTTTCTACCAAATAGCACTTGCTCATTCTAGTTCATTCGATACATTAACCACTCCTACTCTTAATTCCTTGCACCTAGATTTTCAACACCAAAGGGATTTAAAGTAACCTCCCATGGAAATGAACCTTCTTAATTCCTTAGATTGTGAATCCTCCTTTAAAGGGAATCATCATATGCCTTTTGAAAAATATCATGTCTATCTTCAAGAAACTCTTCCTATTCATCAACAGTCTCTTCCTAGTCTTCCTCAACCTCCTCAAGTCTTTCAACATGATTTCAAGATTCCATGTTGGAGGAGGGAATATCATGAACCAATTCAGGGCTTTAGAAAAGATGAAGTTGCTTCATGTTCTCAAGAGAACAATTCCAATCCCAAGGTCATGAGTTGGAAAGAAATGGTGGAATCATGGGATAGGAAAGAGGAAGAAAAAGGTTTTTCCCAAAACCTTGAAGAAGATAAAGATTCTCCTACTCATCATAATGATGCATGTGATCTCCAAGAAAGGCTCTTCCAATAAAATATAGCCAAGCAAATTGTAGAGTTGGAGTCTAGAATGAAGTCCCTTAGCCAAGGTGTGATGGATGGTTTAGACCAAACATAAGATCCTATGTCTAAACATATCCCATCTACACCCCTTTTGGAGAGCTATCAAACCACATCTGATGTGGATGAAGTGTTGGCCAAATGGAAGGAAGAGAATCATTCAATTCTATCTTGAGGTTTGCCTCCTCTTCCACATGAGTTTAACCATCAGCCCTCTACTTCATTCCTTCACAAAGAGGAACCTATTTTGGAAGAGGCAACAAAAAATGAGAGGATCTAGTTTGTAGCTGATCAAGAGGCTCTCTCAAGTGAAAATGGAGAGGAGATCATGATAGAAGCCCCTTTTGAAGACACCATCAAATATGGAGAAGACATAGGTCACACATACATGTAGATATTCCACCTATATGAAGATGAGCTTGACAAACTTTATTTGTCAACAATGGATGATGAGGAATATCAGCATGGTGAGCTCTCTTCCCCTTTGTTTGATGAACTTCTTTTTTGCTTTAATGAGGATAGTGACCATGTCATGGGACCTAAGATGAAGGATTTTTAGGATCATGTCTTTAAACATCTCGAGACTCTTATTTTTTAGCAAGCAAAAGAGAGGCATGTTCATTTTGATAGAAGATTTGAAGAAGGGAGCCTTAAGTAAGAAGGTGACATCCTATGGGATGAGCAAGTGATTTTTGATCTCACTCCAGACACCACATTGGTCACTCTTCTTTAAAAAGACCATAATGAAGTAGAAGATCAGTTTGACAGGATCCTTAATGAAGCTGAATGGAACAAGTCAGTCCATGGTACATGTCAAGGGGGCTATGAGCTAAATGAGGCTTATGGTGATAAGCTAGCAGCCATTGATTTCTTAATGAAATACACCAGCATGAGGGGCCAACATGAATTAGGTTTCAAAGGGAAAAGTGAATACATAGATGTTAGAGACATGTTTGACCCTGATCCACTCAAATACAAGCCAATCAAGGTGTCAGGCAAGAAGGGCAAGTCACCAAGCTTCCATTCCATTCAACCACTTGTTTGGCACCATAATTTTTCTTGCCATGAAGGAGACTTAAGAATTTTTCCCTTTAATCTAGGATGAAGAAGAGCATATTTGGTTAGCTATACATAGTATTTTTCTTTCTGTTAGGTTGTCTTTTATTTTCCCTAAGTGTTGTTACGCATGTTTGTGTTGTTTTTAGCCTTTATTGTGTGTTGTTTTTCCCTTGTACATTTGGGGTAAATTGCTATCTTTTTGGTTTTTCAAGGTCAGTTTCCAACATGCTTAAGATACATTCTGACTCCATGCCCAATAGACTTTGAGGCTACCAGTCTTCCCAAGCATAGCAAGCATGCTTTCCCCTATGAGTCACCAAATGTGTTGACCAATTTTTGGTCCTATAGGCCAAAATTGGGCACCCCTTCCTTTGTCTTGGCAAGATTCATTCAATCCATGATTTGGCTAAGTCATCCTTCAGTTTCCTTGTGAAAAGTTCCCTTTGTTAGACCTATTCCATAAAAAGCCAAGTGTTTTCCTCTTCTGCTTGCCAAGTGTATTTCGAGTTTGTCAAGAGCAACTGCTTCACCTACAGTAGAGCATTTCAGGTTTTACAAGCAACTTAACTTATGAAATTTTCATAAGCTAAGTCACTTGCAAAACCTAATTTGGTCTTTGTAGTGTAATTCAGATTTTGCAAGTGGCTTTACTTATTTGTTTTATAAGTAGAAGCTAATGTAAAACCTGAAGTAGAGGCTTGCAGGAAGTCTGAAATAGTCTATCAAAAAGGAATTAGGTTTACAAAGTGCCTTTACTTTAAAACTTTATGATTTGTCAGCCCATAAAAACCCAATTTAGTCTTAGATTTTTGCAAAAGGCAAGGGATTTCTCTGGAGGGCACTTTGATTGCTCGTAGGGCAACTGCAAAAGTCTCGAAGGGTAAGTATCTTTTCAGAGGGCACTTGGGCAAAGAAAGAGGACTATTTCCACTTTTTATAAGGTTTAATTACATGAACACTAAAGGTTATGTGCCCTTGCGAAGGGCAAGCAATGAACAAATGGACCTTTCCCAAAGCTCTGAAGGGTACTTTTGACCTCAAATAGCCCTTGTGGGGGGCACTTTAAGAAATATAAGGACCATTTTCATAATCTCGAAGGGTATTTTTGGATGGGAGAAGCCTTTGCAGAGGGCACTTTAAGAAAGTAAGGGACGAAGACAAAAGCCTAAAGGGCACTTACCCTTTGGGAAAATCTAGCACCAAAAGAAAAAATTCCTTCAAATAAAATGTTTGAAGGAATTTAAAAACAAAAGCCCAAAAGCCTGAAGAACAAATGAATGAGCAAGAAAGAAAAGGAACCCAGGAGAAAAGAAAAGCCAACCCAAAGGAAAATTAGCCTAGGCAAAGACAAAGTGAAAAAGATAAAGCTCAAAACTGTTCCAGTTGCTAACAAAGACAAAGGGAAGAATTAAGGATAAATCAAAACAAGATAAGTAACATGAAAAACTCAGCAAAAGGAGTTAATACATTTGGGTGTAAAATATCTATTGAAAACCAATAAATAGATTCATTTTTGCACTATAGAGGAGAGTAGCCTATGTTTTCATGCTTCACCATTAATGCATAGCCAGTTGTACCTAGTATTGAAGAGAGCATGGTCTAGCCACAACAACTTAGGGATGGTTTTGTCAGTTACTAGAAGGAGTATCCCATGCTTTTTCAGGCCCAAGACATCTGAAGCGATGGTTTGGATAGTCTATAGCATGGTCTCCATACGCAGTTCGAAGAATACAACAACAACATGGTCTCTTGTCTCAGAAGTGTTTGACTCTAGCATGGGTCTCCTTTCCTTATTCTATTAGCATCTTGATCTATATAATTGTAACTTCTCATTTTGAGAGGGGATCTCTCATCTTGTATGGCGAAGCCTTGAAGGAATTTACCTTGAATCAGAAAAAGCATTTTTACCTCCATTTGAGCTTGTATTTTTGCATGTCTATGGTTTTATCTTGTGTTAAATCATTTTCTTTTCATGCTTTCATAAGTTTATTTTAGCATATCTAGTTCATAGTGATTTTATTTTTTTGCAGGTCACAGGAAGTGTCTAGAGAGAGTATAGGCAAGTGAATGGACTGCCCAGCAGTGTGTTTAAAACACCTCTTGTGCTAGTTTCTTCCTCCATGTATTTTCATAGGGCCCCCTACTGAAATACTGATGCAAGGAAGTTTTTCTTACTTGAATGAAGTGTATGCTTGAGGTCCATGGTTCAAAGTGTATGCTAAAGCTGAGTAGACCAATTGTTTTAGTGCATCACCTCTTAGCTTAGGGCTCATTTTCAATATTTTCTCTCCCTTTTCATCCCCCCCATAATTAGCATTAGGAGATCCAGGGTCTCAAGGGGAATCAAGGGGAGCTAGCCCCTAATCTAGAGATTCATCCCTCATGTTTGCCACCCACAGCAAGAGGGATGTCTCCATTGTGTCACATGGATGAAGAGAGATGAGCCTCCTTTTAGAGGGTGAAATCCACCACATCAACAACTAGGTTATAAAATTAAACATGATCTTTACATCATCTTTAGTATATGTTGCCTTAGCTTTGAAAAATGGTTTATTTTGAAACTTTATTATGGAAGTTGAAGTAGATGCAAGTGCATATTTGAACTTGTTCAAAGTCATAACTTTGAATTTTATTTCTCTTATTCTATGACAAAGTTCCTCAAATAATCTGAATTTCTTGAAAATGATTGACTCATGTAAGGGAGCAAATAAACATTATTTAAATATATCTTGTAATTTATTATCTACTAAAGTATTATTCATTTTGGCAAGCCTTTTTTTTTATCGAAGTGCATAATCAATAATAGTCTCACTATTTCATTACCAAAGCTTAGAAAACTACACATAAGAAATCTTTTCATCAATGTTGATATTAAAATGCTTGAGAAATTGATTTACTAGTGAATTGAATGATTTGACTGATTACATAGGTAAATTATAAAACCAATGTAATGCATAATATTTCAAGCTTCTTGGAAACAACTTAGTAATCAACTTTTCATTGAAATCATAATCCAATAATGCCACATGAAAGTATTGATGGTGTTGTTTTGGATCTCCTTTACCTTCATATAACATAAGTTTAGGAGTTACAAATCATGTAGGTGAAGGATATGATGAAAAATTAGGTGTTAATATATTATGGAGCAAGGCTTATGAAACCATTTATTGGATATATTTTGGTAAACCTTTTTCTAACTACAAAACCTTATCATGCAAAATTGAAATAATTTTCATGAGGGATTATGTAGTAGGAAAGGTAGGTGATGTATTATGCGCAAGTATCAAAGATTCTTTATGAGTTATTTGATTACACATTGGCATATATATTTGGTGGAAGCCTTGAATTTCCCCCAAATCCAAAGGTGAAGATGTAATGATAGTATCAATAGTATAGGTTGAAACACTTGTGGTAGGGTTTACAATGTGAAAAAGTGGTTCTTGTGCATAAAGTATAACTTTTCATTTATTGTGCACTTTTAGAAGATAATAGGACTTTGATTATTTTGTGTATACCTTGTCTCATTTGATGAAGTCCTTCTCAGAATATAGATAAACATTGTACTTGTTCATGATCTACCCCATTGATTTCATCAAGGTGGATTCTATCTAAGCCTTCATCATTATCTTATTCATTCGGATCATCTTCTTTAATATATTCATGAGTAATTTATTCATTAGAGGAGTCCATTTTAATAGTGGTCAAAGGTATTTTAATATGCTCAATATGGGTCCCACTTAACCTAACACTATGCCTTAGAGGAATAATGGAGGTAGGTCTTTTAGATGGCACATAATAATAACATGGAAAAGATATTGTAAATAATAAATTGTTATATATAATTCTAAAAAAAGAAGGAAAAAGTTTGTTTATGGAGATTAATAAATTATCTTAAAATACTAGTGTTAGATTAGTAAATTTTAGTGTCATATACTTAGGAATTTATCTAAACACTAAGATTAAAAAAAATTAAGCAATGGTCAAATAACATGTACATGATCACCAATATCTTTTATCATAATTTGGATTTAATATGTGTATTAACTATAATTAAGATAAAAATGAATTAAAAGGTAGCAAATGTTGTGAAATAACTTTCAAGTAAAGTATCAAAATTGACAAAGTTTGAATGAATGAGTGTAGCTAACTATACATAACACAAGAAGACTTAGTTAATTTCTTCTTGTAGATTGACTATGTGTGATTGAGAGATGATTGGAAATGATTAATCAAATTTTATTATGTGTATGAAATTGAAATAGCGGTTTTCATTATTATAAATCATAACCAACTATAAGCAGATAAGATCTGTTGCCATTACTATCCTATATGGGTTAATTTTAACCTCTACAAAAAAACAAAAAACAAAGGGCATAGTTGCCTATGCATGTGCACAAAAATTTGACCTTCGACTATGCTCAAATGACCTACAATTCTTTTTTCAAATTTGAAACCCTAATAGGGCTTACAATAGCTAAAAAACTACAAAAATAAAGGGTGGAATATAATGGGTTGAGCTGACCCAAATAATCCTCGTGATGATTGATCGATGCCTATGTATCCGATACTTCAAAGAGGGAAATCAAACCCATGTAGTTCTCTCACTTAGAGTGCATAGTACATTTTTATCCTTTTTTGTATCTAAAGATTACTTCAATACTTGATAATGGTTTTCTTTACTTTGATAGAATACACTCTTGGCTTGGCCAAGGCTTGTTTTAAGTGAATAGAATGGAATTTGGAAAGAATAGGGAAGCTTTGCTTAGTGTTCAATAGTATAAATGTGCCCAAATAGTGAAATTGGTAAGTAGTAGAATAAGTGACTTTTGAAGGTGTATTTATAACAATCTAAAAGGGGAAAACTTCATGCTAACTATCCTAAAAGTATGGACTAACTTGTAAAGAATGATTTAACTTTTAAAAAGAGTCATTGTGAGGGAAAAGACAATATTGACCCATAAGGTCAAGATCAACTACCGATCTCGATCCATGTGGATCGATCTTGAGCTGGGTAGGGTGACACTTGATTTTAGGATTTTGAATGTCCATATAGATTCTTAGAGAGGGTTTTAGTAATTAAGAACATTTATCTAGATATAAAACAATAATTTTAGAAGGGATGGGTCTGTATAGGTACTTATGATAGAGTTAATTGGTAGAATAGGACAATTTAAGTGCTCAAGTCAATTAAAGTAAAAGTGGATAAAAACTAACATGATTGAGTATTCATGACCAAATTTTAGTATCTATAGCTACATACCCCTTTATAATGAGTGAAATTCATGTAAATCTACCACTACCCTGAATCTTATTCTGGTCTACGATATGGGCCCTTTGGTATACAATATTACTTGAAATACCCTATCATTTCCCATCACCACCTATCTCACCTTGAATTTAACAAATTATATTTTTGGTGTGGTCTTGTCCTTCCCCACCACTTTTCCATTGCTCAAACTCCCCACTAAATAAAATGTCTCTTCCCCACACATGCCATTATCACACCTTCTGAAGGAACACACAACCTTATTTTCTATCATCCCCTCAACCAAAAATATAATATTATTGTTGCTTAAAACTTTGCACATAAAATTTCAGATGGAGTCAATAATCTTGTGTTTCAAGTGAAGTATGAATGATGATTTACATTCTTTTGCTTTACAAAACTTTGATTTACAAAAATAGAAAATTACATCCCTTAAGATGTAACTTACACCTTTAGGTAAATTTCTAGTATATATAATGCAAGTTAATAGCATAACTATCTTCATAGATACTTACACTTAAACACGCATCCATCATGATTGTTTTTAAAATTTATGACAATCATTTTCTATAATAATAACTTAGGGACCAAACTTGTATATTGATAAGTTGTAACCTCCTTTTTTTAAAACCGTATATGACCAATAAGATTTTCAATACAACATATTTAAAAATATATAAATATAATATATTTTAATATTTATAAAAAAACAAATATTAGTAATATGAAAAATTGTATAATTTTTATCACAATCAACAATTTTTATTTTTTTTTAAAAAGGTAACCATCAACAAAATTTTAATTGAGGGCTTAGGTTAACTTGCTAGGGACTCAAGTCGTGGATGTTTGCTTTTCTTATTTTAGAATATACCATATATTCCAATGATTGAGGGTGCCAAATCTCATGTGTAACTTCTTTAAAAAAAAAAAAAATACCTCATATTCACATTCACGATGATTCTTTTTAATTGGTAAACAATCATATGTTATAAAATATAATATTTCACGTAGTGGCGAACCAAATTTATCTCTTAATAAAAAGGAGACCAATATCCCATAGGGAGATTAATCTATGGTGAGGTATTCACAATGCAACATGATGGAGCAGGAAGAGTGTGTTAAGCACTTAAATTTACATGGACATGAATTAGTATCATGAACTCTTTGTAATTTTCAATGATAATCTCACTACACTTTTATTCAATTTTTTTTGGTTTTCATATTTCATAAAGGATATATAAGTAGTTAAATATTTCTTTTTTTAAACTATGAGAATGATTATTATAAAAATATATTAAAATTGATGATATATAATGAATAAATAGAGAATAATTGAAGAACTATGAATAAATTTTTAGAATTAAAAAAAGGTAAAAAAAAAATATTTGATCATAATACTAATTTTTTTATAAAATTAAAAAACATTTTTAAGCTTAAAACTCTTGTATCATCTAAAATAAGGATTGTGTATGTCTTAGTCTTTGTCTATACTGTATCAATTATAGGAAGTGTAGGATAAATTATAGGTTAATAAAATAAAATGAGAGTAATAATACAATTTATAAATATTAATATGTATTAATTATTAAAATTATACAATTTTTTATTTGAAAAAAATAGAACGATAAAATCTATTTATGTTATGTTAAACTAATTTCAACCAATTAAAAAATTAAGTTAAAATTTTACTTTTTTTAATAAGTAAATAGAAAATTAAAAAGTAAAAAAAAATAAAAAGTTAAGAAAAAATATCGTATATTATTTTATTAAATAAGAATATAAATTTAAAAATAAATGTTTAATTAGAAAACAAATACTACTCAAACTTATTATAAATATAGTAATTTCATATCACCTTTTTTTTTTGAAATTTTGTTATGCAATAAATATAAAATTTTAGAAAAATGTGATCCGATAATTAACAAATAAAATGAAATATTTCATAGTAATATGTCAATTCAAACATTTTGATTAATTATTGTTATAATACTTTACCTTGGCAAAGATTAATATGATTTAAAAAAATTATTCGACTATATAAAAAGTTTGGGGAACTAAAATGAATCATATGCTTCTATTTATAAATATCTTACATCTGTAGATTCCACATATGATAAGAATTCTTCTATTCTTTAAGATTTCAAATCATCTTTAACAGAAACATCAATATGAAAAGGAGAAACCGGATCCAAAAAGATTGATCCAAAGGGAAAGCTCTCGTAACAAGAGATCCAACTCAATCCCTCCACGTGACCAACCTGCATAGTGAAAGGAGGGAACCATCACTGATCACCCCTTCATCCAAGACGCCCAGAAAAGTTTATATATATATATATATATATATATATATATATAAAATATAGAAACATTTTGGTTCGTTCTGTTGACATAAATAGTGGGTTTCATGTGGAAACTGACATATGTGGACCAGGCGGCCTGCATTTCTTGGGTTATCATAATGTTTGAGTGTGACATGAAAATGGAGGTCGTACCTCATAATGGAATCCTATGCTACCATTCTTATCCATCATTTTTTTAAATAAAAGTCTGTCGAGGCTGCAACATTTTCATCGTCGAGCGTGGGGTAAGGCAAAAGACATAACCCTTCTTGGGCGAAAGCAAGGGAAAATTGCAGGAAGCAAATGGGTTTTGTTCTTAAGCTGAGCAATCTAAACCATTAGAAGTGGAGAGGTTTTCTTTCTATAATAACTTTTTTGGTTAGATTAAGCCAGATGTATTGGGGAATCGGGTTTAAACCTGTGACCCAACATCTGGTATCCCCTCAGGCCTTTGATAACATTTTTTAAGGTCATCACCGTCTTTTTTGCCATCTGAAATTTACAATGAGGGAAAGCATATTTTCACAGTTAAGAGAGATGATGATTGGAGACAGATCAATTTCTTTGGTCACCGATGGCACTAAATTGCTTGAGATATTAGAGAAGCACGTTGACATATTTACAGACAAGGTAGGTTCAGCTTAATAGAATGTTTTAACATTTTACTTGCCTTTCACTTTTTCTCATTGATGTGAATGTTGTGGTGTTTTCAGAAAGATTTCATTAATAATCTGCAGGACCAGATCGAGGAAATCATGAACTCTTCAAAGAGTTGGGAAGATCCATTAATGTTGTGGTATTTTCAGAAAGGTTCTTTTAATAATCTAAAGGACCAGATCAAGGAAATCATGAACAGTTCAAAGAGTTGGGAAGATTCATTGGGTATTAGGGGTTTCAGTTCAGGAAATCTTTAGGTTTGTGATTACTACTTCTCAATGGTTTGTTGTATTGTGTTATTTTTCATTTCCATTTCAATATTAATACTTGTGTTTTTTCATTTCAGGGATAATTCTTGGAAAGTATAGCACATCAACTAAAATCAGATGGACAATCAGATATTGAGGTTTCTCTTATGATAAATAAGGTTGACCATTATATTGATCACATTCTTTCCGCGATGGTTGATAAATACTTCATATATAATATGAAATCTCATCTATTTCGTTTTAGTGTAATTACTGAGAATGTTCAAATCGCCATCTTCTCAAAAAGATGTCAATTAAATCGCATCTTCTCAAAAAGATGTCAATCTGGATTATTTTAGTTGAAATTGCTAAATGCTTTGTTTCACTTCGAATTGGCTATCTTCTCAAAAAGATGTCAACCATGCTACTAAAATTATTTCCTTTTGAAAAGATATGGAGAATACCCTCCATATTTAAAGGTTGAGATTAATACCGTGTATGTTTTTTTTTAAAATGATGTGGAGCCATCCTACATCCATTACACCAAAATTTGATTGTATCACATGAATGTTTGAAATATAAATTTTAGGGCAAGCTCCACAACAAGTTTGAGCAGTGGAAGGCAGCCCTTGATTCTCTTTCATGTCACTAATGCCACTAATATAATGAATGTATGATATATGAATTTTAAGGAAAGTTCCTCAATGAGTTTAAGTAGTGGAAGACAGCCCTCAACTCTCTTTCATGTCACTATTGTAGGCAGCATAATGATTAAGATTTCATGTGTATTTTAGATGGGTCATTTACGATTCTATTTTTGTTGAGAGTTTTTCTTTTTCTTTTCTTTTTAAGAGTAGTGGAAGGCAGCCCTCGACTCTCTTTCATGTCATTATTGCATGCAACATAATGATTAAGATTTCTTATATGCTTTGGATGGATTATTTATGGTTCAATTGATCTTAGTTTATAATACTTATATGGTTAAATTTTTGTATTTCCCACTTAAGTTTTTAGTAATCACAATAGCCTGAGTAAAAGAGGGAAGGGTTTGCCTATATTTCTAGATATACAAGCTTTTTCACAATAGTCTGAGTAAAAGAGTGTAGGGTTTGCCTATGTTTCTGGAATGATATGATTTTTGTAGCATCAACAAAGCTCAATGACATTTATAAATATGTAAAACACACTAAAAAAATTAGCTTTCACTTCATGGACAGTAAGCAAAAATAAATTATTATTA
This sequence comes from Torreya grandis, assembly GCA_037957365.1. NCBI lineage: Eukaryota > Viridiplantae > Streptophyta > Pinopsida > Cupressales > Taxaceae > Torreya > Torreya grandis. The sequence goes on from JARHVA010003234.1 coordinate 69,236, forward strand.
TTATTGGGCAATGGATAGAAGTTTAGTTAATCAAAAAAATCGATCAAGAATAACTGTAGATCTTGATTCCTTAAAGATAAGACTATAGCTTTATTCAAATTTCTATGGGTATTATTTAGATGAAATCTGGTCAAACTTTCACATTAGGTTATTTATGTGAAGGGGCATTGTATTAGTTGCATTCTTTGGGAGAAAAAAGAATATTAGTTCATTTATGTTATAGTTGAAATGTGTATTGCTCTTAGAATGTAAGGGAAATCAATATTCATGTGTATTGAAAATGGGAATAGCTATTACAATTGCTCGTGGTCATTTTTTGTAGCACTTTTGTTATCTAAGAGAATCTGACTATATTAGAGATAGGGTTTCATTTAACTATTTCATGTATTTGTAAATGAATTAACACCAATTATTTATACAATCTAATTATCTATTTTGTGGTGTGAGGAAATTAACCATTTCTCATTTACTCTCTTTTTATTTGATTTCTTTTCTTAGCTTTGTATGTATTTACTTATTTTCATAACTTAAAATTTTTAAATCCTAATTTTTATTTATTGTTACTAGGTATATTGTAACTAGAGGTTTTTGGTAATTATAATAGTTTAAGTAGAAATGAGTTTGATTCAAATGTTGTTACAGGATAACATAGAAATTTTATTTCCAACTTGGCATTAGGAATTTAGACCCACGTGAACTACTTAGAAAAAATAACAAAATCTTTCCAAATTCTTATTAATATTATAGATATAGTAGTCCAAAAAAAATGTTAATTATCATAAAGTCCTTGTTAATGTGTTCCTTTAGTCTTCCACCAATGAGAGAGCATCAAACGGATCTTTGATTCCATGGTAAATCCACTAATCCCAATTCATGTAGAGATAGTTAGATTTTTAGTGTGATAAGAATTCTAGATTCACATATGGATGGAAATATATATATATATATATATATATATATATATATATATATATATATATATATATATATATATATATCAATCTACAGCTACTAATTTTTATTGGGGTTATTGGAGGTTAAGGTGAGAAAATCCTAACATTTTATTTGAATGGAATCAGACAATCTTTTTTTACAAATTTTTTATTGAAGGATGAACATTTTTATTTTATTTTTTTTTTAATATTCATTATTATCGATGCATGAATAAAAAAGTTTCATTAATTATCATAAAATTACTAATAATAAAAAACTAACCTTTGAAAGGGTTATAAGATGCTTAAATTTGAACTGAACATTGGTTGAATCTACCAGCCAACTTAGAAGGGGTCCCAACACAATAGTTTTCTTTAACTTTGTTATAGAAGACAAATTTAATTTATAGAAACATTCCATCATTCCTTATAAATGGATTATATTTAGCATCATAAAACTACTACACAAGGAATCATGTGTCAAACTAAAAACAACTTCCCCAATACACACTACCTATTGTTGAGTCTAATATACAAAAAAAACTACCATAAAACTAGTGACTTTGAAGTGATTCAAAGTATGTAAGTGGAAATCCACAAAATTCTTGTTAATAAGACAAAATTGAAGGAGCGACTTTAACTAGCATTTCTGGAAGGAGCTTCAACATTCTTCACATGGCCACATTCATGTTGATTTGGACCACAAGAATGTCTTTCTTAACAACAACATCACCATGATTAGAAAAACTTGTAGTAGTTGTTGACAATTTTGACCCCACAGGTCAAATTGTCACCTTTATCATTCTAAACTTTCCATAGCGTGTTTCTTTATCAAATGTCAAAGATTGAGCTTGTTTATATTTTCCAAAGGGGTTCTATTCCTTTAGGAAAAGTCAATTTGCACAATTTTGAAGGTCTTTCTCTCTTCGAAAGGGTTCTTTTACACAATCCCAAAGGGTTATTTCAAATGCCGAGGGGTATCTGTCCTTTGAAAAAAGATTCTTGTAAAAATCCCAAAGGGATATACAAGAAGCCTGAAGGGTCTCTTTCCATTCGGGGAAGTCATTATTAGAAATCCAGAAAGGACAGTTTCAAATTTTCCAAAGGAAGGGAAAGTAGACAATTCATTTTTATCGAAGGGTAACTTGAAAAAGTCTGAAGGGTAGAATTCCTTCAGAAAAGGTTCACTTGGAAATTTCTGAAGGACATTGGCAAGAATACGAATTGTATGTGCCCTTCAAGAAGGTTCACTTCACAAATTTCAAAAGGGTAGTTTTTATTTTTCTACAAGAATAGTGGACCAAATCAAGAATCCCAAAGGGCATTTCAAGAATCCTGAAGGGCATTTCAAGAAGTCCGAAGGGAATTTCAAGAAGCCCGAAGGGCACTTCACGAAAAAGGCCATTAATAAAATCTCGAAGAGCATCTTCAGGGGTATATTTCAAAACTTTGAAGGGTACCTTCCATTCAGAGAGTTCATTTTAAAATCCTGAAGGGTAGTTTTGAGTGCCGAAGGGACATTTCAAAAATGTGAAGTGGCCATTTATAGAAACTTGAAGGGTATGTGCCCTTCAGGAAAGATCAAAATAAAAGCCGGAAGGGTTCCTTCCTTTTGAAAAGGGGAAATTACAAGAAGTCCAAATGGGGCATTTCCTTCGGACATTTCCTTCCTTTCAAAAAGGGGCAATTACAAGAAGTCTAAATAGGACAATTCCTTTGGACTTTTTGTCTAAAGGAGTCCAAAGACTTGAATTCCTACGGATAATTTGTCTGCAGGAAAGTGATAGACAAGAAGACCGAAAGAAGGAAAAGACAAAGTCTGAGACAATTCACGTAGACAATTTGTCCACAAGAAAATGACTGAGCAAAAATTTGAAGAACAAATGCTCGACTTAACAATAGAAAGGGAAAGAACAGAAGTAAGACAAGCCAAAAGAGCTTGCCAAAGGAAAGTGCATAAAGAAAGAAGCTTCAGGCGTTTTGTCCAAGAGACAAAAATTCTGAGAGAAATAGACAAATAAATAGCCAAAGATGAAAACCATAAGCAAATGACTTGAAGAAAATACATGCATAAGAATAAGAGACGGAGTCAACATGGAATTTCATGCAAGTGGAGTTTTAGTTGACTATTTGGTTAGTCTAATTTTTAGTTGACTATTTTTTATATTCATGATTTTCTCCTAGTCAATCTCATGCATCCAAAGGTCCAACTCAGCTTCTAGTGGAGTTCTCAATTGGAGATTTGGCATGGATTTTCATGCAAGAGTTTGAGTTGTCAAACTTGGGTCCACCTTATCCCTTCTATGCCAACATGGAATTTTAAGCATGTTTCAGTTTTGGAGTTGACTAGCCTTGCACTATGGTTGACTAGTTGACAAGTCATGCATGCACGTTTGTTTAGCTTGTTGAAGCCTTTCAAATGTTCCAGTAGTTTGAGTGGAGTTCTAATTTCAATTTTGGCATTGCATTCCATACATAAAATATTTTTATTTCATTTCAATGCAACTTCCAATGAATCAAGTAGATTTCTCTTTGAAGATTTGATGTGTTGTTCATGCATGAAGAAGATTAGCTCATTGTCCATTTTCAATGCTAAGGAGTTTTCATGAAAGCATAAGATAAAGGGATTTATTTTTAAATCTTTGGACAACACAAGTTGAATTGGAGTTGACTTATCTTATATTTTTAGTGCCACTCTTTTGGCTTATTGTATCTTTTCTATATAAGTTGGCTTTTTAGCCTTGAATTGTATCCCTCTTTCGGCAAGACAAAATTTTGTCAAAGACTGAGTTGTAACCTTTTGTCAGATTAATAGAAGGATAGTTTTCAATTTCCAGTTGGTGGTATAGTGTATTTTTGTCATTGATTTGCATAAGTGATAGAGTTTTCTTCCTTGTCAAGTCTTGATTCTTACCTAGTTACTAGCTAGTCAAATTATGCAGGTCATGTTCCATGTTTAATGTCTTTTGGATGAGTTTACAGTGGATTCAAGTGGCTGGTTAGTGCCTTGAATTAGGCCTATTCCATCATTTCCCTCAAGCTTTGATCACAAGATAGAACCTTTTCATGAAATACTTATGCATATTGGTCAATTGGAGTTGAAAGTTTAGTCTTTCTCTTGTCTAAATTAGTGTTTTTAGGATCTAAAATTGAGTGGATCAACCAATCATTCAGGTGTATCACCATCATTAGATATGACTTTCTATTCAAGTTTTTCTCTCTTTTCCCAAACATTTTATAGCGTAGAGCAAAGATCCTAATTGATACACCAAAGGAAGCTAGCCCTTAGAATCTACATATTCAATCCACTTAGTAGGTCACCCACAACCTAGGATTGTTTCCATGTTTTAGCAGACTGTGAAGGCCTAAAACTACCTTCACAAGGGTGCAAGTCTGATTGACAATAGTAGCACCATGAACAATATAATCAATTATGGAGACACAAAATCTCTTCCAGAATCTAACAATGATTCAAAGGACACCAATACCAATAGCAAGATCCACACTACTATCACACTTGTTAAAAAGTAATATAATTATTAAATTATACTATATTCTTTCACCATTAGGCCTCTTTACAATCTCCACATCATCATCCTACATGACATGATTGTTTTTCACCAAATGGATCTACACATTACCATGAAAATTTGTGAAGAGAATCAAATCCTACTGAGCATGGGTTCTCATGGGTTCTCTCCAACCCACCCTATACATGAACCTCACAGTCAAAAATATTTGGAAGAGTATCACCCATCCCATACAAAAACTTTAGGAAACTAAGGAGAATTCTACCAGTTATTAATACCAACCTTATCGCCATGTTCAAAATTATCCTTCACAAGAGGATTTCCCCTTAAATATTTTGTTTGATAATCTATTAGTGTCTTAAATGTTACCAAAAGGCTCACCTACATCATTGTCATGTACTACCTTAGTTATTTGTTTTCCCCCATAGTTTTCTCTCATGTTGAGTATGATCAATCTCTCTTAAGTGTTAGAGATGTTAGAGATCTTTCCATCTCCCCAATTACCTCTCCTCTACCCTTCCATTTTGATAAATTTATGAAATATCTTTAAAATTTCTTAGCTAAAATAATAACTAAGACTCCTTAGAATATGAATTCTTGTTGTTGAATTTTTGTTTTATACTTTATATGTGTTACATTCCTTAGGTATTGTATAGCCAAGTACAATAGGTAGGGTCTGGGGCATCATCGTTGTTGAAGGTTTGACAGGCCAACATTCCCCCAATCAGCTGTTTGCCTCCAAATTTTTTTAAAAATTAATACATGTTTTGATGATTCTTTAGGTATTTTTACCTATAGTAATAATATGGACATTGTTATGACCCATAATTTTATGGAGAACCATTACATGGTTATGTTCTTATCCCATGGCTTAGATACCCACTGTATTTTAATATTGCTTATGCAATTACCTATTGGTGTGCCTATAAGGGAAAGGTCCCAGTAGTGGTGCACCCTAACTTTAGATAGTGAATGAAGATGCCATAACATCATAGTAGAGACTAAAATTTTTACCCATTTTAATATATTGTTTAACTATTTATAACTAAGGTTTCAAGGTCTAACTCATTATACAATTTACGATATAACTGATTTTATCATGGGAGCTTATAAAATGCATATTTTAAACCTATGACCAAAACTTAACCTTTGGAGTACCAGTAGTTGTGCATCAGAGTATCAATACTTGAGTCTTACTTGTCAAGATGTAATTGGTTACTTTTAATTTTATAGAGTAAATGTTGAACAAGTATTAGATACTACACGCACCACTACTAGTGCACATTAATATTTATACACACCAATATGTTCCATCAATGGAGCAAACCTGAACGAAAACCCTATTCCACCATTGGTAGGTGCACCACTACTAGGACCTTTCCCCTAGATATTCACACATGCAGTAGGTGTAGAGTAGAACTAAGAAGTTCATTATTGTATATCAAGACAATTAAGTTAATACAATAGTAAAGGAGGTTACTATGTTGAGTTTTTCCCTGTAAAGGTTTCCCAAGTGAGATCTTGTGTACTATGTAGTATTGCATGTATGCAATTTATTCTATTCTAATTTTAGCATAAAAATTCTCCTAATATTGTTTCTCTTATATTAGTTTATTGGTCATTTTGTCTTCATTTTTTTAATCCAAAAATCAATGAGTTCCCTTGTTTATCCTCAAATAAACCTTATTTCATTTTTCAAAGTCATTAAATTTTTCATTAGATAACATTTAAATTTTAAAATCTATGTAAACTAAGAGATAGAATCTATATTTTCACACCATGATCAGATCAAATGTCTTTCCAACTCATCAATTTAATTAAATTTATATATTAATGTCTACTAGAGGTCAAGAGTCACTAATGGGGCTGAAAAATATAATACATGAATCTAGTACAAAAAGGGAGTTTCAGAGGGATCTCCAAAAGATAACTAAGAAAAGAAAGTTATGAGAAAAAATCAATAATAAGTAGCTATTTTGGTATTTGAAGCCAATAAGGCTTGAAACTATTAAAATGTAGTTACCTTATAGAATCCAACAATGTTTTTTTGGATATGTGTTATTTTGTGGTTTAGATAGCCTATTGTTTGGAAGTTAAAAAAATGATATTAATATAATTATCAATTTGTGAAGACTTAAATTTAAATGTTCTTTGTCAATGTTTAAATGTCCCATGGATAAACAAAGCTAAACATCTTCGGTCCTAATAGTGAATGAAGGTTTTCAAGGATCCAAGAGCATCTCTAAATGGATAATGGTATCTTCTACAAATCTCATAGTAGATAGGACACCTGAATACAAAATTTTATTCACTTTCAAGTTATATAAAGTGTAACATGAAAATACACTTATCTTATGGGAGGTCATGATTTGATTTCATTTGAAGTTGATTGAGTTAAAGAGTCGATAATCTGGATGACAACAACTTCTTCATGTACTCAAGTATTCAAAATTGATTGTCATGAAAGTACAAATAAAATTGAAAATAATGAAGAATCTTTGGTGGCAAATACTCATTTGGATTAATCCATGTAACTTTCAAATAATATTTATCAATCTCTTCATGAATATTGTTTATTTCTTATTTGATGAGTTGGGGAGCATTAACAGAAAACTCAAGATGAAGAAGTCTTTCTATATTGATATCCAAATTTTAGAGGAAAGTCATAGCTCATATAATAAGAATATTTTCATCTTTGTTTGGCAAGTTGTATATAATATTTAAGGGACAAATATGGATACCTATTCCTATTATTGGCAAGTTGTATAGAAGATTTAAGGGCCAAATATAGACACCTATTCCTATTCTGACCAAAATAAGAATCTGCCATGCTTTAGATCCTATGCAATGTAGTGATCATGTGAAAACATAAATAGGTAAAAATAGGGCATACCCTAAATTTTGCGAAAATATTTGAGTGAGGATCCATTTTTTGGCTCAAAAGTTCTTTGATAACAAGGAGATGAGAACTCTTTCCATACATTTGAAATCATTTTACGTCAAGTATGGTCCCGATACCTCATACACATACAAAAGTGTGGGAATAACTAATGTATGGAAAAAAAGAATATATCTAAATATCTTAAATTTTGATTTTAAAATAGTATCTTTCAAAGTATGTTGATGTTGTATATCCTTAACCAAATATTGTTTTTTTTTCCAAGTACAAGGCTAAAAGTGGTCCAGGAAAAACCACACCCAAATAAATGTAAAAGTGTGTATAAAATAAAATATAGTAATTTATAATTGGAAATGCCAATTTTGACTTACATTCATCTTATATGACTTGTGAATACATACATGACTCTCATTCATCATTCTCTGACATCCAAATACCTTCTATTGGTTAAACCCTCCCAAGTTGCTATTAGTCACCTACAATAATTCCTACTGTCTATGCTAAATTGATTAATTATCCTACTTAGACATCTCAAGATCATTATATTGGTGTTCATGTATCCTAGAAAGTAACACCAAACTCAAAACATACCATCTAACATCACTCGCTAAGTGTGACGATTTTGTCCTGTGCCAAGCAATGGTCATATTTCAAATTCAAATCATTCATATGAGTTAGCTGTATATTTTACATGTTGGTGGCATGAAAAAATACCAAAATATTCTTTTATAAATACTAAATAGGTATATGCCTATTACTCATATATAATGCACTTACCAAGAATACTCAAACACTTGCACATTCAAGAGGACTACCATATTTTTCCCAATTTACCAATCAATTACTAGGATCATGTCTTATCCAAATTTGTAACACTCAAAATACAAGCCAAAGTTTCTAATTACCAAGTATAAAGGGATAGATTATAAGTTGCATACAATGAATAAGTAATATTGCATACATTTAGCTAACATGGAAGACTACATATAATTAGACTTCCCTCTTTAGAGTATTGGTTATATAGGCAATGATCAACCATTTAATGAAAAGTGATTGGTGTTATCTCAAACCACATTTATTCCCCTTTTATAAGCCTAAGTTTATCATTGTAAGTGGAACTATGGTTTTTGGTGAAGGAGATATATTTCTAGGAGTTGTGCACCTCATCACACCTCAAGATCACAAATAGATCCAAAATAAAAATAGGTACACCTTCATGTATCATAATAGAGAGGTAAAACATATAGAGATAAAATAGTTATATTAAGAACCAAATGATTAATGATACCAACTTGATGTTGATTTTACTATCTAGGCACACATAGAGATCCAAATCCTGATTCCAATGGCTCACAATGCAGTCTTTCACCTTTCATGTGACTTGCTTGTAGTCTCAGACCTACATAGTATAGAAAATCAAAGTTATTCTAATATTTATTATAATTATATATTTATAAAGGTAGAATCTGATATTATTTTCAAGCTTTGACATTTAGATATGTACTTTACTATATATCTTAATAATCTAGATTGATTTGCATAGTTCTATCTTATCAAGAGTTAATAAAACACATTAATCCAAAATAGGGTAAAACATATTACTAAACCTAAATATTGTATCAAATAAAACCAAAACCTAGGCTTTATTTAGGGTTTCTTCCTCCATTATGGGGTTTTAGAATCTTGTATATACATTTGATTTTCAATTCTAATTTCTGATTATCCTATACAAAAGACAACTAATTTGTTTCATCTTTTAAATCTAATCTTATGCATAATTTCATGCTTTCATCATACACCATCTAATAAGATTAGTTAGCTTGTCCCTCTAAGGTTAATTTATAGATTAAGTGGTTTACATATTAAGCATAATCATATTCTTTTAGTTTAATTAAATGGTTAAATTAAATACAATGAATGTTCATCCATCTTCCTCTTCTATTGATGTTGCAATTATCAATTAATATAAGTAAACAAATGATTATGTTGACATGCCTAATGTAGAACGATAATCTATATAATCATGAGTACCAAGGTAAAATGAATCCTAATGAATTTAATGGGTAGATCTTAATCAAGTTAAATCCTTATCAAATTTTTGAAATAGAGTTCGCCAAAATCCTCACAAATTGGACAAGGTTTTAAAATTATTCCTAGAATCTAAAACTACACATAAAGCTAAGGTGGTCATATAAAAATAACAATGATATGATCCATTTATTATTATTAACCAACAATTTTGAGGTACCAATTCCACCATTGGTTTTCATACTTCTACCATTGCTATTATGCCTATGTCTAAAACCTTGGTTACATGTCTTGCCCACTAAAGGTGTGGGCAAAACAAAAGGGTTATCTCATATTACCATACATATTTATATGAAACCAACTTACGCCAAACCTTACCTACTATACAATCCCTCAAGTAGACTATTTCAACTCCATATGCTAAGGTGTTGCAGTTAGAGCAAGATGCCTCTAGAGTTAGTCATTCTATGAATTCACATGTTTTGATTTACATTACATTAATCATAGACATCTCAGCCTACCCTTTACCTATAGGTTTTTTAGATCCTAATATTCCATTGTATGGAAATAAATGTGATGCAAAGAAACATTTCAAATCCTTGCACACAACATGCTTGGCTCATGCATCTAATGACAAATTGTTGACCAAGCCCTTTCAATGAAGACTTAATGATTATGTTTTATAATGGTTTTATTACCTACCATCTCAATCATTAAATAAATTCAATACATTGGTAGATCAATTTCTAACATACTTCTACATCAACATCACTGAAAAAACATCTTATGCTCAAAAATTTTAACTTAAACAAGAATCTAATGAGTCATTTAGTGACTACTTATGGTGGTATAAGACCATGATATCCAAGATGACCAATCATATGGCCGATAATGATATCTAATATATATTCAAACAAATTTTTCTCACACCACTCCATGATACTATTGTATTCAATAAATTTGAGTCCTTCGATGAGTTATTCCATATAGTTACATATGAAGAATTAAAATTCATAGCTTTGAAAAAACTCAAGTACACACCTAATGCTAAAAATACTTCAACTTCTAGGTTTTAAAGAAAACCACGTTAAAATATTAAATCTATGCGACCAAGAATGAATCAAAAATAATAGTTAATGTAGTATCACAACTGACAAATCAACTTCTTTTTTCCACTCCACTAAATAGGAAACTTTCATGATTACCTTATCCTCCTCACATGATTTTTTATAATTCACTTGAATGCAACATTATATCTATTCTTACACCACAAGAAGTTAACATGAGCTATTGATTACCTAATAATTATGACAATAATGCATATTATTACTACCACTTATGTGTTGGTCATTCTACAAACTGATGCTACAAGTTAAGGCATAAGATACAGGATCTCATTGATAAAAAAAATATTGAGCTTAGCACACCCCAAATTATTCAACACCACAACCTAATGGAATTGCAAAGTTGAAAAATCTTTTTCTAAATTTATACCAAATTGCTAGGTAGTAGAAACTAAGTATACTTCTACATTGCATTATAGATACAATTCATATCTTCCACCTTCTAAATATGATCACCCCTTAGATAGTATTATGGAAAATTGATAAGAATCATAGTACAAAGACCTATAATTTAATTTAATGATATTGATATTGTGGATGATGATTAATATTTCAATTCCCTATTGCATGATCTTATGTGGATTTTCAACCCATTCATAGTGTCATGATAGATAATGGTCCTAGAGAAGATGCTTATACACTAATGCTTTTACATTATCTTGGATACACACATGAATATATAATGAAAATGATTAATATAGTCAAAGGATTTGATGTAAAAATACACAATACCTTGGGACACATTGTTCTATCTCTTTAGGTATGTGTTGCAAAGTTTTTACTCCATTCCTTATCTTATCAAGTATAGGGATGTTTGATATATTATTGGGACACCCTTGGATACACAAGATCCATGTGGTAAAATATATGATGAAAGTGACATGCTAACCTTTGTGCACTCAACTTCCTGAAGTGTAGCCAAGACAATTGATGAAAAGATGGTACGATGTAAGGTATATGGGTTTGGTTGGTTAGGTCAATGAAGGTGAGAATTTTGATCAAGAATAATTGGATGAGTTAGATGATTAGGTTGTGGTAAAGGGACAAGGTTTTGGATGGAAGGTGGTAAGGGGTGTTATAGAAACACCAAAATATATCTCATACATCATAATGCTCATTTAGAGTAGATAATTAAGGAGCGATAAAGTTTTAATAACTCTAAAAATGAATAATAATAATAATAATAATAATAATAATAATAATAAGGTATCGTAACTCATGGTCAATGCTAGGTATGGGAAATCATGTGTAATTAAGTTGAATAACCTTAAGAAATTGGATAACTCTATTAGTTTGACTACATTTGATTAATTTCATATGCTAATAAAATTAAATATGACAAGGCTAGTCCTAAAGAGGAAGGAAAAGAAAGGGGAAGGTTCAAACTTAGAATTTGTAAAATTAGCAGGCTAGAATATGAAGGAATCTAATCACTAGGGTTTATTCTACATGGGTTTGTTCATCAAAAACATCGAGCTAGCTAATTATAATATTTGGAATAGGGGTGGAGTGAAAAACTTGGATTCTTAACTCAAAATTAATGTCACTCTAGATGTTACTAGCTAGAATGGGAGTAATAACTCTAGAAAATATGCTTGCTCTATGGAGATATGGTCGTTATGGGAGAGTCATCCAAGGGGGGGATGTAATGTAGTTTGAATGTGTAAAATGCATAGCTTGTTTTTATTATTATTTGGAAAAGGGTACTTGTTGGTTTGGATGATTGGGAGCAAGGTTTAAACTTGTAAATGTTTTTACAAGGTTTTATTTGAATTTATTTTTGGTGTTTTTGGTAATGTTTTTCAAATAAAATAAAATTATACCACTTTCTAAAAATAAAGTGTTTGAAATAAATAAATGAATATTTTAAATTTAAATAAAGGAAATGTTTTTCTTTCTTTTATTTTCAATATTTGTGGGAATGCAATGCTTAAAATGAATTTTAGATAAATGGTGCAAGTGTCGATTTTAGTTTTTCCTAGTTTGATATAAAGTTTTACCTACATGCACTAAATGGATATTATTTTATTTTATATTTTAAATTCAAATAATTAAAAATATATTGTGCATTCAATATTTCAAACATGTAAATTAAGAAAAGGATATGAAACTAGGGTTTATTTTATGTAGTGTAATCTTCTATATTTTCACGATATAATCTAATATGGAAGCTAGAGTGAAAAATTTTAGGATTTTTGATTGTTGTATGGAGCTATAGTTATTGTATGGTTGAGTAAGTATAATTTTATAATTTAATTTTTTTTTAATTTAAACAATTTTCTTTAACACATGGAAAACAAACAAACTAGATCTAGTATGCAAACTTTGGTTTTTCTATATTTTGGATGTGTGTTGGTGCTTTGTTTATTTATATGTATTGAGATAAAATTGAATGTCTAATAGATTTTTTTAGGTATAAAAAATGAGGATATTCACATAATTTATCCTGGATATAATTCAATATTATTTCTTTAAAGCTTTGATATGTATGTGATATTAATGAATTGAAACTACTTTTTTTTAATGCAAAAGGAAATAGAGAAGGATGATTTATTTTATTTTATTTTGGATTTTTTTGAATTTTTCAAAGATATGAATCTATATAATAAATTATAAAGCTAATATAATTTATTATAATAAACAAAACAAAATAGAAAACAAATCATCCAATAGGGCCAATGGTGATATCAAGTGAAAGTGAATAAATAGCTAGTGTGACTATACAAGCCTAAGGTAGTTAGCACTTTTTATCAATGATGACCTTTAAAATTATCTAAAAATAAGGATGAAATAATAGAAACATGAATACATAAATATAAATAATAAGGTATTTGAACTGTGGTTGAATTGATTCACTAATAACAAAGGATTGATTGCATGCTCAATGAATTCCCTTCTCTAAAATTTGTGTAGATGACTAGAAAATGATTATAGATTGAGGGAAAGCTTCTCCAAAATAAAAATTGGTAGGATAGGACTTTGTAAAACATGAAAGCTTCAATATATTATACCAAAACCTCGTAAAAGTGAGATACTTTTAATACCTAAGAGAATGTTGCATGTGGGATTTAATTGAAGCTTGACTGGGAGCCTAGTCGAGTTAATTTAAAGATGATGGAGATTAATAAGAACAATAATAATAGTGAAATAATAAATCTATAATTTGAAAAAAATAGAAAATAATAAAAAACAATTGAAATCATGTAAAATGTGTGAAAAAAGAAGTCTTAGACGCTAATTTTAAAACACTTATACAATGGCAAAATAGCAAAAATGCAACCACCATAGCATTTACATTTTTCCCATGGTGGTTTTGTTTTCATTGTGGTGGTTTTGTCACAAAATATTTTTATTTTAACTTAAGGAAAGTGACCAAAATGAATAAGACTAAGGTTTGAAAATGCCATAATATGGACAAAAACCTTGTCAAAAGAAAGAGGACCAGGTCTAAGAATGTTTTTAATGGAGATTATTGCATCATCATCAGATATTTTAGAAATATTTCACCATCTAAAACTTGGGTGCTAACATATTGCCTCCTCATGGAGACGTCTCGTCATGAGTTGGCAAGCATTTTTTACCAAGTATTGGCATACTAAAATAAAAAAGAGGATTTAGAAAAATTACCTCATTTGATATGCAATGTGGTGAGGCTAGATAAGATAACTCCATGACTTATGAACAATGAACAAGAATCAAGTGAAATTTAATGAAAAAATGGAAAATATATTATCTAATCAAAACATGGACAAGTGTTACTTATTTTATTTTTGAGGGAAGGATTACTACATGAACTATCCCATAAGGGGATTAAACTAGTGCTAAGTGGTGTCAACCTGTAGATCTAAAATGGAAAAAAAAAAAAACTTGAAAAATAATTACGAAAAATAAAATGTTAAAATCCTCAACATTTGATCCATTTCAAGTTAGCTTGGGAACAATTGCATTATAACATTCGAGAAAATGTAAGTTTTGAAAGTAAATTACTAAAAATGGAAAGTTTTTAAATCATAACAACTAATAAATATACTACTTATTTAAAAACTTTCTATAATTGGAAATCATTTTTGTTGTTGATATTTTAAAATTTAGAGCTATGGATCCCTAATGATAGAATCTCACAAGAAAATAGGGAAATCAAAGAGAATGAGGAGAGGATGATAGGTTTACTAGTAACAATGGGCACTAGGTAGGCATGGGTGAATTATTCTATCTTTTGCTTCTTTCCCTTATTTTGAAGATTTTTGAAAAATGTGTTTGAATCCATTAAAAGTTAAAAACATGTATGGCTAGGTTAGGGAGATCATGTAGGATAGGAAAATTTTTTTTTTGTGTGTTTTTGCTAAAATTTGGATAAATAAGGGGAGGTCTTGGATGGATGTGGTCGGCTAGTAACACCATTGGTGTTATGATGAAATAGTCACTATTTTTAAATTGGTAGTTATGCCTTCAACATTGGTAATTACATAACCACCATAGCGGTTACGTAATCTTCATTTTATTTTGGTGGTTACGTAACTAATGTAAAGGCTACATAACTACCATAGTGGTTACACAACTATCATTTGCTTGTAGTAATTACATAACTACCACTTACAATAATTTTGATGATTTTGTAATGGGGCAGAAATGCCAAGTTTAGACTAAAATTTTCTATGTTTTGGATGAATGTGCTAAGTTTTTTTAAGGTTTACTTAGTTCTACTAGGTTTAAGATGAATTTTTAGTTAATTTTTTAATCAATGTTGGTCAAACAATGCTAAGTTTAAGATTGATTTGGGTTAATCCTATTTCATTATAATGAGTTTACATTTGTTAGAGTAGGGAAAGGGAGTAGGAATGGCTTCTGAGGGTTATAGTTTGATTTATGGCTAATGAGTTAGAAACTAAAGATAGAGCAGGGATTCTTTAGGTTACACTGGGGGATTATCACCCCTTCAATCAGGTTGCTTTGCAGCTTGTTCACTTATTGGGACTCAAACCATAACACTTTTTAGTGCCTGTTAGATCCTAGAAATGGACTATATAACTCAATGAAGTATATCAAATTTTTTGGGTTGTGGGCTAAAATTAGGGTAGTGACCTTGAAAGAAGACACTAATATGGGAGAGACCTCTAGTTGGGTAGAGTAATTTGGTGATTTGGATGCACTCAACTTGGGTGTGAAGCATGAGGTTAGGCTAATGCAGGTGGAGTGGGATTAAATCCTAAACATCCATTAGGTGATCATAGGGATATTTGCTTACTAGCTAGTGGGATAAAATGGGGCATATCACCTTTTCTATAATTAGTTTCCTATTGTCACATAGATAGAGGATAAGGTCAAAAAATCTCTTAGGCATAGGACATGTTGGCCCACACTTACAAGGATTACAAAGTTTCACAAAACTAGGTGATTTATTGAATACCTACCCTACATTCATCATGTGATATATTTTTAAGTGCATGATCCCTTACTAGAGAGGGGTAGCAAAGCTATCAAGGCTTCTAGGTATACTGATATGGATCCATTCAGGTAGTTTCCTTAGGTAGTGGAGACATTGACAACTATAGATCTAATGGTCATGCCCTATTAGGGGATGGATGGACAACAAGCACATGAGGTGGTTACTCTCACAACATATGAGAGTGCATGACATGTGATGGATAAATATTTAGAGGTAGAGGTTCACCTTGTGGATTGGATACATTAAGAGTATGGACTACAATATGTATCCAATCTACCTATGCCCCAAGGGGTCCTTAAAAGGGAATGGGAAATTAGAGATGCTTGGTCAAGGATATTGGGGTGGAAATCCTTAACACCAGGTGATGATCAGAATCAACTCCCCAATTAAACTGATGTAGTTCAATCACTCTATGTACAACACCACTAAAAAATGATAAAAAAAAAAATGCATCCACTTGGTTTATTGATAATTTCTGTTTATTAAGTTATTAGTCCAAGGTTTGTTTACTCTAATATGATGTCAACTTTTTATTTGTGGAACTAGTCTCTCTTAAAGTTTTGAGTCCTAATAATTACATAATTGAAACACACTTGTATAAAATAAATTACATTAATTTAAATCACACTTGCATGAAAGATTAATTGCATGAAAGATAAATTACATGAAAGGGAAAGTAGAACTATTTTTGAAAGCTTCCCACATCGGATGATTTGAATGTATATAAATGGAATATGCTTATACACATATGAAATCATACACATAACATACTCAACAGATGTTAGGAAATATTATCCCTCACATGAATTTGTGTTTATTATGTAATGTGAATTATTACATGAGTCTATTTATTAGAGAGTTGTGATATTGTTGTGAGTTACAAAAATATATTACATATTTAGGTTTTTTGTTATTTACTCATGAGTGATTTGAGGGATTGGCTACCTCATTGTTATTAAGAGATGCTTCCCTATATATATGTAATGCTTGCATGAATTAATACATAGTTTAATATATAATGCAATATATTATTATTACCTGTGTGTTCAGAAATTGAAATTAGTGATTGGTTCTTCCACTTCTTATTAGTGGTATCAAAACATGGATGGGATTCTAAGAATTTGTGAGGATAAAACTCATTATTTCTTCTAGTTTCCCATGTGGATGAGATACCATTTCTCTTGAGAATGAGTATGTAGATTTTATTTGTAATAGTTTTTTTAAGCTTTTTGGTATATTGTTATCTATTTGCACAAGGTGAGAACCTTTGGCTTAAGGCAAATACAAAAAGAAGAGACTACATGATTCACCACCTAAACACAGAAGAAATATTTGAGTAACATCTTTCATCCATGCAAGTCTTGGTATATGAATTACTTCTACTATATTGACACTAATACCATTGTGTCAACCTTACTTCCATTCAAGCTTGTAATCAACATTAATATCTTATTGTGCCATCTTCATGCAAATGTATTTTTCCATTAGATATAATTCTATTTACTAGTGTAGTAAATGTAATAGATACTTTGTTAATATTCTCCATTGGTTGCATCCAAGTATTTCCATTCATCTTCATCTATGTGACTTGATCTCTATAAAAGATACTTATTAAATTATTATTATTTAAACCAAAATATTGGTCCCAAATCACTCATGAGATTGAATTTTCTAGATAGAAAAGTGGGGGACAATCGATGAGATAAATATATCTCATCGTTAATTTTAGGACTATTGTCGATTCAATCCAAGGACCAGTAAATTTAATTTATTTTACTCAAAGAGTATGAATTGCTACTACCAAAGATTCACTGTCTATTTAATGGCACTTTGAATACTTATTAGTTGATTGAAATTGATTTTGTAAATTTTTAAAATAGGGGAGAGTGTTTTGATTCCAAAATAAACATAGAAAATAGGTAAAAGGGGGGCATAAAAAGAGACTTCTAGTCAATAAAATTCTAATGCTAGAGAACTAAAGCATGCCAAGTCAAAGTTATACCACTATGTACCTAGTTTAGTAATTGCACAAATGTTTAACCACCAAGTGGGAAAGCTTCTAAGGGACACTAAATTGAATGCTTAGCACACAAATCCTTCACTTAATATAAACACCTCAAAAGGCCTATAGCAAACTACACACAGGACTTTCAAATTTCTAAAGCAAATTAAAAAAAACTTACAAGAAAACTAGATTTAAAAAAGTAAAATATAATGACTACATTCATCAATTAATTGATCATAACATTAATTCCTTAGGATAGGCATAAACTCTAAACCATAAACCATAAACAACACTCCTAAGCAGGAAGACAAAATGAAAACAAGTCAAATGATTCTATTGTGATTTTAACAGATTTTCTTTACATTAAGTGTCAACCCTTTCAAAGACATCCCATATATAGTCAAATATATCCATGAAGTTCACTCATCCCACTACTGGGGTGGTTATAAATATTCAATGATGATTGGGGATGTTGTTGGGATTATTTTGATTCATTGACATATTGCCACCTTGAACATAATTTGTAGACTGGATACCACACCTATTAAAGGTTTTAATTCATATTTTATACTCATTATCTCTCCTTGGTGTTTTACCATGTACATGCCATGTGATGACTCATACCATACTGACTACTTTGCATTCAATTTAGGGGCTAGTAGTAATCAAATTCAAATATTGATGGCAGATTATTGTTGGGATTTTCTTAGGGTTGCCACTCCACCATGCCCTGTTCACACTTATGCATTTAATTCATGGACTGAGTTGATAGTCCCTTAGATCAATTCACCCCTTTAATATCCTGAAATATGTTACTTCTAGGCCTTTTAGTTGGTGAGAAACCAACTACATTTTGACTTCCCTTTTCATACTTGACACACGGTCCTGTTGGGACTCTTGATGGTTGGGATAAAGTTGACTAGGGAAAAAGTTGAACATAAGCAAACATTTAGCCAATTTACTATGAAAAACATAATCATGAGTTATATTGCCACAAGGAAGCCATAAAAGAGGTTCCAAAATCTTAGTTTAACTTGCCAAAAACTTAGGTCCAACATTAAAATGGGTGAATACTAAAGCATTTTATCATGGATTGAGAATTCATAGGCTTAAAATAAATATACAAGTTAGAATTTTATGTTCATAGATGAAAGCTTAGACCAAATTGAGCAAAATGTAAAAGTATTAAATACAAGCATGAATGGTCTTTTATAAATCAAAATTTAGTAAACTGCTAATTATGGAAGGGCTCAAACATAGACATCAAGAGAAATCCAAAGTTTTCCTCGAGACCAAGTAAATTAAGATTAATTTCAAAAGAAAGAGGGTCCATGTATTCATTATAAAAATAGGGTGTGTTGGTGAAGGCAACAACAATGGCGACTTCTTGTTGGGAGATACTTCCTAAGTATCTGGGGAATTCAAAATTTTTGGTTCATGCATTCAAAGATAAGTGTTAGCTGCAAGCAAAAATTGAGACAAAATCAAAAGAATTAGCACCAAAGTATGCTCCAACACATGACATACTAAGTTATTTCATTGCTAAAGACCATCACTGTGTGTTTTAAGTGACTAATCCATTTTATAATTCTACATTTTTACACATAATCCTTCAAATCTATTTAAATTATTAGAACTTGAGGGAGGAAGATTTAGAAAATTGTCTTAGGGGGAAATGACATGGGCATTTTTCTACTTCCAAGTAAGAATATATAGCTCTGATAGAGATGCCTCTGGTCTCCCTCAAGACCTTGCTCCAATTCTAACTAGGCCAAAAATCCCTTGGTGGAGGTTGTCTAAATCCCCCTTTCAAGGATCTTAGGATTTCACATGTTATTTTTATTTTCTTTTCTTTTAATTTTCTTCTTTTTTTGGAAGGAACTTTCTATTCATTTTATTAAGGGTCGGGAACCAAGCCATGGGTTTAGAAAAGTTTAGAAAGTTCATACATTAATTAAGACAAATTAGAAAGAATAATGTTTTATGTCTGCTTTAAATTTATATTGAGTGCATTGGATGACTTTAAATAAAGAAAACAACATTTCTAAATCCATGTGCTCAATTAAGAATCACAGGCCACAACAATTCTAAAAAATGCAAAGAAAATATAGTAGCTCAAACAAAATGTTCAAGCAAGATTTTTAGTGGGCTCTAGAATGTTATTAATGTTATATTCACACAAACAGACCTTTCATTTTATTAAGGAATAATAAATAAAGGTAACTCTTGAGGCAAAATGAGACAATTCAGCACAAAAGAAACATGATGATGCTGAACCCAATGAAAAGAAAAACAAAACAAGGAAAACAAGTAGAAAGTAAACCTAAGTTTATCAACAAGGGACCAAAAAAAGAAAGTTAATTACATGGATTTTAAAGCAAGAGTGTGCATCAAAATTATTTAGACACCTTTGGATAGGATTTTTAGAAGGTCGAGGGGGAGCTAAACATTCACATATGTTACCCTTAGTGATAAGGAATTATCCCACATAGATTTGCTAATGTTATTTCAGGGACTTATTAAGCTAAGTCAGGTTGTATAATTCAATTATGTGTTTGTAGTTATTTAACAAACAACAATGGGAATAATCCAAAGAGATTACCTTGGGTCTACACTTCAAATTTGTGATGAAAAGAAGAGCCAAGTATTGATACATACCAAGACGGGTTGATTACTCAACTTAGGTGACATTTCTTGTTTGTCACCTCAAATGAGGAGATTACGGGTTACTCCTGTGGTCAAAATAGGTTCTTTGGCAATCATGTTAGTTATCATCTCCTAACTTTTGACTTCATCATTCAACATCATGCCAGATGACTAGTCTTTAAATTTCCCTGGAAATGGGGGCTCTTCAAATAGATAGCTCAACTTGGCTTAGCTTTGTATTTGTTGAAGTATATGTCCATTTTTATCAAGGAGAGACCAAGACAAACTATAGTCATGGAACAGGGTTCTATAAGAGTCTTCTAGAGAAAGGAAGAAATACATTATCAAGTGATTTTGTTGGCATTGATAATGTGCATAGTGAGGTAGAAAATGCATGGAAACTTGCTTCTTCCATGATTGAAGCTTTGGTAATCTATGTGTTCTTTGGTGTGTATGCATATTATGGGAAACCAAGTCACATAGAACATAAGCAAGTCTTCTAGATAAAACAAGATCTTTATTACCAATATTTTTCCTAGGTGTTGATAATTTTCACACTGAGGTAGAAATTATGGGAAATATGATTTTTATATCATTGAAATTATGGCAATCTTTATGTTCTTTGGTATGGATGATTATTAAGGGAAAACAACATGTCAAGTATCCTTCAAGCATCTAGTTTACCCTCATACTTGTGATCCATGTTATTATCAAGATCTTATAATGTCCCAACGAGAAGGTTGACAAAATTTAGAAGACCCCAAGTGAAGCAGTTTGATGTGATCATGGCAATGTGTTGTAAGACATAAATCCAATTTTTATTTTTATTTTGATTATAAATAGGTGAATGATTTTGGCACTTTTATATACTGTACGATTTTTAGCATTTTATAAATAGGTGAATGATATGGTACTTCTTTTTAATTTGGTTCTCTACTCTTTCTAGGTTGTTTTTGATAATATTAGTTTGTAAGGTTGAAGTCACACAAAGCCATTACCCAATAAAAGCTCTCTTCTTAAACAATATTAATCCTTTGGTTGGATTCTAGTTCTATACTATCTATAAAGTTCAAGTTGATAGTGTCTTAGGTAGACTAATTTATTGGCTGCCAATTGATATATACAACAAAATGGTCCTAATATTTGAAGATATGCCTTACTATCACATCCGTATAATCCAATTAGAGTGAAGTTTCAAAATTATCTGCCAGACTATAAAAAAGGTCTACGTAGAAGTAGACCTCTCCCAAAACATCAAGGAGTATGTGGAAATCTAGGTCAGGGATGTCAGGCACTCTCAATGAGTCTTATATATCAACTTTCCTAACCCTTACTTCTATTGCCAAGCCATAAAACATAAGATAAGGGATTATCCCCTTCAATTGGCTCATAATAATGCATCCAACCGCTTAGCCTCTCCCCCCAATCCCTCTCTTAAAGCTAGCAAGGCACCAATTGAGGATGGTTGGACTATGGTTAGGAAGAAGAACTCTCACACTAAAGCCACAAACTCAATGGCTACTTCCAAAGGAGGTAAGCCATCTTCAATCAATGGCCCATATGAGCAGGCTCCTATTACAAAAGAGCCCTCACCAATTGTAGCTCCGGTATTGATAGAAAAGCCCAGGGTGTTCAACACTCCTCTAGCTACTAACATTTTATCCCAAGGTGTTGAGGCCTCCAGGTTTAATTCTTCAAGCTCATAGCCAACCACTCTTCCACTTCATACTTGGTGGGATACTCCCAAAATGCTCTCACATCCCTCCTTGGAGGATTGATAAAGCAGAGGAAGGAGATTTTTTGGCTAACCCTAACTTGAGGAAATAATATGAGCTCTTTTGTGCCAACAATGGGCACTTTCTATGGAATCAGTATGACACCCTCAAAAGGCTGGAATCAGAGGACATGTCCCTTAACTCCCATCATCTATGAATTATTTTTCATGGAATGTTCAAGGTTTCACAAATCCAAAATGCAAGTTTGTTGTACGTGAATTCAGAAGGAAGCTTCTCGAGATGAACATTCTCTATCTATAGGAAGTCAAGGAGGTGGATTTTTTATTGAGGGATGTCAATAATTCCATCTTGCACGATAGTATCATTCTTTATAGAAACCATGCTGTAGGACATAGAGGGGTGATCACATTCATTTCTCCAAGGTGGAGGCCACACTTAGTGCAATATGGTGTGGACCCCCCCAATCGACGTGTTTGAGATTTTTTTAGCATTGAAACCCAGTCTTTTGGATTTATCAATATTTATGCCTCAAATGACACTTTAGAGCGTACCAATTTATGGTGATGGATAGTGGATGATCTCCCCAATGCCCATTGGGTATTATGTGGTGACTTTAATATGGTGGCATCTCTCAAGGACAAATTGGGCCATTTGCCTATGAGGTGGACATCTAGTGAAAGAGAGGTGTGGTTTTATATGTGCACTAAATGGGGCGTTTATAACCTCAATTTAACCCATCAGCTTACAGATGGAGTTTGGTACACCTGGAGTAATTTCAAGGAAGGCCCCACTTAGATTATGAATTGTCTAGACAAGGCAATGATGTCTACCCAACTGTACACTTTTGATAACGAATTTTTTCCTCTGATGTAGACTCTACCAAATTTTGGGCTTTCTGATCACTCCCCCATTCGATTTTGGGTGACATGGTAGTTCACAAAGCCCAAAGTTCACAAAATGTAATTCTTCCTGAACACCTCATTGCTCAATCATGGGCACATGGTGGGACACATTAGGAGAGTTTTTAATTTAGATCTGCATCCTTCCCAATAATTTGGTTTGATTCTCTGGTGGGATGATGCCATCAGGAGGACCTCCTGCTTTCTACAGATATGTGGCTGCTAACTCACTAAAATTCAGAGACATTCCTACTTTGCTACTACTTTAGAGCTGAGTCATGCAGCGTTAGCTATGGAAAAAGATCCCTTTAATGAGATCTTGTAGTTGAGAGTTACTTCCTTAAGGCATCACATTCAAATTATAGATAACGGCAATGCCCAAGGATCCCAAGTCAAAGCCAAGCTTCATTAGCTTAAAATAGGGGACAAAGATTCTAGGAATTTTTTCATTTGTTGTGAGCCAAAAACTCAAAGTAGCAAATTTAAGTCATTGATGAGGCTGGTAACAGACTCACTAGACTCTTAAGATTGTGCAAGATTTTATCTACCATTATCAATAAGTGTTCAAAACTCAAGCATCTTTGGCTGAGCATGATTTTTCCCTCCAACAATGTCTTTCAGTGGTGCCATGCAAACTCACTCCCGCCTAGCAGGTGATTTACAACAGGCCCCTCACTGTTGATGATTTTCATGAAGTTGTGTCTCATATGGCTAATGACAAATCACCTAGCATTGATGGCTTTCCCTATGAATTTTACAAAACTCTTTGGGATCTTGTGGGTAGTGATTTGCTTAAGTTTTATCAAGAAACAATTCATGCACATTCATTGGGTAAAAATATAAATAAAAGAAATATCAAATTCATACCTAAGTAGGGAGATCCTGAGTTGATTTGCAATTGGAATCCCATCACCCTCCTGAATGTCTCCTATAAAATTATCACCAAGGCTCTGGGAATCTGGTTGTGCAATATGTTGTCTCTCATTGTGCATCTAGAATAAATGGGTTTCATTAAAAGCCATTATATCTTGGATAACTTCATTGCCATCTGGGAAGGGATGGATTGGGCCGGATGGTCTAAACAATAATATTTGTTCATCAAAATTAACTTTGAAAAAGCTTATGATCACATCAAATGGCCTTTTATATCAGCTATGCTTCAAGTTCTAGGTTTTGGGCCCATCTTCATTCAAACTGTTCAGATGCTCTTCGATGATGCCTCGATAATCCTCTCCACCAATAGAGTTACCTCCAAGAAATTTGGATTATTTTGTTCCATTTGCCAAGGGTGCCCTATGGCTCTCACCTTGTACATTATTGTAGTTGAGGGTTTTAGATATCTTCTTAGTAATGCCCAAGCTAGTGACCTTGTTAAGGAAATTTATCTCCCTCCCAATGCAGCTAATCCACACGAAGATATGCAATTGCTCAATGGCCACTTTGCAGATGACTCCTTCCTTACCCTCATTGAAGATGAAGCCAATGTGGATAATGCCTTATAATGTCTTGATACCTTTTGCCTGGCCTCTAGCTCCAACATCCAATGGCAAAAATCTCATTGTTATAGGTAGTCTTACCTCCCTCTTCGAATGTGGGTTGCTAAATTTGGTTGGAAGTGGATCCAACATGATGAAATCTTTAAATTCCTTGGCATCCCCTTTGTTTTTTATGTTTTACCATATTTACTATGGCAATATGTTGTTGATAGAGTTGCTAAGAAGCTAGATTAGTAGGTGACCAAGTCTCTTTCATTGGCAGAAAAATTTCAAATTTGCTCAAAAATTCTTATATCCACCCATGTGTATCATTCATCATGTTGGGTCCCTTATAACAAATCTTACCATAAGTTGGAGAAATTGCTCTGAGATTTCCTTTGGGCAAACTCCCCACAAGGTAAAGGATTCCATAGGATGGCCTGGGAATACTATTGCCTCTTACGTGAAGCTGGAGGGATGGGTCTCCTCAACATAGCTCGGCAAGGAACTGCCTTATGCACCAAATGGATTGTGTGGGTCATTGAGGGTCCAAAAGCTTAGAAGGTGTTATTCAAACATTATATCTCCTCAAGGTTGCCCAAGGGCAAAAAATCCTAGAAAGGGATCGGCTTCCCCAATTTACTCGTCATCTAATCTCTCATCTAGATCATGGGTTCCTTTGTGGCCAAAAACATTTGGAAGGCTTGGGAAAAGATTAAACCTTGGCTTTTCTAGAGTGGTTCCAGTTTCTATAATGGGCTCTCCACTAACTCCCACTCTCTGTGGTGGTCTCCCATTTTTTCTTACAATGAAGTGCCCCTTGCAGAATTCCCTTGAATCAATGCCCTCTAACATTTTCATAGAGGAATTCATTCCATCTAGGACATCTTTTGCAAGCGTTCTTGCTCTTGGCTATCCTAGGAAGAGGCAAAAGCTAAATCCCAGTTAGCCAATGCAAATCAAAAATCTTACCAGGAGATTATCAATGCCATCCCTATGGATGTGCTCCACAAAATCTCGATTCATTCCTCTTGGCCTTAGTGGAAGGACTAAAAATGATATGTTGAGACCCCTTTCCACAATTACACTCCTTGACTAGGCTATGCTTGGCTCACCCCCCATTTGCCCATGGTAGACAAGCTCAACACCCGTTGGGGGCTGCACTCATTTGTTAAAACATGTAGTGTTCACTTCAACATTGTCTGGGGGGCTTGTGTGGATCCCAAGCTTGCCACTTTGCTTAGTGTATACTGCACCAAGGCTTGCCTATTGGCTGACGACTTGTTCAATTGGGAGTTCACCAGCCTACTTGCCCCTTTTGTGGCCACTTAGAGACGTTCCCTCATCTCTTCTGGTACTTTTCTAAAGCTCAAAGCGTCTAGACTTGGATCCATGATCTTTTCAAGCCTTTTTATCCCAAATTCTTCATTCGCAGCATATCCTCCTTGATGGCAAACCTACCATGCCCTTCATTTATGTGCAAGTCTGGCATACTTTCAAAGTGGAGATTCTCTTCTAGATTTGGAAAGAAAGAAATAATTGTGTTTAATCATGCTTCTGTTGATTGTAATGTTTCTGCTTTGCACAAATCTACTATCATCTCTAATATTCTTTTGAATATTCAAGTCCAAACCAATAAAGTGGCTATGGAGCTTGGCTACCTTCAAGATCTCCTCTCTCATTGGAGAGATGCTCCCTGTACTATGGCTTGGGTTCTGCCTTCTCCGCCAAGGGATCCCAGATTGGATGACAGAGTGCCTGGACCACCTCGTGGTGGGCATCGTTGTAGTCATTCCAGGCACTGCTCTCACAGTGACACCGCATACCAACGCATTTTCCCTCCTAGGCAATAATGAGGGTGGTAGTGGTCACCTCCTTCCCCTGTTGGGCAGGATGGCTGGGGTGTTCCTCCTCCTCCATGGCCAAATGCTTGAGGGGCACCACCTGGAGACCGTGCAGATATGTTGGATAAGTTCCCCAAGCTCTCTTTGGCTATCTCGCCCACTCAGACACAAGCTGATGATGATATGGGCACTGCCTGAGTCATTGGTTGGGAGCCTGTTCCAGATGGCAATGATTTGCCAAGCTTGGGTTGGGGTCCAAATGACATGGATCCTCCGTCTATTCATGTCTTCAAACAATAACAAATTCCATCAATTCTAGTGTACTCAACCTCCAACATAATCTGTCTAGGCCAAATTTTCTAAAACATTTATAAGTAAATTATTTATATCAATAGTGTTTTACACCAAAGTTATGGACGGTTACATTATATGATCACAAAGGTTGTTCAGATAATACCTAAAACTGCATATCATTGTTTGAACAACGAAAAAACTTTAAAAAAATAAGTAATATATATAGCGACTCTATATAAAGCGAAAATCAAACCGAATGCTAGATGAATCCTTAACAAGTGTTCCCCATGAAAACATGTCCAACATAATAAAGTTAACATGACACTAAAAATTTATAAAATTAAATTAAATAGAAACATCAATATTTTAAAAAAAAAACAGATCCAAAAATTAAAAATTAATTAATTAATTAAAATAAAAATAAAAAATTTGTCCAAATAGAAGGCTCGAAATGGAACTGAATCCCTCCCATGACCAACCAACATAGTGTAAGGCACAAACACTCCTTACCTAGGAGAAGAACGAACCATCACCCCTTCATCTACTACTTAGTATACCTAGGACACCGAGAAAAGTTAATATTATATATATACATATATATTAAGAAATAGTTTTTTTGGTTGTCTGTTCACATAAACAGTGGGTTTCATGTGAAAGCTGACATATGTGGACCAGGCGGCCTGCATTTCTTGGGTTATCATAATGTTTGAGAGTGACATGAGAATGGGGGTCGTACCTCATAATGGAATCCTACGCTACCATGCTTATCCATCATATTTTTAAAATAAAAGTCTGTCAAGGCTGCAACATTTTCATCTTCGAGCATGGAGTAAGGCAAAAGACATAACCCTCTTTGGGCGAAAGCAAGGAAAAATTGCAGGAAGCAAATGGGTTTTGTTCTTAAGCTGAGTAATGTAAACCATTACAACTGCAGAGATTTTTTTTTCTAATAACTTTTTTGGGTAGATTAAGCCAGATGTATTGGGGATTCGTATTTAAACCTATAACCCAGCATCTGGTATGCCCTCAGGCCTTTGTTAACATTTTTTAAGTCATCACTGTCTCTTTTGCCATCTGAAATTTACAATGAAGGGAAGCATATTTTCACAGTTAAGAGAGTTGATGCTAGGAGACAGATCAATGTCTTTGGTCACAGATGGCACTAAATTGCTTGAGATATTAGAGGAGCACATTGACATATTTACAGACAGGGTAGGTTCAGCTTAATAGAATGTTTTTACGTTTTACTTGCCTTTCACTTTTTCTCATTGATGTTAATGTTGTGATATTTTCAGAAAGATTTTATTAATAATCTAAAGGATCAGATCGAGGAAATCACAAACTCTTCAAAGAGTTGGGAAGATCCATTAATGTTGTGGTATTTTCAGAAAGGTTCTGTTAATAACCTAAAGGATCAGATCGAGGAAATCAAAAACTATTCAAAGAGTTGGGAAGATTCATTGGGTATTAGAGGTTTCATTTTTGGAAATTTTTAGGTTTGTGATTGCTACTTCTGAATGGTTTGTTCTATTGTGTTTTTTTTCCATTTCTATCACAGTATTAATACTTGTGTTTTTTCATTTCAGGGATAATTCTTTGAAAATATAGCATATCAACTAAAACCGAGAGAACAATTAGATATTGAGGTTTCTGCAATGATTAAGAAGGTTGACCACAATATCGTTCACATTTTTTCCGCGATGATTGATAAATACTTCATATGTAATGTGAAATCTCATCTATTTGATTTTAGTGCAATTATCGTCGAATCTTTATAAATTAAAACAGAATGTGCAAATCACCATCTTCTCAAAAAGATGTCAATCTTGGTTGTTTTAGTTGAAATTGTCAAATGCTTTGTGTCACTTCGAATTGGCTATCTTCTCAAAAAAATGTCAA
The DNA here is from genome assembly GCA_037957365.1 of Torreya grandis. NCBI lineage: Eukaryota > Viridiplantae > Streptophyta > Pinopsida > Cupressales > Taxaceae > Torreya > Torreya grandis. Next base: position 97,993 of record JARHVA010003234.1, read on the forward strand.
CCATGCTACTAAAATTCTCTCCGCTATCTTCTCAAAAAGATGTCAATCATGCTACTAAAATTGTCTCCTTCTAAAATAATATAGAGAATACCCTCCATATTTAAGGTATTTATCTTTCATTGTTGAGATTATTACCGTGTATGTTTTTTTAAATGATGTGAAGCTATCCTACATCCATTACACCAAAATTAAATTGTATGACATGAATGTTTGAGATATGAATTTTAAAGCAGGTTCCTCAACAAATTTGAGTAGTGGAAGGCAGCCCTTGAGTCTCTTTCATGTCACTAATGCAACCAACATGATGAATGTTTGATATATGAATTTTAAGGCAGGTTCCTCAACAAGTTTAAGTAGTGGAAGGCAGCCCTCAACTCTCTTTGATGTCACTATTGTAGGCAACATAATGATTAAGATTTCATATGTCTTTTGGATAGCTCATTTACGGTTCTATTTTTTTGAAGGGATTATTAGAAGGCAGCCCTCAACTTTCTTTCATGTCACTATTGTATGTAGCATAATGATTAAGTTTTATAATGTGCTTTGGATGAATTATTTATGGTTCAATTGATTTTAGTTTAGAATGCCTATATGATTAAATTTTTGAATCTCCCACTTAAATTTTCAGTGATCACAATAGCCTAAGTAAAAGAGGGTAGGGTTTGCCTATGTTTCTGGATATACAAGTTTTTTCACAATACCTTGGGCAAAAGAGAGTAGGGTTTGCCTATATTTCTTGAAAGACATGTTTTTGATAGCATTAACAAGACTCGTTGACATTTAGAAATGTGTAAAACACACTAAAAAAATTAGCTTTCACTCAGTGGACAATCAGCAAATATATATATATATATATATATAAATGCAATGGGTGGAAGTTTAGTTAATCAGAAAAATCCATCAAGAATAGCTGTAGATTGTGATTCCTTAAAGATAAGACCATGGCTTTAATCAAATTTCTATGGGTATTTTTTAAGATGAAATCTGGCCAAACTTTCACATCAGGGTATTTATGTGAATGGGCATTGTATTCTTTGCAATCTTTGGGAGAAAAAAGAATATTAGTTCATATATGTTATAGTTAAAATGTGTATTGCCCTCAAAGTTTGAGGGAAATCAATATTCTTATGCACTGAAAATGGGAATAGCTATTACAATTGCTCTTAAATTTAGTTGGCGATTTTTTTTTAGCACTTTTGTTATCTAAGAGAATCCGATTAAAGATAGGGTTTCATTTAACTGTTTCCTATATTTGTAAATGGATTTATACAATCTAATTATCTATTTTATGGTGTGGGGAAATTAATCACTTCTGGCTTACTCTTTTTTTATCTGATTTCTTTTTTGATTTTTTATATTTTAGATTTACTTATTTTCATAATTTAAATTTTTTTATCTTTTTTTTTTTTATTGTTACTAGATATATTGTAACCATGTATTCTTGGTAACTATAGTAGTCTAACTAGAAATGAGTTCCATTCAAATGTATAAAATTTTGTTACAGATTAATTGGCAATAGGAATTTAGACCCATGTGTACTAATTAGAAAAAATAACTAAATCTTTCCAAATTCTAGTAATATCATGGGTATGGCAGTTCAAAAAAACTGTTAATTATCATAAATTCCTTGTTAACTGATTCTTTTATTCTTCCACCAATGAGAGCATCAAATTGATCTTTGATCCCATAATAAATCCTAACATTTTATTTGAATAGAATTAAACAATCTTTTTCTCCAATTTTTTTATTAGAAGATAAATATTTTGATTTTTTAATTTTTTTTTTAATATTATTTATTATTGATGCACAGATAACAGACTTTCTTTAGCTATCATAAAATCGCTAATAATAAATAACCTACCTTTGAAAGGGTTACACGACACTTAAATTTGGACTGAGAATTGATTGAATATACCAGCCAACACAATAGTTTTTTTAACTTTGTTTGTTATAGAAGACGAATTTAATTTGAAGAAACATTCCATCATTCCTTATAAATAGGTTATATTTAGCATCATAAAATTACTACACAGGCAATCATGTGTCAAACTAAAGACTTCCCCAAGACATACTAGTGTTGACTCTAATATACAGAAATCTACCATAAAACTAGTGACTTCGAACTGATTCAAAGTATATAAGTGGAATCCACAAATTTCTTGTTAATAAGACAAAATTGAAGTAGCAGCTGCAACTAGCTTTTTTGGTAGGAGCTTCAGCATTCTTCACATGGCCACTTCCATGCTGATCTGGACCACAAGAATATCCTTCTTAACAGCAACATCACCGTGATAAAAAAAAACTTGTAGTAGCACCATGAACGATATAATCAATTATGGAGACACAAAATCTCTTGCAGAATCTAACAGTAACTCACACGACCCCAATACCAATAGCAGGATCCACACTTCTATCACACTTGTTAAGAAAATAATATTATTATTAAATTATACTATATTCTTTCACCATTAGGCCTCTTTACAATCTCCACATCATCATCCTACATGACATGACTCTTATTCACCAAATGGATCTACACATTACCATGAAAATTTGCCAAGAGAATCAAATCCTGCTGAGCATGGGTTCTCTCCAACCCACCCTGTAGATGAACCTTCAATCAAAATTATTTGGAAGAGTCTCACCCATCTCACACACAAACTTTAGGAAACCGAGAAGAATTCTGCCAGCTATTAATACCAACCTGGTCGCCATGTTCAAAATTATCCTTCACAAGAGCATTTACCCTTCAATATTTTGTTTCATAATCTATTAGTGTCTTAAATGTTACCTAAAGGCTCCCCTGCATCATTGTCATGTACAAATTTATGGTATTTGTTTTCCCCCATAGTTTTCTCTGATGTTGAATATGATCAATCTCTTTTTAAGTGTTAGAGATGTTACAGAGCTATCCATCTCCCCAATTACCTCTCCTCAACCCTTCCATTTTGGTAAATTTGCGAAATATTTTTAAAAATTCTTATTCTTACCTAAAATGATAATTGAGATTGATTAGAATTTTTTTTTTTTTTTTTAAATTTGTTTTATATTTACGTGTTACGCTCCTTAAGTACTGTATAGTCAGATATTGTAGATACTCCTTTTCGCCCATTTTCATGTTTAAATGGACACTGGAGTGACTTCTTGCAAACAATGCAAGTTAACCCTGTAAATCACTGGTATACTCTGATTCATCAGCGCACATCACATGTATCTTCTAATCCACGTCAATGTATCTTTAACTAGGTCAATACATTGTACGCAATCATCATCTTCCTCTAATTCATCTTCGGTCAAATTATGACCTAACAAATTGATCTTTTCGACCATATATGGGACAACTTGTCAAAATTCAGAAATGACAATTAACTTAAGTAGAATTGCTTAATTGGTTAAACCCAATTAAATGCATAATTAAAAAGCCCATGACTAATTAATTGTTGAAATTCTATTTTTAGAAATTCATAACTCCGGATTGATAACATCATAATGACATCACACAAATATTTAAAATGATGTCACCATCATGACATCATCTTTTGTAAGTTGTCAATCACTCACAAAATATTAAACAAATATTTGGATTTGAGAGCTGTCTCTATTAATTGAAAATATTAATGACTTATCCCCTCCCAAACCTAACCATAGTTAAATTAAACCTAACCACACTTGGGTTAGGGTTAGTTTGGAAGGCTATAAATACAAGGTTTCACTTATTGTTCAAGAAGCTTTTTTGTTTAATGTTATTAAACAGGAATTTCCTCAAAGATTTTTTGGTGTAAGGTCATTATAAAATAATTTCAAGAAGCTCTTTTGGTGTAATGTTATGACGCAAAAATGCTTTCAAAGACCCTCTTTGTAGTGTTAGAATGCTCATTTGTTGAGAGAGAGCCAAGCTCAACATTGTCAAGGTGACAAGGAGAGATGATGCAAGGAGAACCATTGCCAAAGATTCTTTAATCACACAACTGAGCACATCTATCCATGACCAACATACAACTCTTACTCTCAAAGAAGGTAAATATTGTTTGTTTTGATTCTATTGATAGTTACTTGTATTGTTCTCTTTCTCTTTGAGTATCTAGACAAAAGGTGTTAGTTTTATTAGTGTGTTTTTGTTTAATTTTGATCATACTAACATGATACTAATCTCCCATCTTGGATTTCTAATGATCACATAATGACATGCCTAGTGGGACATGCACCCCACAAAGCTCTTATAGCTACTTCTTAAGACATTTCACTAATTATTTTTATGCCAATTTTTTTAATTTATCACCAAAAAGGTGAAGAATTTTGAACTCTCGATCGAGCCATAAGGGTCGGCAATGACTATAAAGAATCAAGGTCGATCATCAAAACCAATGTCAATCAGAGGAATCGCCAACGATCTCTATGCAAAAACATAGTTGAATCAGAAGCCAAAAACGTAGTAAAATTCAAGTTTTTCTTACTTTTTTGGTACTTAAAAACTTGTTTACTACTTGTTTAACATTCTTCTTGCAGGGTAGTGAAATTTTTTGAGTTTAGAACATTATTTGTCAAGAGTTTTTCTATCAAAACATGTTTATTTTTAGTGTGGTTATAGAATCGGCATCGATCACAAACAAGATCGACCATGATCATAAGAATCGACCATGATCAGCAGAATCATTAATGATTCTCTGTGTTTTTTTTATAAAACTCGAGAGTTGAAATTTATGTCTTTATTGAGTTAACTTGCAGGAATATAATATTGGCTCAAAATGCAAATTAATCCACTAACTTGTTTGTAGGGAATTAGGCTAAGAAAGAAGAAGTTTGAATGCTTTTTAAATCAAATTTTCATTTTGCAAAAGTCAAATTTTACAAAGGTTGAAAAACTCGTTCACATTTGATTAAGGTGTTTTAAAATTCACTTAACAATTTATCATTTTTGCATTTTCACAAGCTTTTACAAATGCAAACACGACCAAGGGCCCAAAAGTTTCAAAACATATTTCAATTTAGTGTTAATAAAAATAATCAACATATTTAGTTAGAGTTCCTAAGGGCTTTTTTAATTTTTTTAAATTCCTTAGACTAGTTTCAAATTGCTTAGATTAGATTCTTTGATTATGGTAAATACAAACTTTAGCATGTATGTTCTTCTCCCTTCCCCTTTAAAGAACTTGGGTGACTAGAAGCACTTAGTTTATTGCCCTATTTTGTAAAGTGTGTGAGAAAGAATGTCGTGTATGCTCTCCCCAAGCTCCAAGTCACTTGAGTGATTAAAAAGCGGCCTCTAAAGTCTTTCCATTCTTTTCATTTATTTCTTTTATGCACTTGGTTTGTGGATGAGAATTCATCACCTCCCCATGAGTTTTTTAGGTGTGCATTGACCTGAGGTTTCATCTCCCAATATTATACTAACCTCATTCCATAGCAAGATATATAAATTACGAAAACCATTGAGTGGGATAGTGGTGAGCAGTTACCCTGACCATCCCAATGATTACTTGGGCTATGTAATAACCAGACATCAAACTCCACTAAGTAGTACAACGCTGGAGTTGTTATGTAAAAGAATAAACCCTTGCATAATAATCTAGGTAGTTTGGATTTAATTGACGTGTTTGTGCCCTTGTGTAAACCACACTTGGTATCATCTAGTACATGTGAAACTTATAGATTTTTAGTCAAAACCCACTTTCTGCACAATTTCATACCAAATGGCAAGTGCTCCTCACTCTAAGTTCATACCATATACTAATGCTTGAGAGATAGAGAGGGGCATAAAAAATATACCTACACCTATACTTTATTTTTTAGATTAACACTTAATTCATCATAAGCATTGGTATATCGGTAGAAACTTTCATTGAAGCTACGTACACTAGTGTCAATTATAGGGAATAGGATGAGTCATTTGTGTTACTTTTTTTTTTTTTTAAATTTACATGTGTGTTTTTTGACTAAAATTATTTGTATTATTGCATCAAAATGAATCATAAACCAATCACCTATTTGTACACCACTTTAACCTAAGAGGTGTTATTCTATCCATTTGATACCATGCTTTTGCCTTAGACTTTTCATTCCAAAATATTTGTGTGTGTGTGTGTGTGTTACTTGTTTAAACGGGGTGTCGTTACACTGACTATTTCTTTCCAAGTATTTACTTTGGACTTTTGAAATAAAATCCATTGTCATACATTTTGATCAAATTAGCATCGTTACATTGCTCGTATTATTTCAAGACTATTGCTTTTTTTAAACCGAGTTTGAAACCATGCATGCCTTTGGTCCACAATTGGTGTTGTTATGCCACCTATTTGGGTTTAGAATGTTATCCATTTTAGAAATCAAAAGTATTTTAAACCAATTTCAAAAAAATTCTTGCAAAGTCCAAATTTAAATTGATTGGTCTACACCTATGTCTTGCTTAAATTTGGCTTGGGTGTTTACCTCTCACATTTGAATCATGCAACTTGGACTAATTCTTTGTTTGCTTTGAAGACTCCTTTTTGCCTAAATTTACGAAGTGGTTTATTTTTTGTGTGCCTCAAGTTTATTTTTTGCCTTGAACTAAGGTCAAAACTCTCTTTTTAAGTGCAACTTTAAACACAGTTAGTTTACATTGGAGCCTTGCTTATCACTTGGGCTTTAATGCTTTACTCATTGATCTTAATTTGATTACTTGAGATTGAATTTTCTAATTAGTTTAGGCGTGTTCCTAGAGTGAATGTCTTATACCGAGGTCAAGTTTGTTTTTAGAATCCATGTGCCTAGATTGAGTCAAAGTGTTTCGAATTGTTTTAGAGTTAGATTAATTGCCTCGTAGTTTTTACCACAACCTAGTTTATTTTAAAAGTCTATCTTTGTGTCTTGTTTCTAAAGACCTAGCATTTGTCTTAGTTTTAGATTTCATTCATGCCTTTTGAGTCTAGCTTTGTGTCTTATTTCCAAATACCTAACACCTTTTTCATTTTTAGACCTAGATTAGATTTTTTCAAAACACTCTGTGAAAACTAGGATTCAAACTTTGCCATTCATTTGACCATTTATGTGCTAGATATTAGACCTTGGAGATATTTGAAACCAAGATTACCATTAATTATTTTGGAGAAAGTGCTCCATTCTATTCCAAGTTTTAGACCATTTTCAATAATAGACCAAGTTTTATATCCACATCAAGTTTAAAGATGTGTCAAGCATTGACCAATCTTTTTAGACTATGTTTCAAATGTTTTTTAATGCTAGATCATTTCTTTATGAGACCTAGCCATAGATCCGAACGTGCCTTGATCAAGTTTATTTTCAAGTGCCTAGCTCATGTTTTCAAGACTAATTTCACTTTTTCCTAGACCAATGCCAAGTTCCGTGTACCACATTCAAGACCATTTTCGTCAACCCAAGACCACCCTCTTTGAGATAATTGCCAAACCCATCTATGCCAATTATCATATGCCAAGGTTTCCCTTCTTTGGAATAATTAAAGTATGAAGTTCACCCTTTCAATGATAATGGTATCTGATCCAATACCTATTCCAATAATCCTCCTTTAGCTTACATAAGTCACCAAGATCTGTAGTGCCTATTCATTACCAGTCTAGGCCCTCTTCCTTTGGTCTGTGCCAGAAACCAAGCTTCATAACACCTTTTCATTACCATTCTAGGCCCTCCTCCTTTGGCCTACATTAGCAACTAAGCTTTACAACACCCATTCCAAGCCCTCTTCCTCTAGCTTGCACTAGCAACCAAGCTTCACAACACCTATTCATTACCATTCGAGGCCCTCATTATTTATCTTGCATTAGCAACCAAAATTCATAACATCTATTTATTACCATTCCAGACCCTTCCAAAATGGTAGCTCATTATCCCAACAAAGTTTTGCAATTACAACTAGATGGACTACAATTACCATCCTAAACCTGCAACCAATCTTTGTTGAGCCCGTTGCAGATGAGCCTATTTGTAAAGATCTCATTATTGAACCACGAGTCCTTCTTCATCCATTACTAAACTTCCCCCACTTTATAAAATCTAAGATGGTCATTGAGGCACAATAGAACTAATTATTACCTCTTCAAGAGTCATCTTTCAAAGAACAAGATGTGTCCAAATCTAAAGTTTTGAAACCAATTATAATCCAAGGCTAAGAGAACTAGCCAATCTGTGATGTTTTTGTTAAAACACCTATTTTTTATGAGTTAATCCATGTTGAATCGCCCTTTGACCATTGCCCCATTTTTACGGAGCCTCACTTTGACAAACTAGTCTCTGTGGAGTTGCATGTTGACCCTTTCCCTTTGGTTGAGGAATCTCATTTTGACAAGCTAGTTTTTGTTGAGTCAACCCCTAATGATTATAACTACTTTTGGGCAAATCATTATTTTGACCATTGTCTTGATTTTAAGGAGCCTCACTTTGACAACCCAGTCTTTGTGGAGTTGCCTATTGACCATTTCTCTTTTATTGAGAATCCCTACTTTGACAAGATAATCTTTGTGGAGTCCTTAACTGATCCTATTTCTAAAGATCCCATTGTTCAACCCTAGGATATTACTCTTATAATATCAAACATTAAACATAGCATCTTTATTGTAACACCAGATGAAGAATCAATACCAATGTCAAGTTTTATTTTTAAACTGATATCAAATTTGGCATTAGAATCAAAATTAACTCAGTCTCAACATCAAATTCAAAGTCCCTTGAGTTAGACTCAACTTCAGAATCATAATACATTCTTGGTTGTTGCAACATTGGTTGCACATGTCTTTCAAATCAATTTGAATATATTTGTGATCCTTTCATGATTTTTGAAGATGATTAATTCAGTATCGACATAAGTTCTCATAGTGTATTTTATGGAGATTGTTCTACCTCTTCCCATTCCATTACCATTCCGCATGCCATTAACACTAACCAACCTAGTCATTATATTGACATTTCACCTCCCACAAGTGTTGATTGTGACCAACATAATCACACCTTGTTGAACTGCATCCATGGTGACATACTAGTTGAAAAATATTAGGGGGACCAAGACCACATTCATGTAGATTAAAAATAATCTCCTAGTGAAACCATTTTGAAGGTGCTAGGCGGCGATCAAAGTCCAAACTCAACTTCTTATAGTGAAACCTTATTTGAGACACTAGAAGACAATCAAAGTCAAAAGTAAACATTCCTTAGTGAAACCTTCTCGGAAGTGTTATGGAACAATCAAGATAACTTTAATGGTGAAAACCTTTTTGAGGTGCCAATAGCTGAGCACAACATTTCTTATATGCTTGATGAACACATTATTAAAGATAACATCAATAAAACTTCTAATCCACAACATAATCAGATGGTAGTTACTCTTATGACCAAATAACAGAAAAATTTGATGGTCCTATCAAGAGTATAATCAGAAGCCTTTGGCCCTACCACAACTAAAATTATGTCGAATCCAGAATCCACAATATTGTGTGTGCTTGACAATCTTGATCTTCATTTATTTCCCAACCATTATACATTCAATTATGATCCATCTCTCTATTATTGATGTGGCCTCCAACCATATAAAGGATTAAACAATCGTTAACTCTCATTAAACATATATTCAACTCATGAATTCATGACATAAAATATTCTCTCAATTCTCATTAATCGTCTCATCAAATAACCCTCTCATACAATATCTTAAACAAGTTATCCCAAAACACATTAAAAACTTGGCATCCCAAGCCAAGGAGGCTCCCAAAGCTTTCACACAAGCTTTCTTCCCAAACTAGCCTAATTACAAAGCAAAGGAATACATTTATTTATAGAAATACAAGGATAGAATGAGAGGGAAACAAAGGAAGCCCACAAATTTGACCTCCTCCACTTGTAAGGACTATTCATCAATATTAAAATGTCATCCAACATGTGATCCACTTTATTTTGGACCCCTCCAACAAATGGAATCTTCAAAAGATGTCCCCCACTCCACATGTGCTTCCAAAACCTAGTAGAAACTCCTTTAGACCAAGCTTAAACCCATTAACTTTACTCCCCACATGGAATTCATCCCACTCTCATAATGGAGGTCAACATTAAATTTAGCACATGTGAAAGATCCTCCATGGGCCATGCCAAGTCACATCACCTCACCTACCACATCACCTTCCTGCATCATCACCTAGAGGTAAGTCACTAAACACCACACTATGATTGTTAAGAAATTTACCAATATTATAAGTACATTCCTTAAAAGGCATCAACAAACCAATTGTTTCCCAAACAACCTATCCATTGAGAGAAGATCTCTCCATTATTATAACCATTTATGGTGATCCATGAGAAACCATTCTAAGCATCACATCTTTCCTTTGAATTTTAAACTTGAGATTCATGGAATTATGTGAGAAATAACCATTGTATATCAAAAACTAGGTTAGTTACTCGTACTCCCAAAACAAATGAATCATCACATACATCATTATCACCCATGGCTATGTTGAGTTGTCAGGTTATTTTGGTACATTGAAGGGTGAGTCTCTCTACAACAATTACCTTGGGGCCTTCAAAATCCCCTACCTCAAGTCTTATCCTTTTCACCTCTATGAAATGTGGTGAGTGTCTTCTCAACCACATGATCCATTTCAAACTTTAGAAACAAGTGTATTAAACAAGAACTTGGATCCTATACCTTTAAACATACCTGAATATTTTCCTTCTTGATGCTAGGAAAAATGTAGTCATCTTGTGGTATAACATCCTTATTGAGTACTCATTCATATATCCAAGTATTTTTTAAGATCAAAATATCATTAACAAGAATGAAATCATAATTTCTTACCTCCTCTTATTTGGGTTGAAAACTCTTTCAACAAGTGACTGAAAAATCTTCTTTCTTGGATTCCAACTTCAAAGTGAACTCTCCCACAAAATGCACACCATGCAAGTTCCATGTTTTGTTGACTTATTCTAGACTCATGATATATAAGTCTTTGCATATATCTTGTTTACCCAAAAGTATGAATAATGGCCTTGCCTTCATGATGATATGAATTTGGAGTGTCTCCTTCTTCATGATTCCTTAAATTTTCTTGTAACTTGATACACAAAACACTATAACAAGATTAGTCACAAAATATTGGACATCAAAAAGACACTTCATTTGCTTACCCATATATAGAATCAAGCTTTTAGTAGGGACTATCTCCATTTTTATATCACTTATGATCTTGTCTTCAATTGAGATACGTCGCTCCCACAAGTGATCTATAAACCTTGAGCACTGATCCTTCACATTGTGGTTAGAAAACACAATGAATTCTAAGTGATTTCTCATGTACTTCCCTTCATTCCAAATTCAATATATGGAGAATTCAATTGTAATCTCAATGCCTCTATCTACTTCTACCCTCAAGAGACTACTTGGATCACATATGAAAGAACAATTTGAAAATTGAAATAAAGAGTCCACATGCCCTATACTACAAGTTGTATTTCTTACTCTATCACCTCTCTTTGTATGCTTTCCATGATGACAAAATTTTTGATGAGACATAAGTAGAAGAAAATATGAAATATTTTCATACCTTGGGTAGCAATTAGAATGCTCATTGTTATACCTTTGGCTGAAAATACAATGCTCATACCTTTCACTACAAATAGAATGTTCATCCTCATTTTCCAAAAGAGATTTTGTTGAGATATCCTCCACACCTCCATTTTCGTGGCATAATATTCCCAACTTAAGGATGACCAAAGTGTTCTCCTCAAGTTCATGTCCATCCACAATGTTACTTTGAAAATCAATCAATGGCTCACCATTTGGAAGATTGAGAGGTAGTGTATGACTTGAAGCATCTTCCTCCAGCTTAGGCTCTTCACATCTGGCAAGTGATGCCTTTTGCTCCTTGACTTCAATAAAATTTTCTTGACATATATACTCATTAGAGTCAATAGAACATTTTTATTTCCAAATATTTTTTACCTTTAACTTTTGTGGCATGGAGTGCCTATAGTTCAACTCTTTCGTCCTTCTACAAAAAAATTCTCCTCATTAGCAATCTCTTGAAGTTTTGGCTCTACCTTTTCTTCTTTTTTAAAGAATGCTTCTTCTTTTGGAATGATCCTTCCTCTACTAAAAAAACATGAGATGACATGGTTGTCTTAAATGTTTTAGAGAGAGACTGATGATCTTTATACAAACTATTAAACTTAGAACTCATGGGATCTATTTCTCTTTTTTCTTCTGGTACAAACTTGGGTTGTTTGAGCCCAATAAATTTTAGGAATCCTCCCAAGATTCACCCTATAGGATAGCAAGATCACCATCTTTGATACCACTGTAATATCCCCAAATGGGATATTATACAACTATATTTAAATTGCATTAATCCAAATACAACAAATATGGAAATAGACTTGAATTGAAAAATACATGTGAAGAACACCACCAAATGATATAATATATTTTTTCTAAAGTGAATACATCTATTATAAGAAATTAGAATTCTCATATACACTCTGAGTAACTATAGCCAACCTTACATAAAATGGATCTTCTTTGGAGCTTTGTTGCAACCTCTGAATGAGATCACCTTCATGAACCAAAGGGTTTTTATCCTCTAATTCTAGAAGCAATGTGTTTTTGTCCACTGACCACCAAGGAATTATAATGGGTTTTGTTCTAGAATTCTGCAGCTAAAGCATAAGTGCATCAAACCTGTAAATAAGAAATTATGATGGCAAAGATGAATTACAAAGGGAAGAAAATGCTAATATAGCATTTTACAAAGCAGAGGAAGAAATAGAGAATAGTGAAGAGAGAGAAAATGGGATGCCATATTCCTTATGGGGGGATAAATTACCAATAGTGACAAGCTTATCACCATGTGCAAGAGTCAAAATTAAATATTTACTTTTGACAACAAAATCATTTCCTTCTCCCATGCCTTCATAATTATGCCTATCTCTCCAATGTGAAAGAGAAACAATGATGGAAGCTTGCCACCATTCACTTATGCGCCCACATGCCTCCAAGAGGGTCCCCAACCTCTTTTTGACTTCTCCACACACCCACATCATGAATCCCACAAGAAAATATGCCATGATTTTCCTTTTGCCTTTTTCCACCAAAGACCAAATCATGTGATCAATAAAGTAATTTGACTTGTTCTTTTAGTGGAGTGGTACATCCCACTCCATGCACATGCACTTGACCCATGTGGGATCTCGTGGCCCATGCCACCACACCCACAATCCACCTTGCTTGTTGCATCATCAATTGCATCACCTACAACATCACCATGAATAATGACCTATGAATAGTATCAATGAATAGTAACTAGGGAATAGTGCTTATGAATAGTATTGGAGAAATATTGGAATGGCCAATTTTTCTACAATATCAAATTTATTGAAATTAGGACATGATAGTGTAACCTCATTACATGCACTCCATGCCAACCAAATTTATCCCTTAATAAAAATGAGATAAATTTTCCATAACGAGACTAATCTATGGTGAGGTATTCATAATGAAACATGATGTAACAAAAACTACAAGATTAATGTGTCAAACACTTACATGGACATGAATTAGTATCATGAACATTTTTATAAGCTAGTGATCTATAATTTTCAATGATAATCTCGCTACACCCTTAAAGGTTTTTGGGTTTCACAATTTTCAAAAAATATGTGTTTATAAATTTATTTTCAATTTTTTTAGGTTTCATAATTCTCAAAAAAATGTATAAATGACTATAAATTTACTTTCTCAAACTATGGGAATTGTTGACCATTTTGACCACAAGTCAAAATGCGTCAACCCCCTATAGTCAAAAACTTGATATATGGGTCTAGTACAATCTCATAGGGTGTGTTATAGTTCATTTGATGTCATTTAACTTCATATTAGCCTTGGTCATGGTGTAATTAGTCTTTGTGTCATTTGTGTCACTTAGGGGTCATTTTATGGGTCATAAATGAAGTGGTATGATTTTCAAGGTGTCCATGTGTTCCAATCTTCCTCCAACATGCAATGTGTTATATTCCTTGTCAGGATTTTTCAGGAATAACTGAAACTTGGAGGTTCCTAACTGAAAATCAAGAAAGCAAGTGGAAAAGAAGGAGTTTCAAAGATTGTACAACCTATGAAAGATAGTGTCATGTGGGATAAGGTTTTGGGATGGATATTTAACTTATTCAAACTCATCTTCATGTTTTACATGCTTTGGAAGTGCCAAAAATGGGTTGAAACCATTCTGGTCTTCCATCGCTCCACTATACACATGAAACTGATCAACATGTTTCTGGATAGTACGATTAGTAGGACAATTTTTAGTTCAAATTCATTTGGGGGGTGATAGTACACTTGGTCATATTAAATTTCATGTTTTTAGTTTAATTAATGGTGGCTTATACTTTATGAACCATCTTTAACAAGTTGACTATGTTTTTCTACTTGTTTCCCACACCCTACATGTTTTCCTCTTGTTTAAGCTAGTTTGTATAGCTCAATTGATGAATTTGGTTCCATATTATTTTTAACCCATTCTCTCATGTTCTCCATTATTTGTTTCATCGTTGTAAGTGATTTGATGGGTCAGATAGCTCAAATTGTAGGTTGATGTCACCAAGTGAGGTTATAGTCAAGATTCACTAGTTGCAAAATGTTTCCTTCTCTGCAATGGGTCCATATGAATGTGATATTTTTTTATTCATTTTTTCATGTCACAACCATTCTCTTATTTCCTTGATCGGTCTTACAATTTCATGCATTGACCAAATACACAATCACATGTGTCACACAGTCAGTCTTCTACTTGTTTCCAATTGTAGTCATGGTATCTTGAAGTTTGAAAACATTCATGGGAGGTATATGAATAGTTTCAAGATGTTGAACATCTTCTTGAAGAATTAAAAATTAATTAAAGGCCCTTTAATTTACAAAAGAGTGATTTTGATAGTCAATTCAGTCATCTATACAGTCATACACCATGGAGATGCACCTAAAGGTGCCTGTAGAGAGGTAAAATGTTAAAATGGAGTGTGTAAACTTGTCTCAAGCTCTACAATGTTATAATATTTCATTTTAACACTTTGATAGATCATCAACTTGGTTATAAGTTCAAGTTCTATTCACATTGATATGATCACACTCAATGCCTGGTCTGCAACTTACTAGCACCTGCAAGAGATTGAAAATGTTGGAATGGAAGCCTTGATACCTATTTCAAATCCTTCAAAGTGTGAAGGATTCATTTGGATATATATTTAATGTCTATAATTGGTTACAATCCTATATATCCTACACACTACCTACATTCACATTTATTGCTTGCACATGGGAATGCCCACCTACTGGTGGCACTAACAGAGAGTTGGAGGCAATATATGGAGATGTTGGAACATGTTTTGATACCCTCATTAGGTTATAAAATGTTGAAAATACAATAATGGACATGTTTGAATCATTAGACTGGTTGGCAGTCTTGAAAGGTCATTCCAAGTGAAGGAATGTGAACTCAGGGATAAGTTTCCCTAAAACACAAAAATAGAGCACTCAACACTTTTGGTGTTAATGTATGATGATGTCACATGGTGTTTTGACCAACCCAAATGCATCTACCTTGTAGCCTTCACATAGGGGAAGAACCTTGCAAAAGGAAGGTGTGTGACTAGAAGAGAGCAGTGTTTGAAGGCCTCAAAGTTGTAAATTTGTCCACTGAAGTTTGGTAGTGATATCTACAATTTTAAGCCTTAAGTGACCTTCACAAACCAAATTTTAAATATGAAATTATATCTTCATATTGGGTGGATTTTTTGAGTTGAGATAGTACACCAATGTTTCAAAGATCATCAAAAGGGTTGAAGAGCAGAGTATTGAACCTCATCATCACCTATAGGTGTGCATTCCCTTGAGACAAGTCAACTATAGTTGACTATATGCTTTTATAGGCCCATGAGATGAGATTGGATATGGAAACACCAACACATATAAGTGAAAGTTTCCTTCAAAAACCTCAAGGGGATTAAATTATGAGAAAATAAGTTTCTAAGAGGTTGAAGGATCACCTATATATTTCTATGTGTCTCAACATAGTCAATTGTAGCAGACTGTAGTAGATAATGAGCAAAAGTATGGTGATATGAGTGTTGACATAGTATGAAGATGATGTGGATAGGTTCAACCACTATAAAATGACCTTGGAAAGCCCCAATAAAATCTTAGACATTGTGTTCAAGTCCCAACCATCTAGTGGGCACCTACAGGGGTCACCTTCTAAGCAAAAGGTAAGAAAACACAATCAACAATCTAGTCAAGGTCAAAAGCAAGGCATGTGTGAAGAGTTTGGAAAATTTATAATGGTAAGTAAGTTGGAATAACCTTCACCATAGTTGGAATAGTTTCATGAGGTTATTACCATATGGAGATAATGTAGAGAAAGGTTTTAGCAAGACACCCCACAGTCAATATTTAGGACCCTGCACATAGTCCACTTTCTCACACTCTGTCTTCAAGGTTTTGAAGGGTTGGAGGGATTAATGATGTAATTATACGTTAGAATTTTATATATATCATATCCATCACTCAGATAATCCCACCATACCTTAAATTTTGATGAGAAGATAGGGGAAGTTCCCTCTATTTTGTCTCAGACAGAGGGTACTACCCTAGGATGCAAACCTACAAGTTTTGAAGATTGAAGGTGAGAGGGTGAGTTAGGAGTTGATTAAACCTTTTAGGAGGGTGTGATAAGTTTTATTACACCTGTACCAACATAGAAAACCATCCATAGATGCTTGAAACACAACATAGTGGTCCAAAACCACATGGGAGCAGACAGACCTATTAGGTCTTAACTAGGCCTAAAGCCCAATTGGGGGGCAATTTCATTTCCAACATCATATGAACATTGAAAATAATTGGAATACCTTATTATGGGGATATAAGATGTGTTTTATATGTTTTAATTCAAAAGAGATCATAGGGAAGCCACCTTTTGACTTAAGACCACCATAGCCTATGCAAAATGAGGAACAAAGCCCGAGAGGCCAACTTCGAATGCTCATACCTACTTGGAAGCTTTGCATGGAAGGATTAGGAGTTGGGGGATGTTGAAGGGGGCCCTAAATATTGTCCTTGTGGAATTTTTTTTCAAATTAGACATCAAACCTGCATGAAACATCCTTAAAGGGCAAAATGGCCTAAAACCCTCTCAAACCATTGATAAGGACCCGATTGGGATAATAAAGATGGAGAGATATCCAAATGGGATGTAATGAGAATTAAAGTGATTGGACCTTATATAAAACTATCCAAGGCTACTTCCCATCCATTTGAGGTGTTCCCTGCTTGTATGGATAGGGGGAAAAAGGGATTTTCTTGATTATTTTTGGTGTTTTTCAAGTTCTATAAAGAGTCAAAGGATGAAAACCATATTGGGAGAAATATTTGGATTTGAGATAACCCCTAATGTCCATTTATTGTATTAGAAGATCTCACAAGTGCTTCTGAAGTGCCTTCATCTCAGCCAGTCTAAATTGGCATAGTGAAAAAGATAGTGGGAGAGGGACAACTTCAAGTGGGAGGACTTTTAAAGACTACCTAAGGAATCTAATTCTAGGATGGGTATTTCCAAGTGTCATTCACTCCATTTTATGGATCAAATTGGAAAACTAAAGGCAACTTTGGTGCCAAGTTTGAGGAGTGAGTGAAAGAGGAGTTATTTGGACTGTAGACAGTGATGACTCATATGTAGAAGAATCCTGATGATTAGGGATGCAACCAATGCATGGTGGAGCATTTATAAACCCCTCACCCTTAGTGAAATCATCACATCTATCCCTAGTTAGTTGTGAGATGTTCCAAAAAGGCCAAATGATGAAGGCAATTTTCTAAGCAAGCAAAAGGATTTCTACACCACATTTCAGGAGTTTCATGACTTTGAGGGATATTTATCCTATCAGACCTTGCATGGTCCATTTCTTACTTCATTTCCATACATGTTTAACTTCTCCTTTCAGTTTGACAAGTGTTTTTATGACTCTTGGACTTATCTCTTCTCACTTCTCTCTCCAATTCTATAAGTAGTAGCCATTTTGGCTCTTGTAAACTAATACCACACCATGTATGGTGAATCCTTACTGGAATGACATTGTATTTTGCCTTTGAACAATCAATACAAGTCTACTTTTGAGTTCATGGACATTTTTCTAAGTGTGCAAAGTGATGTATGGTGAAGTTAGTGATAATTTTATATCCTCACTTGCCTTATCCTCTCATGTTTATGCAATAGTTCCTATTCTAATAGGTCATACAGAGTGTAGTCAAGTGTGATAGGCTCCTTTTAAGCATTAATTGTCCTTAGAGTGTGCAATTTACCCTATGGTTCATTTGCCTTGTGTTGTCTCATGCATATCACCTCTATGTTGAAACACTTATGTTAGAACCTCTTAAGACTTGGAAGCTAATTTGTATGCCTCGTTTCTTAGTGAAATAAGTATGATGATCATGTGAAAATCATCTTGTTGTGTCGCCCCTTTAGATTAGTTCCTTTTCATGCAAATTTATAACTCTTTCCCCCCAAGCAACTAGTTCGTAGGTGATAAGTATTTCAAGGTATATTCAAGGAGGTAGCCCTTAAACATAGAGGTCTACTTCTACCTATGGGTAAACCCACATACCTAGGAGTATTCCCATGTTGCCCAAATCTGAAAGAGGCTTGAACACCCTCTTCTAGGGTGAAAGATTTGGTGACAACATGAATGATTACTATAAAAATACATCAAAGTTGGTGATATACAATGAACAAACAAAAAATAATTGAGTAGTTATAAATAAACTTACAAAATAAGAACAATAGTGTTTCCACAATCTATGTCAAGTTTGGTGAGATGCTTATAGTTATAATTGTGTAAAAGTTTTTGGATCGATATTTCAAGTCACACTTAGTGAACCATCATCAGGTTGAGAATATAATATTATATTCTCAACTTGATGATGGTTCACAGAGTGTGACCCAAAACATCTTAATGATGGTTCAAGAGTGTGACCCGAAACATCGATCTACAAGCTTATTCTATTCTCAACCTAATGATGGTTCACAAAGTATGACCTAAAACGTCAATTTAAAACATTATACATAGTTATAATATTATATTCTCACCCTAATGATGTTTCATAGAGTGTGACCCAAAACATCAATCCAAGAGTTTTTTGTATATTTATAATATTTTACTCACATTGATGATGGTTCACCGAGTGTGACCCAAAACGTCGATCTAAAAGCTTTTACATAGTGATAACCAGAAGCATCTTACCAAACGAAATTTCAGAATTGAAAAAAGCTAAGAAAAGAATATTTGACCATTGTATAAATAAACTTATAGAACTAAAAAATATCTCTAAGCGCAGAACTCTTGCATCATCTAGAATATGATTTTGAGGAATTGTTTAGCTATAAAAAAGCCTAGGGGCATTGGAATGGGTCATATGCTATCTGCTTGTAAAAACATTATCTCTATAGATTCCATGGATGAGCCAAATTCCTCCATTTTGAATGATTTAAAATCATCTTTAACAACCTCCACTTTACAATCCATGTTTTCAAACGATTACAACTTCCATCAATTCTAGTGTACTTAGCCTCTGATCAGAAGTTTTATAGCTCATATTTTTTGAAACATTTATAAGCAGATAATCCATATCGACAATCCTTTATGTCGAAGTCATGGATGATTACATTACACAATCACAGAGGTCATCTGTGTATGTCATTGTTTGAACAACCAGAAAAAAATTTAAGAAAATAAATAATATATGTAGCAGCCCTACATATGACAAGAATCAAACCAGATGTTAGACAAATCTTTGATGAGTGCTTTACCATGCAAACACCTTCAATATAATAAAATTAACATAAAACTATTAAAAATTACAAAATCAAATTAAACAAAAGAAAGAAAAAACAGATCCAAAGAGATTGGTCCAAGTGGAAAGCTCCCTTAAGAACAAATCAGACTTAATCTATCCACCATGACCATCCTGAATAGTGAAAGGCACAAACACTCCTCACCTGGGAAAGGGAGGAAAGAAACATCCCCTATGTATCAACTACTTTATACATCCAAACGAAAACCAAAAACAGAAAAAACAGAAAAAGAGAGAGAGAGAGAGAGAGAGGGGTTAATATAATATTTTCTTTTCAAAAATAAAATTTCTGGTTGGCTGTTTACATAAATTGTGGGTTTCATATGAAAGCTGACATAGGGGGCGTGCATTTCTTGGGTTACCATAATGTTTGACAGTGACATTAGAATGTAGATCTTACCTCATAATGGAATCCTGTGCTACCATGCTTATCCAAGATATTTTTTAATAAAAGTATGTCAAAGCTGTCACTTTTTTATCTTCAAAAAAAATTGCAGGAAGGGATTGGGTTTTGGGTTAGATTTAACGGTGGTTGGCCACCACCATTAAGACGCCAGTTGTATGGGGGATTCGGAATTAAACCTGTGAGCCAGCATCTGGTATGCCCTCACGTCTTTCATAACATTTTTTTAGTTATCAGTGTCTCTTTTGCCATCCGAAATTTTCAATGAGGGAAAGCATATTTTCACAGTTAAGAGAGATGATGATAGGAGACAGATTAATTTTTTTGGTCGCAGATGGCACTAAATTGCTTGAGATATTAGAGGAACACATTGACATATTTACAGACAAGGTAGGCTCAGCCTAATAGAATGTTTTAACATTTCCTTGGCTTTCATTTTTTGTCATTGATGTCAATGTTGTGGTATTTTCCAGAAAGCTTTTATTAATAATCTAAAGGATCCGATCGACGAAATCACGAACTCTTCAAAGAGTTAGGAAGATCCATCAATATTGTGGTATTTTCAGAAAGATTTCAATAATAATCTAAAGGACCAGATCTCTTCAAAGAGTTGGAAAGATCCATTGGGTATTAAAACTTTCAGTTTAGGAAACTTTAAGGTTTGTGAATGCTTACTTCTCAATGGTTTGTTGTATTAGGATTTTTTCCATTTCCATCACAATATTAATACTTGTTTTTTTCCATTTTTAGGGGTAATTCTTGGAAAATATAACATTGAAGGAAGACCCAGATAACAATCAGATATTGAGGCCTACTGCTATAATAAATCAGGTCGACCGCTATATTGATCTCATTCTTTCTGCGGTGGTTAATAAATACTTCATATGTAGTGTGAAAATTCATCTATTTGGTTCTAGTGCAATTGCCATCAAAATCTTTAAAAATCATGATAAAATGTTCAAATCACCATCTTCTTAAAAAGATGTCAATTCGGTTTTACTTTAATTGAAATTGTATGCTCCGATTGAATATCTTCTCAAAAAGATGTCTAACCATGCTACTAAAATTGTCTTCCTCTGAAAAAGATATGGGAAGTACAATCATATTTAAGAGATTTATCTCTCATGTTAAAAACTAACATTGAGATTATTACTCTATGTTTTTTATGATGTGGAGCCATCCTACATCCAATACACCAAACCTGGATTGTATGACATGTATGTTTGTAATATAAATCGTATGGCAGGTTTCTCAACAAGTTTGAGTAGTGGAAGGCAGCCCTCAACTCTCTTTCATGTCACTATTTCAGGCAGCATAATGATTAAGACTTCTTGTGAGTATTGGATGAATCGTTTATGGTTCTAATTTTGTCTGACACTTGAAAATCAATTGACTTTAATTTAAAATGTCTATATGGTTAAATTTTTCTTATCTCCCACTTTAATTATCTGTGATCACAATATAAGAGAGTGTAGGGTTTGCCTATGTTGCTGGTAAGCCATGCTTTTGGTAGCATTTACAAGGCTCGTTGACATGGAAATGTGTAACACTTGACTTTAAAAAAATTAGCAATCACAGTTGACAGTCGGCAAAAATAGATTATTATGAGGCATTGGATGGAAGTTTAGTTAGATTTTTTTTACAGCATCCATTAAGAATAGCTGTAGATTATGATTCCTTAAAGATAAGACTCTGGCTTTAATCAAATTTCTATGGGTATTTTGGAGATGAAATCTAGCCAAACTTTCACATCAGGTTATTTATTTATGTGAATGGTTATTGTACTGTTTGAATTCTTTGGGAGAATTAAAACATATTAGTTCAGTTATGCTATATTTAGTGCGAGGGAAATCAATAGTATTATGCACTGAAAATGGGAATAGCCATTACAATTGCTCCTGAATTTAATTATTATTTCTTTGCAGCACTTTTGTTATCTAAGATAATCTAACCAAAAATAGGGTTTCATTCAAGTGTTTCATGCCTTTATTAATAGATTAACATCAATTATTTCTACACTAATTGTCTATTTTATGGTGTGGGTATTTTTAATATACTAGTTTAACCTCTCTTTATTTAATTTCTTTTTGAAATTTTTTAATTTTGTGTTTACTTATTTATGGTCCAAAGTCTTCTTACCCAGATTTTGTTTACTGTAATTAGGTTAACTGTAATCAGGTATATCGGTAAATAAAATAGTCTAATTAGAAATGAGTTTGATTTCAATGTATATAAAGTTACATAGTAAAGAGGTTAGTAAGAAATTTTGATTTAAGATACAAGTAAATTAAAAATAATTATATCAGTGTATCATTTAAAGTAATTTTTATAAATCTTTTTCCGAATATAAAACCTTTTTTTTTATCTTTTTGTTTTGTGACTTCTATCTAAATTTTTTGATGACGACTAGCGATAATCATTTGTAGTGGAGGATCAAATCAGTGTTGATCCTTATCAAACTCAAAAGACTCAAATTCATAAGATCGTTTGATTCCTCCCCCTGTAACTGTATCTACAAATGTCTCATTGTGAGAGGGGTCTTCCACAGGGATCTCTTCTCGAGCCTTTGATCTGTCATTCTTTCTTGTTTCATCTTTATAATTTACCTTCGCCTTAGTCGTATCTATATCAACTAAGGCTTTCGCTTCTTCATCCTTTCAAGGTAGAGGAAATTCATGCGGTTGTCAACCTTTAGATTTAAGGGGTTGGTCAATTTTTTTCGGTTTATTCATTTGGGGGCATATTCCCTAGAGATACCCAGTTTGATGGTAGAAACGACATTTGAACGCCGTGTTTTTATAATCCAATGTTTGGATCAAATTGAAATCATCATGTTTCAACTGAAATCTATTTGGGAGACCTTTGTTGAGGTCCACCTCCACACAAATACAAATAAAGGTGAAAAGACCTTGTTTGGACCTCTTGCAATCCATCTCTTCCATATACTTAAGCTCTACATCTTTCAAGTTAGTACTCATAAATGCAATAGGATGTTTAGTTTATTTGATTTTCTATATAAGCACAATAGTAATAGTATGTTCTGAGGTAAATGAGTACAAAAAAATTCCTTGATAAAATTAGGGATTACCAACACTGGGGCTGGTGAAATAGTCTTATTTATGTCCTAGAAGGACTTTTCAACTTTGGGCATCCACTCTAAATTGGTGTTTTATTTGAGCATTATGTTCACGGGTCTAACAATCTCTACAAACCCTAATATAAATTTTCTTACAAAATTTATCTTTCCAAAAAATGATTTGAGCTCCTTTTTGCTATTTGGAAATACTATTTTCAAAATCCCCTAAATATTATTTGGATCAATAGTGATCCTATCCTTAGTGATCCTATCCTTAGTAATGATGTAACATAGAAACTTTCCCTCAGTAATACTAAATATAATCTTCTTAGGGATGGAAGAATACCCTTTTAAGCTACAAGTAAGGTGAACTTCTTCACTCTCCTACCATCTCCCTTATAAAGGAGGATCCTATTATACATAAGATAGAAGAGGAGCTTGTAGTAATAGGTGAACCTAAAGAGGAAAATTCAAGTGTCTATGATGAAGAGATCATGATGGTTAGTCAACTTCATCTAAAATGGGAAACGTTAGGTGTAGACCAACCTTTTTGGCATGAATTTGACACAAATGAACTAGATCTTGATGAGGTCAACTTTTAAGATGAAAATAGAGTAGATTTTGAATAGACAACTAAAGGTCCATTTTACATAGATAAGGAAAAGGATTAGGACTAGGTGACTGAGGTGGAAACACTTTAAAATGAGGTGCCAAATGAAGATACCCCTGATATGTTGGAGCTAGAAATTTTGTTTCCAACTTGGAGTAGAAAAATAAACAAAATACTCAGTCCAAAAAAACTGCTAATTACCATACAATCCTTGTTAACTGGTCCTTTTTAGTCTGCCACCAATGAGAGCATCAAATGAGTCTTTGATTCCATGGTAGATCCGCCAGTCCCAATTTGTGCAGAGATAGTTGGAGTTTTCATATGATAAAAATTCTTGAGTCACATACATGGATGATAATAAAAGAGAGCTTATTAAGCTGCAGCTACAAATTATTAGAGAGGCTAGTGAGGGTTAAGGTGGAAAAATCTCAACATTTTTTTAAATGTCCATTCGAACAATCTTTTTTCAACTTTTTTCAATCCATTGTTATCGGGTGTACGAATAACCGACCTTTTTTAAATCTGAAAAGAAATCACTTGTAATGAATAACTGACCTTTGAAAAGGTTGCAATAAATTATAAAGACACGTAAAATTGGACTGAGCATTGGTTGTATGAGATCCCAACGCAACAGTTTGTTCAACTTTGATTGTTATAGAAGAGGAATGTAATTTAAACAAACATTCCATCATTTCGTATAAATTGGTTACATTTAAAATGAATGCAAGAACTGTTACAGAAACCAATGCAGCTAATCATAAACTACAATGACTATGTGTCAAACTAAAAACTACTTTCCTCAATACACACTACCTAGTGTCGAGTCTAATATACAAAAATCTACCATAAAATTAGTGACTTCGAAGTGGTTCAGAGTATGTTCAAGTGGAATGCACAAAATTCTTCTTAATCAGACAAAATTGAAGGAGCAGCTGCAACTAGCATTTCTGACAGGAGCTTCAACATTCTTCACATGGTCATATCCCTGCTGACCTGGACCACAAGAATATCTTTCTTAACAGCAACATCACCATGATCAGAAAAACTTTTAGTAGCGCCACGAACAATATAATCAATTATGGAGACACAAAATCTCTTCAAGTATCTAACAGTAACTCACATGACCTCAAGCAGTATCCACATTACCATTATCATCACATTTGTTAAGAAAGTAATATTACTATTAAATTCTACTATATTATTTCAACATTAGGCCTATTTACAATCTCCACATCATCATCCTACATGGCATGACTGTTATTCACCAAATGGATCTACAAATTACCATGAAAATTTGTCAAGAGAATCAAATCCTGCTTAGCATGGGTATTCTCCAACCCACCCTGTACATGAACCAATTATTTGAAGTGTCTCCCACCTCACATACACAAACTTTAGGAAACCGAGGAGAATGCTCCCATCTATTTATACCAACCTGGTCGCCATGTTCAAAATTATCCTTCCCAACAGCATTTCGCCATCAATATTTTGTTTGATAATCTATTAGTGTCCTAAATGTTACCTAAAGGCTCACCTGTGTCATTGTCATGTACTACTTTATGGGAGTTGTTTTCCCCCATAGATTTTTCTGATCAATCTCCCTGACTACCTTTTTTAAGTGTTAGAGATCTATCGTTTCCCCAATTACCTCTCCTATACCCTTCCATTTTGGTAAATTTGTAAAATATCTTTAAAAAAACTTATTTAAAATGATAATTGAGATTGCATATAAAAAGATTTTTTCGTTAGATATTTGTTGTATACTTTGTATGTGTTATACCCCTTAGGTACTTTATAGTTAGGTACAATGGGTGGGATTTGGACCATCACCACAATTGAATGTTTGGGGGTCATAACGGTTCGCCTCCAAGAGTTTGTTGTTCAAAATAAATACACATTTTGATGATTTCCTAGGTGTTTTTAGCTATAATAATAATATGGATGATTTTATGACCCATAGTTTTATGGGGAACAATCATAGGTTGTATTCTTGACTCATTGTATTGAAAGATTGTTTAGACAGTTACCTATTGACATGTCTATATATATACTCACACATGCAATAAAGGTAGAGCAAAAAATTGAGAAGTTCAGTATTTTATTGCAAAACAAATAAGTTAATACTATAGTAAAGGAGGTTATTGTGCCAAAGCTTTTATTGTAAAGGTTTTCCAGGGGAAATCTTATGTACTGTATAATATTGTGTGTGCAATGTCTCCTATTCAAATTTTAGCATAAAGATTCTCTTGGAATTGCTTCTCTTGTATTGAATTATTGATCATTTTGTCTTCATTTTTTTAATTCAACAAGTCAACGAGTTCTCTCGTTTATCCTAAAATAAACCAACCTTCCTTTTTCCAAGTCATTAAATTTTTCATTATATAACATTTAAAATTTGTGTAAACTAAAAGATACAGATTACGTTTTCACAACATGATCAGATCAAATGTTTTTCCAACTTGTCGATTTAATTTAATTTATATATTAATATTCATTAAAGGTCAAGAATTACCAATGGGACTAAAAAAGAAAATACATGAATCTAGTACAAAAAGGGAGTGTTAGAGGGATCTCCAAAAAATAAATAAGAAAAGAAAGTAATGAGAAAAAATCAATAAGAAGCACCTATTTTGGTATTTGAAGCTAGTAAGGCTTGAAACCAATAAAATGTAGTTACCTTATAAATTTGGACCATGTTTTTTGGATATCTATTCCCTTGTGGTTTTGATTAACTATTGTTTGGAAGTAAAAATTGATATTAGTAGAATTATTAGTTTGTGAAGACTTTAATATTAGTGTTCTCTGTCAAAGTTGAAGTGCCTCACGAATAAACAAAACTAAACATCTTTGATCCTCGAAGTGAATGAAGGTCTTCAAGGATCCATGTAATATCTAAAAGGACAATGGTATCTTCTATGAATCTCATAGAAGATAGGACACTTGAATAAAAAATGTTCTTCACTTTTAGGTTCTAGAAAACATAATATGTAAATACACTTATCCTGTGGGAGGTCATGGTGGAGTTGATTGAGATAAAGGGATCCTTAATCAAGATGAAAACTACTTCATGTACTCAAGAATCCAAATTTGACTATCATGGAAGTACAAATAAAATTAAAATAATGATGAAGCTTCGATGCCAAAGGCTCTTTTGGATTAATCCATTTTACTTTCAAATAAGATTTATCAATCTCTTCAAGAATACATATGTTTACTTTTTGTTTGATGAGTTGAAGAACACTAATAGAAAACTAAAGAGGAGGAAGTCTTTTTATATTGGCATCTAACTTCAAGAGGAGAGCCATAACTCTAGTATAACAACAAGATTTTCATCTTTGTTTGGTAAGTTGCATAGAAGATTGAAGTGCCAAATACAACTACTTATTCCTATTTTGACTAGAATAAGAATATGTCATGCATCAAACCATATACAATGTAGTGATAATATGAAAAAAAAGAGGGCATACCTCAAATTTAGCTAGATAATTGAGTGAGGAACTATTTTTTGGCTCAAATGTTCTTTGGTAAGATGGATATGAAAACTCTTTCCATATGTTTGAAATCATTTTGTGTCAAGTATGGGCCCAACACCTCACACCCATACAAAAGTGTGAAAATAACTAACGTATGGAAAAGAAGAATCTATTTAGATATCGTGAAATCTAAGCTAAAAACTTTGTCTTTACAAGGATGCTGATGTTGCATATCCTTAACCAAATCTTGCTTCCCAAGTTAATATTAGTCACCTAAAACAATTCCCATGGTTTGTGTCAAACCAATTATTTATCCTACTTAGACATCAAAAGATCATCAAATTAGTGTTAATATCTCCTATAAAGTAATGTCAAACTCAAAACATATCATCTGATAGTGCCCCCTAAGTGTGATAGTTTGGTCCCATGCCAAGTAGCTATCATTTTTCAAATTCAAATCATTCATATGGTTTGGCCCATACATTTTACATGTTGGTGACATGAAAAAGTACTCAAAGAGTCCCATATAAATACAAAATAAGTATAAGTTTATCACTCATCTAGAAAGCACTTACCACACATACTCAAACACTTGCACATTCAATAAGACTATCATATTCTTCCCAATTTACCAATCAATCACTAAGAGTAGGTCTTACCTAGGTCTGAAGCACTCAAGAGCCAAGTCAAAGTTGTTGATTGCTAAGTATCAATTGTTAGATTATAGGTTGTATACAATGAACGATTACTATTGCACGCATTCACCTAATGGGGAGAACTACATGCAATTTAACTTCCATCTTTGGATAATTAGATATGTGGGCAATACTCAACCATTCAACAATGAGTGGTTAAGGTCAAATCAACCGACCTTTCTTCCCCTTTTACAAGTTGGAGTTTATCAATGCAAGTGGACCTAGGGTTTGAGGTGAAAGACATAGATTTCTAGGAGTTGTGCACCTTATCACACGTCAAGATCACAAAGAGAACAAAAATAAAAGTATGTGCACCTTCATGTAACATAATAGAGAGGTAAAATCTATAGAGATAGAACCGTTAGATTAGGAACACATCACCTAAAACTATTGACTCGAGACTAATGTTATTGTCCAAGCACATACAAAGATCCAGATCATGATCTGAGCAACTCACAATCCAGTCTTCTACATTCCTACCACTTTCTTGTATTCTAAGACCTACATGGTATAGAAAAATACCAAGTATACTATGATTTGTTGTAATTTCTATATTTATAAAGCTAAAGTGTCAGATCTATTTCATGCTTTTACATTTGGATATGTACTTTACTATATTATTTAATAATCAGAATTAATTTACATAGTTATATGTTATTAATGGTTAATAAACCATTTTAATCCAAAATAGGGTAAAACATATTAATGAACCTAGATATTGTATAGAACATAACCAACCCCTAGGTTTTCCTTAGGGTTTCTTCCTCCATTTTTGGGGTTTTAGAATCATGTATATAAATATGATTTTTCATTCTAATTTATGATATACAAAATACAACAAATATTTTTCTTCTTTTATCCATGGTCTTCTACATAATTGTATGCTTTCATCATATTCCATCTAAGAATACTAGTTCATTTGTCCCTCTAAGGTGAAGTGCTAGATTAAGTGGTTTACATATTGAGCACAATAAGATTCTTTTGGTTTTAGCTAAAATGGTTAAAGTAAATGCAATGAATGTTGATTCTTCTTTTGGTGTTATGATTATCAATAAATATGTGTAAATGAATGATTATGTTGACATGCCTAATGTAAAAAATGATAATCAAGACAATCATGAATACCAAGATCGAATAAATCCTAATGACCTTAATGAGGTAGATCTTAATCAAGTTAAATACTTATCAAATTTTTGAAATATAATTTGCCAAAATCCTCAAGAATTGGACAAGATTTCATAATTAATCCTAGCATCCAAAGTTACACATAAAGCTAAGTTGGTCATATCGGAAGAATAACCATATGATCCCTTTATTATTATTAACCAACCTTTTTAAGGTATCAATTCCACCATTGGTATTCATAGATCTAACATTGATACTATGCTTACAACACCCTTATTTACACATATTGCCCTCCTAAGGTGTGGGGGAAACATAAGGGCTCTCACAAATTACCATGCATATTTATACACAACTAGATTATGCCAATCTTAAAATGATTACACATGTTACATCATCAACCTTTCCTACTGCATAATCCATTGAGTAGACTATTTGAGTTATGCATGCTAAGGTGTTGTAATTAGAGAAAGCTACCTCTAGAATTGTCATTCTATGGATTCACATGTTTTGTTTCAAAATCCATTACTCCTATAGATTTCAGCCTACCTTGAAACCTACAAGTTTTTTAGCTCTTAAGATTCCAATGTACGATGGTAAAGGTGATCTAGAGTGAGACCTCAGATCTTACACACAATATGCTTGGATTATGCATGTAATGATAAATTATTGACCAAGTTTTTTCCATAGTTTTAAGGATTATGTTTTATAATTATTTTATGATCTACCATATAAAATAGTAAATAAATCCAATCCGTTGGAAGATCAATTTCTATCAAACTTATCCATTAACATCAGTGAAAAACTATATTATGTTCAAAATGGTAAACTTAAGCAAAGATCCAATGAGCCATTTAATGACTATAACTATGGTATAAGACCATGTTATCCAAGATGACCAATCCTATGGCCGATAATGATCTCCAAGGCATCCTCAAACATTTTTGTTTGCACCACTCTATGAGACTATTGTATTCAATAAATTTAAGTCCTTCGATGAGATATGTCATACAATCAGAGATAAAGAAATAAATCTCATAGCTTTGAAAAAACTCAAGTACACACCTAATGCTACAAATAATTCAACTTCTAAGTTTTAAATAAAACCAAGCTAAAATGGTAAATCAAATGATACCAAGAATGAATCCAAAACAACAATTAATTTAGTATCATAGCCTACAAATCAACATCTTTTATCTACCCTACCAAAAAGGTAATTTTCATGATTACCTCAACCTCTTCATGTGATGTTATAGAATTTAGTTGAATTCAACCTCATACATCTTCCTCCACCATAAGAGGTTGACATGAGCTCGCCATTACCTAAGACTTATGCTAATAATGCAAATTTTTACTACCAATGTTGGACATTCTACAAATCAATGCTATAAGCTAAGGGATAAGATACATAATCTCATTGATGATAATGATATTAAGCTTAGCACACCCCCAGTTGATTCAACACCATGACCTAATGGAAATGCAAAGTTTCAAATATTTTCCAATCCTCTACCAAATCACCAACAAGAGAAACTAAGGATACTTACAAAGTGCATTGTACATACAATGCACATCCACTTCCTTCTACATATTATCACCACTTGGAAAATATTATTGGTACATTGACATGTGTCATGATATAGAAACCTATGATTACATTCAATGACAATGAGATTTTTGATGATGATTTATATTTCAATTTCATATTTGCATGAGCTTATGTGAATTTTTAACCTTTTTCTAGTGTCATGATAGACAATGGTATGGGTGAAAATTATTTTACACTAAGACTTTTAATGTTAGTGTAGTGCTTTTTCCCATTGGGTTTTACCTACACAGCCTTATGGGTATTCTATGTTAATTAAGCTTCCTTAGGTTAGTTATAAATCACATAGGTTAATTTCATTTTAATGTAATTATATAATTAGGAAAATTAGAGGCTTCCTCATGTTGACCTAATTTTCCCTATATGTACCCCACTTTTCCACTTTGGAAGGTTAGACAGGTCAATGCGACTTTATGCAAGCAGGTCATATTTTTAAATGTTGTTGTGTGAAGACAAGCTTCTTCATCCTTTGTAATTTATTTGTGATTTCATTGCTCCATACATAGATTTTATCAATCTTCTATGCACGGATCTAAAATCATAGCCAATCTGACATGGTATCAGAGCTATTTTTGTCAGTATTACAACAATCTTTGTGGTGAAATCTTGCATACATTCGTTATTCCATCATAAAGAAGGGTTTGGTGGGATTATTTGGAGAATCATGCAAAACATTATAATAGAGCTTTAGATCTCAAAAATGACTATGCCATTGGTTTTATAAGGTGCCAAAACCCTTAGATCAACTGTAAACATGACCTAGTTCTAGAACAATCATTTTTTCTTTCTTTTTGGCATCCCAAGGCCCCATTTTTTCATTTTCTACAAAAATATGTACATCTTGTATTACTCTAAAAAAACACCTTTTGGGTTTTCTTCCTCAGGTCAAAATCTCGAATGGGTCTCTTGCATAATTTCCATCACTAAATTATTTTGGGTGTTTTGGCTTGCCTTGATTTGTATGGCCTTCATTCCAGTCATACCTATGCATTACTCATATCTACAGATGGTCTTTACTTTGGCTTTGCATTTGATCTACCTTGTTTTTCATGTATTATAGATTTCATTGACCAATCTAGACTTTTAGACGGTTGTTACTTAGCCAATAGACCAAATCAAACTTTCAGCGGTGAATAACTTCACTTTTCTAAGTTGAGTTGTTTGATAAGTCTACTTACTTGCCTGTAGAAGAAATCAAACTTGTGGAGTTGCTTTACTTAAAAATTCATGAAGTTAAGTAAGCAAGGTGCTAAAACTCAAATTACACTAATGCAGATACCCTTGGACTTACAGGGGGTCATTACTTGTAACTTCACCTAACTCAAGCAAAGCAGGTTCGAAACTCTGAATATCACGTCACTCAACCAACTCAGACTTTCGAGGGTCTATTTCTTACTCAAGTTTTTAAAGGGTGATTACTTCTAGAATTCAAGCAGAGTAGGTCCAAAACTCTGGCGTACACTACAAAAGACCAACTTAGAATTCTAGGGTATCACTACTGCCTTTTTCCATTCAGCAAAGTAGTCTGGGAAGTCTAATTACTCTTTCAAGACTAACCTAGAGTTTCGAAGGGTCATTACTATTCAGAGTTGTGGGGTACCTCTACTTCTATTTTTTTTATCATTTTTCATTTTTAGAAAGGGTTTGGGAATGTGTAGAAGTAATAACTTGAAAGTGCCATAACTTTCAATCCATAGCTCCATTTTGGGTGCTATTTTTTTTAAAGTGCATATTTTTTTACACATTGGCGGTATTATTTTAAGCCCTTTTTAACATCCATTTTATTCATGATGTAATGGCTTAAAACTCACTTTAAACATTTTATACCTTTCTTAGACACATTATCAATTGTGCCCAACGTCCCTCTTGTACTCTCTCACACTAATTGCTCATAGATGCATTCCTAGCAGTGCCTGAAATCCAATATTAAGCATGTGTTGCATTATAATTTAAGGGGGGTCTTATTGATAGTTCAAGGGGGTACTTGTATTATGTTTAATCTATTCTTTGCTTTCATCTCAATTCTATAAATTGTCTCAATCTAGTCTACATTAATGGATATAAACTCAATTAACCACTCACACCATTTAACTATCTTAATTGTCTAAAATGCAGCTCACCTTGAGAGGTAAAGGTCTCTATCAGATCACTATGGATGAGAAAACTAAGCCATCTACAGATGCAAAAAAGGTTAAGTGGTACAACATATGTGATAAGGCTTATGATTTATTATGCCTATCAATGTCCCCTAACCTCCTATTTCATGTTGAATCTGAAAAAACTCCCAATGACGTCTGGACCATCCTAGACAATATTGTTGGAGTGCATTACATCATGAGGGGTCATGAGCTAGATAATGAGCTCATCACATTGATCCCAAGTGACTATGACACCCTACAAGACTTTCTTACAAAGTTTAGATCATTGAGACTACAGTTAAAACAATGTGGCATTGAGAAAATAGATGACCAGTTGATTATATCTGTGATTACAAAAGTGGGTCATGACTATTTAGTTTTCATCTCTACATTTCATGCCACCAAACATGCACTTGGATCCACTTGGAAAATGCCATCATTTGATGAGTTTGCTATCGATCTGATTCATGAGAAAGATAAATTGGCTCAAATGGGTGCACTAAAGTTTTCAAAATAACATGCCTTAATTGTCAATCAGGATAAGAAGAAGCCTTCTAACAGTGGAAAATAGAATAAGAAACACTCTAAACCAAATCATGAGCACAAAAAGAATCAAAAATTAGATGTCAAGCCTAAGGCATCAACAATTAAGTCCTCCTCAAGTAGGAAACCTAAGAAGGATAAACTCAAATGCAACTTTTGCAAGAAACTTGGGCATGATGAATCTCAATACATGAAAAAGAAGATTGACACCTTGACTAAGATGCTTGAGAATAATAATATCAATGTTCCTAAATCTTCAACTCAAAACATGATTTCATAAGATTTTGTAAGGAGAAAGACAAAAAAAAGGGTAAAAACAAGGGCAAGGCACTTGTCACAGTAGCTTCTCAACCTTCAACTTGGATTATTGAATTAGGTGCTTCTTATCACATGGTCCCCTCAAGGATCTATTTTCATAAATAGAGCCATGTTTCATGCCTTCAATTCTCATGGGTGATGACACTTCGATAGAAGACAGTGGTAAAAGATTAGTTGAAGTAAGTGATAAGACCTTCAATGATGGTCTTTATGATCCTTCACTATCCACCAATCTTTTGTTGGTATACTAAATCACTCAACAAGGTGCGGTGAAGTGTGTTGAGTTCACACTTGATTTAGTGGTTATCAAGGAGTTGCATAGTGACATCACAGTGGCTTATGAGAAGGCTAATAATTAGTCTAGGTTGTATACATTCTCACAATTTGCCCTAGATTAGCCCTCAGCTGGACTGCTTACTCATGTAGATGGAGTGAGCACACTATGGCATGAAAAATTTGGCCATTTAAACTACCATTACCTGGAGTAACTCAATCATCAGGACATGGTTTTATGGTTATATAAATTCAAATTCCCAGATGGCCTATGTAATGGTTGCATTCTTGGCAAGCATTTAGAAGATAAATATGACAAGGGAAAATCAAGGAGAGCCAAATAGAAGCTAGAAATTATCCACAATGACATAGCATGTCCATTTCCAAAACCTTCATTCAATAGGCCCATATACATGTTCACATTCATTGATGACTTTTTGAGGTACACCTAGGTGTTTTTTTCTCAAAAAAAAATCTGATGTCTTTGATCACTTCAAGGCACTTGTGGAGAAGCAATCGGATTGATCCATCAAAATTTTAAGGACTAACAATGGTGGGGAGTATTTCAACAATAGGTTTGAGTAGTTTTGTACATTAAAGGGGATTCAGATGCAACACATGGTTCCATATAATCCTCATTATAATGGTGTGGCTAAACATAAAAACCATTCCTTGAAGGAAATGGCCAACTGCATGCTTCAATCAAAGTCTCTTGCTCTTCAATTTTGAGTTAAAGCACTCAACTGTGTGTGCTACATTTAGAACCATGTTCCACATAAAGCCTTGAAAGGAATCACTCCTTTTGAATCTTAGGATGGTCATAAGCCCATAGTAAATCACTTTTGAGTGTTTGTATCACCAGCAATGGCCCATGTTTTTAAGAAGATACGTAAGGCAATGGACCCTCAAAGTTAGTCTTGTATATTTATGGGGTATGCAGAGGATGTTAAGGGATATAGGCTAATCCATCCTAAAACTCATGAGTTACTCATAGAAAGGAGTGTCATGTTTCTTGAGGGCCCACTTAAACTCACTACTAGCATACCAAACTCTTCAAAAGTCTCATTGGACATTGATTCCACCCAGATAGTGACTTGAATCCACCTCAAATTCCTTGTGATGATCAGGATGACTCTTTTTCTTCTTCAAGTTTAAGTGATGAGAGCAATGATGAGGATTATCCTCCTCCATCTCACACTCACACTTTAGATGATAATGACTCACCTCCTGATTATCCAATCTCATACAATTTTGGTCCCACTTGGGCTAAACAGACACTTTAAAGTACTTGGAAATGGGTTGAAAAACCATTGAATACAAGGTAGACACATTAAAATTTTTAGGGGACTTCACATGCCTACTTGGCCATTGTCTCATATCTGTAAACCTTTCATGAGGCATATGGCATTCAAGAATGGGATTTTTCTATGCAAGAGCAGTATAGTTCCTTAATCAAGAACAAAGCATGGGACTTGGTCCCTCTTCCTTAAGGAATAAAATTGGTTGGTTTATCAAATTAAGTATGGTGTAGATGGGTATATTGATAAGTATAAATCTCATCTGGTTGCAAAGGGGTTTTCTCAGGTGCCTAGCATAGACTACACTAAGACATTTGCTCCTATAACCAAGATGATGTCTATAAGACTCACTCTAGCCATCACAGCCGCACATTGATAGGATGTTCACCAAACAGATGTCAAGAGTGATTTTCTACATGTTGACCTCAAAGAAGAGATATACATGGATCAACCACAAGGCTTTGTGTAATATTCCTCTTTGGTTTATAGACTCAGGAAATCTATCTATGGACTCAATTAGGCCCCTCGAGCATGGTATGCCAAGATGGAATCCTTTCTCCTCACAATCGGGTTCACCAAATGCCACTCAGATATGAATGTATACATATTATAATAGGATGATTCTCTATTGATCCTTGTTTTCTATGTGGATGACTTGCTGAGTATAAGGAGCTCACAATCATCCATCTCAGTACTAAAAACTACACTTTCAGATAGAGTTTCAATGATAGACATGGGGTTGTTGCATTACTTTCTCAGGATTTAAATCATTAAATCAGCTTCCAGGATAACTTTATCACAATTCAAGTATTCTCTTTATTTTCTTGCGAGGTTTAACATGGTTGGTTTTAAGCTAAACCCTACTCCCTTCTTGTCTAGTATGAAGATTGAGGTTGATTGTCCTACACCATTAGTTGATACAACTTTATATCAACAATTTATGGGCAGTCTTATCTAACTCACATACACTAGACCTGAAATATCCTATGTAGTTAGCATGGTCTCCCAGTTTATACAAGAGCCACATGAATTTCATTAGAAAGCAGCTAAGCAGATTTTGCACTACTTTTAGGGTTTATACAACTATGGGGTACACTATAGAGCAAAAACATAGGTTGATTTGATCAGATACACATATTCAGATTAGGATGGAGATATTTAGAATCAAAAGTCCACTTTAGGCTACAATTTCTCACTTGGTTTAGGTCTAATAAGTTGGTCAAACAAGAATCACCATGTAGTTGCTTTATCATCTACAGAGGTAGAATACAGAGGAGCTGTCAATTCCACCATTAAGGAAATCTAGCTTTAGGGGATTCTAACTGAGTTTGGTATCTAGTTTCATAAGCCAATAATCATCTATTGTGACAACCAAAGCACTATCCATATTTGTAGGAATCCAATTCTCCATCAAAGGAACAAAAACATAAAGATTTGCATGTACTTCATCAAAGATCTTATCAACAAGCAAGTCATTGATCTTCGATACTATCCAATATCAAAGTAGATTGTAGATATTCTAACCAAGACCTTCACAAAGAGTAAATTTTTTCACCTAAAAGCTCTCATTGGGGTTAGGGATGTTCCACCTTATTCTTCCTCCTATGGAGGTTCTTCACTATGTACTTGGGTACCTCATCAATATTTCAATGTCGAGACCCAATTCTCATCTCACCTAAGCTACAATTAAGGTGGGGTGTTAGTGTAGTGCTTTTTCCCATTGGGTTTTGCCTACACAGTCTTATGGCCATTCTATGTCAATTAATTCTCCTTAGGTTAGTTATAAAAGGGTCGCATAGGCTAATTTCATTTTAATGTGATTATCTACTTAATAAAATTAGAGGCTTCCTCATGTTTCTCTAATTTTCCCTATATGTACCCCACTTTTCCACTTTGGAAGGTTAGACAGGTTAATGTGATTTTATGTAAGTAGTTTGTTGTGTGAAGACAAGATTCTTCCTCCTTTGTAATTTATATGTTATATAATTTCTCCATACATAGATTCTCTGAATCTTCTATGCAAGGATCCAAGATCATGGCCAATCTGACATGTACATTCTCTTGGATACACACATGAGAATTTAATAGAAAAAACAAGATAGTCAAATTATTTGATGAACAAATACAAAATCCATTGGGACACGTTATTCTACCTCTCAGGGTATGCCTTGGATAGTTACTACTCCAATCCTAGTCTTACCAAGTTCATGGGTGATGAGACCTAGAAATGACCTTATCTTCCTATGTAATCATTTACGAACAAGTTCATTTTTGTCATATTTTCCATTCAGAAGACTCTGTGTGTGTGTGTGTGTGTGTGTGTGTGTCTGTGTGTGTGTGTGTGTGTGTGTGTGTGTGTGTGTGTGTGTGTGTGTGTGTGTGTGTGAGTGTGTGTGTGTGTGTGTGTGTGTGCAAAATAGATTTTGAGTTTCATATGTTATTTCTAAGTTCACTAATGTAGTTTATTGGTTTCATAATGGTATAATATTTTCATTACTAAAGTGGAATGGAAAAGATACTTGTTTACTATGTTTACAAGCCCTCAACCATTGGTTGGCTAAACTTTGAAGACATGGAACGTCCATAGCAAATGGAAACCTCCCACAACCACTTACCATAAGCACCTAGAGCAACTAGTTGAGACCACCTACAATAAGTGTTATAGGTGGACATTTTATAGAATACAACAGAACCTTCATTTATCATATTCAACCATATTCCATCTCATCCATAAACCTCATATAGTCATAATATGTGTTGAGAATTTGTTATAACTATATGGGAACTCCAATGGACCATGTCTTCATTATTAGATTTTCTAACTTTTGGTTTTAACGATATAACATCTTTCTTATCTTGATTTTATTTATGCAACAATATGAGATATTATGACTGTAACTCATTATGTCTTTATTTAGATATTAATTGCTTACACATAATATTTTCAAACTTTTATCAATTACTAATGCTCTCTATCTTGCAAGAACCCGTCGAGTCTTGATCTCTCTGAGTGCATGCATTAAAGGATACACTAGGAAAGGGGTGGGTAGACCATTGGTGATTTACAATATTTTTATCCCTTTTTCCACTTTCTATATACACACTTGTCTCCTAAAAACCATTCACCTAAGCTTGGCCTTCTCTTTTGTATACTCCTCTAGTCTTTTACCACTTTTTAACCTAAATCCCTTTTGACATTAACATGACTATGTTGATTATGTCAACCTTGTATTCTAATTGACAAAACTTATTTAGGGTCTAGGTCAGCCCCTGGCCAACCTAGTCCATGATCTAATGAATTTTTGTCAATAACGATACTAGGTCAATCAAGTCGACCCTTTTGATCAAAACTTTTGGAAGGGTTTAGGGTTAGATCCACCTATATAAACACAATCATTTTGTCATTTTTAAGAGAAGAGAAGAATAAGTAAGATATATTGAGCATCTATTTATCCACTATTCTAATTGAGAAGCAAGCTTAGGGTTTCATATTTTCTTTGGAAATATGAATATTATCTTATAGATAAGTTTTTTGGATGCATTGATAGGTTGTGTAGCCTAGAGATGATTTATCCTTATCATCCTTACATACCACAACAACCTCTTATGAAGCACCTTGGCCAAAGGAGATATTGAGGATCATCGGGTTCATCTTCAAAGGTAATTATTCCTAACTTTGTTCCTCCTTTGTAATATTAGATAAATTTGCATTTGTAATTATCTTCCATGCATTAGGATTTCATATACATTAGCATGTGTATATGTCTTTTATGCATGTTTATTTTTGTTGTTTATTACCCCCACTTTGTGCCACAAGATTTGGTTAGCACTAAATTAGATTTTTACTTTACTTGTTATTAGTTTAGTAAATATGAAAACATAGGACTTAGTTAGGTTTATTGCATAGTTTTTTTGACTGGAGGCTTTTGAACCCTCCCTAGTGATATTCTTGTGGTAAGAGATCCATTAGCTAGGTCTAGTTGATCCACATTGGTCATGACCTTGATAATCTAATGTATCCCCAATTGGAAGTGTAAGTAGTATCTATCTTCTCTGAGCTAGGATTGATTTGTAGATCTGATGCATTTCTTATTGTATATATTATGGTGAACCCAACATGAATCTAATCCTTGCAAGTTTTCCTTCACGATTTTATTTTTTATCATTTTATTATATTTTTATATTTTCAATACTAGGATGACTAGGCCAGTATAGTTTCTAACTTGAATGCACATGTTTAACACATATTCACATCAAAATGACTATGTTCTTTATGTGTAGGTCTTTATCAAATATAGATTACTAGATCAAATAAGTCGACATAGCATTCTGATTTCGTTCTAGACAACAGACTATGTCAAACAGGTTGACTTAGTCTCTTATTCAACTCCAAAACAAAAAACTAAGTCATTCAGGTCGACTTAGTATTCCAAATAGCTTTCAAATATCAAACCAGGTCGACCAAGTCAACTCAGTCATCTTAAATAGGCTTCACCAAATAGGGAAAAATAAAAATAAGTTAACCTAGTTGACACAGTTCGTAGAACTTGCAAGTATCATATAAGGCACTTCAATAGAACTTTCACAACCCTTAACATCTTCAAACCCACCAAAGTTCCTTT
This sequence comes from Torreya grandis, assembly GCA_037957365.1. Classification (NCBI taxonomy): domain Eukaryota; kingdom Viridiplantae; phylum Streptophyta; class Pinopsida; order Cupressales; family Taxaceae; genus Torreya; species Torreya grandis. The sequence continues at coordinate 138,058 of JARHVA010003234.1, forward strand.
CTTTCTCTCACTATCAATTCAATACTTTATTACAATTTTTTTTGCACAATTTTACAATCTTTAAAGTTGTAATCCTATAGCAAACTAGGTCAACTTGGTCGACCTAGTTCTATAGTCTATCTTCTATCAAAAGACTAGGTCAACCTAGTCAACTTAATTCTTAAGGACTCTTACTTATACAATACAATATCAATCCTATCAACTTTATTTTGTAATGTTTTCATATAGTGTCATCTAAACCAACTCTGTACCATGCTTAAATCATAAATTGACAACTATATGCTAGTAATTAATTCATGCTTTTATTTTCAATTGTTTGCATGCTTAGAGTAGCTCACATAGTCTAATTAGATGGTTTCTCAATATACCATTAAGTTACACTATTTTCCTCTTTTTTCACACACTAAAAAATCACATAATTTCAAAATACATTTAAACATTTATCTTACCAAGGCCTACCTACTTGGATTTCATCACCAAGGGGAAGCCAACTTGGTTTTCTAGCTAAGTATAAACATGTGGTTAACGGTATATATTGGTAAATCACATGATATCCTTATCATTATGTGATTTTGAAGTGAGGGAGTAGGCCCCAATACCAATCTAGTACCATTGCCAACATAGATCCCTTTCAGCCTAAACATTTTGAAACCATTTAGATCACTTTTTAGTTCCCTACTTTCAGCCAACTTCCCTATCACACTTAAAATAACACTTTACATTCAGGGTGACCACTTAGCTAACATTTATTTTTTAATTGATTGCTTTCTCTATGTGCATTGTATGTTGTATTGCAAAAAATTGCATTAGTCAGCATTGGTGCAAAGTTTTATGTTGTGTGCCCTAATTGGATCATTCTCATTGATCCAATTATTTGTGTGCTTTATTTCACTTCTTATTTCAATTACATTGTAAAAAATTTCCCTATTTTTATTACATTGTCATTCTATTCAACATAGTTTCTTACAAACTATCTTTTTCCCTGACTGTGATACTGCATCAACCCAGTCAACCTTATACTCATTTCTACCTATCAGGTTACAATACTCAGTCGACCTGGTCAACTTTGTATCCTTATTAGGTTGTCATTTTTCCTAGGTTACAATACTAAGTCAACTTGGTCAACTCTGTATCCTTGTTAGCTCAGTTTCATACCCTAATTTTTAGTACTCAGTTGACCTATTCAACTTTGTACTCTTATCTATCTTTTTCATCTCCTCACTTTTGCATCAACTTTGCCTTTCCTAATCTCTCTCCTTTATCATGAACTTCCTATTTGAATACAAAACTAAGTTGAATTCAAAATATATGATGAATCTTACCAACCTTAATAGGTTATTCCATAATCAACATGTGGCTCCTATCTTAGATGAAATTAATGTGCATATAGCCACTCGTATTACAAACTATGGGACCCCTCCTCATTCCTCTTCACTTAGTAACCTTTTCTTCTCATTTGAAGATCAACCTAAATTAGAGTATACACCATAAATGCTCTTCTTTATCACTGAATTTCCTCAACATAAGGAAAGGATCCTTCTATTATTTACCATCTCATGATAAGTGGTCAAGTTGAGGAGCCCCATTCACCTTATCTCACAATCTCACACAAATCTAGGGATACTAGCTTCTTTGCTTCTCAACCTCTTCCCTCTATTTGGACCCCTTCTCATACCATGACATCTTCATCTTTAATTTCCTCCACTTCCATGCCTAGTATCTCTACTAACATGGCAGGTTCTACATCTAATGGGCCTCTTCCAAGACCCGTTCTTCTCAATTCTTCCACTAGTGCATCATTTGCTACCCATGGTAACCATGCCTCTAGTGCCACTTCTTATTATCCATCTACTAGTCCATATTTTTCCACACAAGCAAATTATACCACTAGTGCCTCACTTACTAATAATTCTTCTCAAGCTCCTACTAACACCCATAGTGGTTACCCAAGCCACTACTACCAATTCTAATACTTCAAACAATGCTACTAATGAAACTCAAACCCATCAAATCCTATTAAAAAATCTTAATCAAATGAATGATTTTCAAGATAATAATGAAAATAAAATTATGTAAATGCAAAATCATCTTATCCATCTTCAAACCCACCCTCAAAAAATGCCATGGGTCATGCATAACCAAAATGTTCCCCCAGCTCTGCTTTGGGATTCCCATAAAAATATTATCCCTCAACCTCCTCTTGTTAATAAAATAATTAATCATCTTCAAAATAAGCCTCTTACATCTCAAATTGATAATATTGATATAGGATGTATCACCCCTACCATTTCTTACAATGGATTAACCAATCCTACTCTTCATTTAAAAACATTTAGAAATATATATAAAGACTAAGTCAAGTTAAATACGTTTGCCGCTACCAAGCTATTATAAAAAAATCTCACGGGTGATGTTTTCGATTGCTACAACCAACTCAAATCTCATTCTATTACTAGTTTAGAATATTTACCTAATGTTCTAGTCCAAGAGTTCTAAACTAGTAATCTCCCTGAGAATACCTTGGCCCATTTCATCAATTGTAAACAACTTGAGACCAAAACTGTACAAGATTTTATCAAACAATGGAAGACCTTGTCTAACAAATGTGAACTTGATATGGCAGATGATACCTCTTTCATCTATTTATCAATGCTCTTTTTCCCAAGTTGCAATATCAGGTCCAAACTCTCTCTCCACATAATTTAGAAGAGGTCATTGACCAAGCCAAGCATCAATATTTCTTTATGCATCAATTCAAGCCATCCCAACCTTTTATAGGTACTCGTATGTTACTTAAGAATAAGAATCATCACACTACCAATGATGGTTTCATTGACTTTTATGGTACCATTCATAATATTCAAGTTGTTGTTCCTAACCAAACTCTAGAAAAAGCTTCCCCTCCTAACCACATCACTTATCCTCATTTATCTTCAACCAATAACATCAATGTTCATAAACCTCTCTCCTTAGTGGAATTAAAAAAAGTCTACCAAGGCCTCTCCCAAAATAACTTGATCCCACTCGACCCATGAAATCTTGGTATGATCCCAATAAATTTTGTTGGTTTTATGCTAGTTGGGGTCATTCTCATGAGACTTCTAGGCAAATTTGTAATTTGGCTATGGATTTCCTTCTTGGTCCCAATTTTGACCATGATTCTATCATTTGTAAATGCCAAAAAGTTTATAACATTGCATTCAAATCCCATGAAACATAAACTAAATCTCAAATTTTAAACCAAGCTAATGCTCATTTGGCCATCTATAGGGATCCTCTTCCAAATCACCAAGATAATCAAGACAAGCCTACCCATTATACCAATAATGTTGATAGTCTTCTTGACCCAACTCTTGAAGACAATGTGGTCAATATGACTAACATGTGAAGGGTGGTTGCTTTCATTGATCCTCAACCCATCCACACACCTCAATTATCTTGCACATTTCATGTTATTCAAGTCTCTTCTCTAACTCACTTAACAAAGCTAGGTTAAGAATACCTCATCTCATTTAATGAACCAATTCCAACATCTCCCTTGGATAACACTTCTCATACCATTTATACCATTCCTCCACCCTCTTTACCTATCACTAATGATACTCAAATTTCTATCAACACTTTTTCTCAAAATAAACCTACTTCAACTAATCCATATTCTTAAGATAATCAACAAACTTATCTTCTATTTAAACCTTCTACTTATTATCATCATAAATTCACATGCACTTTGTCTCCTCCTTTCGAGGACCTCCTTCAACACTATGCACTTCTTTCCAATAGTTCTCTTATGGGTTATGATGAGTGGGATCCTATTACAGAGCTTACTAATCTCTTGTCTTAAATCCCATTTCTCAAACTTATGTGGACCTCTCCATGACATCATAATCATCTTATGTAGGATTTGTTTGAAATGATCATTTCAAAAGATGTGAAGCCACCTTATTCGAATTAGAAGATAACATTTTAAAACACTACGAAGAGATGTCCATACATGTTGATGAAATAATGGACACTTCTCTTTCCCTCAAATTTCCCATCACTTTTATGATCCCCAATGAGATTATGATTCGTGCAAATGATCCTCCCCTTTTTATCAATGTCCAAATTAGTGATATCCAGGTCAATCATGCTTTGATTTATGAAGGTTTTATCACTTATGTTGCCTCTCTTGATTTTATCAAAACCCTTGAATATTCTAAGTGTAATCTTAAATCCCCATGCAACACATGTCAAGGTTATGACCAAAGGTAAATGCCTCCTTTAGGTTATATGTGGGTCCCCATTATATTCCCACCTATCGCCATTTGCATGAAGGTGATGATCTTTAACTTTCCTCTATCTTATAACATTCTACTTGGTAGGCCATGGACTCATCATATGAGAGCAGTTACCTCTTCCACTTGCCAATGTGTTAAAATTCCTCATAATGGAGCCATCTATAGGATTCAAGGTGACACTAACCCTTGGAATTTTGAATAGTTCCAAGACCATGGTGTATTCAAGATTCCTACCCTTGAACCCTTGCCAAGTGTTCTATTTCATGAATCTCAATGATTTAACTTTCTTATCAATTCCACCCAAGGTTATAATGGTCACCCTGAACTCATTGGGAATATACCCCCTAACTCCTAGATTTTGATGAAAAAAGCCTGATGAGATTAATTTAAAGATTAAAACATTGGATCTCTCACCTCATCTCATCTCTCAATTGTCAGCTTCTTTACAACCTTATTCTCATCAACCATCTTGTGATCACATCCCCATTATCTTAACTAAGACTTAACATTTCATTCATCACACCACATTGAATGACAAGGTCATCGCTACCTGTGTCATTAACCTTCATACACCTAATTATGATGATGGTTATACCTTAGATGATTCATTCTTAGGAGGTCTTTTTCATGCCTGAGATGCTAAAATTATTCACTATCGTTCCTCTTTGCTTTAGTATTTCAATATATATTTTAGAATTCCATCCTATATCATTCCTAATTTTAATATTTTTCCTCTTGATTGCAAGTTAAAAATGGTGTGCACACATCCAATTTCTGAAGAACCTCATAGGAGTATGCTTATGGATCATGTTATCACTGGTCCCTATCACTTTGCTAGATACCAAAACCCCTCTAGCCAATTTATCATTGAGATGCTTGCAACTATCCTTTAGCCTTTTGTGTATCTTGCCCCTCCCTCAGTAGAGCCTAGTTTATATCCCATTCCTACTCCTTGTATAGTTGAGTATCTTCTTATTTATGATCCTATTTATCCTTCAGTTGAGCCTTGTCCAATCTCTCCACTAACCCCACCTTCTCTGGGTGATAGTTTTCTCCCTTTACCAAAATCATCTCCTTCACCCATCAAATGGGTCAATCATCCTAATTATGACATTCATAAAATTGTCAATCATTAGACTAGGGACTGTTAATTATACCAATCTTCCTTATCTTCTATTTTGACTCCTTCTATGAGTACACCTATCAATCGTACTCATAGGTGTATCTTCTACTTCCATGACATAGATAACCATTCATCCATGCATTATCATAAGTTAAAACAATATATCAATACCTTGTGTCCCACCACTCATTAGCCTATAGATAAGGCTATACCTCCCTCGAAAGTGTTACCTAAATATATTCCCAAATATGGAGAGGTATATTGTCTCTATTACCAATATGATACACATCACACGGATTATTGCCGCATCCTTTAGTATCATCTCAAGGATCACCTCCTAGACATTCATGCACCTTCTACCCTTCCTCCCACAAGTCACTCTCATAATAAGGCTCCTTATCCTTCCCCCTTATCTCCACTTCTTATGGTTCCATCTCCACCTATATTCCCTTCTTCACCTATTTTTTATCCACCTGTGATTCCCTCACCCATGGATACACCCTCACTAGTGGTACCTTCCTCACTAGTGACCCCTTCATCTCCTATAGAATCCACTCCCATGCATTCTCCTGATCATCCCCTAAATTATATCCCTCATCAACATAATCCTTTAAGCATTCCTACATTTTTTTTTAGGAGATTCGATGCGAAGTTTTTTCTCAACTTTCTCTAAAGATCAATGAGACATTAGTTACAATTCGTATTCAACATCATAGAGACTTATCAGATGTTATGGATAATGTGTGTGGATAAATATATCAATACTTATGAAAACAAGGATGATTTTCTTACAATTATTTCTTCATTCGAATTGGACATGTACTCCAACTTTACACTTATCTATTTTATATCATTTGGCATTGTGTTAAATTTTTATCTATCTTATATGGTGACTTTTGTTTCGCACTACATGTTTCTTATTATGTCATTATGATCTCTTATGGATTCTTTTTCATAATTTCATTCTTTTTCTCTTGAGTTTATTTCTTATGATTATCTTTTTCTCTTTCATGATTATTTTCTATCTTATCTCTATAAACATGGATAATAGTTACTGTGACTTGGTTACCCAAACCTTGCTCCCTTTAGTCATTCCTCATTTACCATGTGATCAGTTAGAAAATAATTTATCGCTATACAATATCCCTTTACTAGTACATGGTTGAGACTTGAGATAACATGTTGGTTCATCTTTAAGCCTAAGTGTTCTAGTCAGTCATGTCTTTGGATTCTTATATTCTTTTAACCAAAGCCTAAATCTCATTCGTGTATATCACTTTATCTCTCATGATTGGTCATTCCAAGTTAGTATTGAGAAGAATCTTAAAATCCATAAATATTCAAAACTCAAATCATTTAACAAAAGGCAATGATCTAAAAAGCAACATTTAAAAATCTCAAAAATCAAAGCACACTAAAAGACATGATTCTAAGCACATCTCATTTTTATAATTGAATCTCAAACTCCAAAATTGGCTTCATAATAAATCTGAGGTCCATTTTGGTTGGTAGGCTAGTCAATTAGAAAAGGGAAATAAAATACTCTTTTAGTGATACCAAATTTCTCATGCATGTATCCAATCTTTGCATAAGACTGATGGCTCTGTAAGGGATCTCGAGGAATGGGGAACACATCATGGGAAGTTAGGTCCATTTTAATTTTCTTGTTAAAAATTTCCAACATGATTTGATCTTAGTAGCACACTTTTTTTCATACACAAATTTGTGTCTATAATGAATAGGTATCCTCTGCATATTGATGGTCACTTAGTGTCCTCTTATGTCCTTAGTTTACCTCATGTCTCATAAGGTCTTCTCATACAACACCTATGTTATGCTTATTACATTCTATTTTTCACTCCCTATAATCCTAATATTTTCCCTTGAGAAATATTATTTTGCTCACTGATCACTCCCCTTGAGATTCCATTTATGATTTGCAGTGTAAGACTATGGATATGACTTGGCCTTCCTCATAAATTACCAACTTTTCATATTTCCATTCCAAACATCCCCTTTAACCATATTTTCATATTTTTTCCACATCATTGATGTTCCCTTTGTGAGTTTCATTGTAATATCATGGATGGGACCTAGCCTTCCTCACAAAATTTTCTAAATGAAATTATATGTGTCAAATATGAGATAAGATGTGATTGATTATAAGTTACACATCATTGACATACTTCCCATATTGATTTATTATGTTTTATGATTACTTCATTAATCTTTCATCTTCTATATTCTTATTTTCTGATTGCATGTAAGAGTCCAACCATTTTTCTTAAGTTTTTAATACTTCCTAACTTGAATTAGTGTGATTAATTTAAGACCATTTTACCAATTATGTTTCTATTTTATACTTTCCAATGTGATTTAGTGTGATTGATTGACTTATTTGATTTGTTTTTATACCATAGTTCTTTCACATGCTTTCCATTTTATTACATTATTTTCATACTTCCCAATGTGATTTAGTGTGATTTTACTTTTAATTTGGTGCCATTATTTTTTATGGTTTAAAAACAATTTTTCCCCTCTTGTTACCACATTTTTGGTTTATTATACTTAGTCATTTTTTTTTATTACACATTTCTCATCATGATATAGTGCATCGTACATTTGTATTTGATTAATTATACTTTTCCAAGTCTTTTTCACCAATTTCTTTTTAACCATGCATGTGTAATACATAATGCTACAAAAGAAAACACAACACATATATTTCCTAAAACTTATACAACAAAATAAAAATACATGTGCTATAAATAAATGTATCCATGCATTCACAACCACATCCATAATATAAGACATAAGATCAACATCCAATTGTCAAAATTTACTAGCTCTATATATATCGTGTGTTTTAATACAAAGTAAAAAAATACATCACTCCAGCTCTAAGGTTGGGCTCTATCATGTCTATCTCATGGCCTTGCCATGCTACCCATAGATGACTCAGACTACCCCCTCTGAATAGTATGTTATAATGATAATGTCCAAGATCTTAGTCCTACTACCTATCCCTATAGGTTGGCCACTTGGGCATGTACCTATATTAATTAGATAGTGTTAGCCAAATCTATGGCTCTCTCCTGAACCAAGGCCTATCATGCCTATGTCTCTCTCCTTCCCACCCCTATAGGTGGTTATATCCCATCTTTGCATGCTTGTAACTACATCACCGCCTCCCCTACTAGTCTGAACTAGCCTCCCTAAGTTGGTGCAGATGGTACCATAAGATCATCCAATGTGGTAGGGTCATATGGCACTAGCACCCCATATAGAATATCATGGTGTGCTCCCATCACCATGGATCCTCATCTTACCTCTCCTCATCTAAAATATCTAAAAAATTCAAACCAAATAGATATTAGATCATATATACATCTAAAAATATATCTATACAACTAATATTCTATATCAAAGACCAAAAATTACACCATTTATTACCTAACCTGATGTCACCAATCACCATCTCTCCATCTGCTCATCCACTAAGCATGATCTTTATTGGCTCATCCCATAAATATCTCATTCATGAGATGCATCCCAATCAAAGCCAACCCTAGGGTCACCACTTGGGCACATCTCGATCTTTGTCTTAGTGGTGCCTTTATAGACCAAATCTACCCTGGGTAAACTGATGGGTCATTTTAGATTACCACCCTCTATGCTCTCTCTCACAATTAGAATCTCTATTGGTGGTGTGATCAAGGTGGTCATTTATCCTCCTATTTTGGTACCTATGTTACCCATGTATCCATGTCCATACCCACTCCATATTCCAACTATCATGCTCAACCAATCCATGGTCTCACACACTACAATCTAATCTCCAATCTCTCAATTGATGCTCCTCCTCCTCCTCTCCCCCTTGGCTCTCTTGTATGCCAATCCCAAAATATAGGCACCACTATAGGAGTTGCTATGTGAGGAATATTGAACTATCTTGCTAAGCATACCACTAGCTACAATTCTACCCACCAAGTTTAGTCACTCATGATCCACACTCATGTTAACCCTAGTGACATAGTCACCTAACTCATCCAAACTATCATAATGTGTGCATAAGGCTAGCACATGATCTCTCCTCATGTGATTGTCTATAATGTTGGCATGTGGGGCATGGCTTATACCACTTGAGCCTATCTCTATCTTAAAACCCAAGGTAATTAATCATCAACCATATGGGGAAACCTAGATGGCTGGTACATTACTAACCTCTTATATATCTAGGCACTCAACAGTACCACTGGTCCCATGGTCTTCTACCCTCTAGATAGCATCCCATATATATCATACATGAGCTAAACCTAGATGATAGACCCTAAATCATAGAGTTCCCCTTGATCTAATATAGACTAACACAAGGCTATCACATATAGTGGTACCTTATAATCTGACTTGTGACACAACACTTATGCTATCACAAGCCATATCATATCCTTCTAGATATCTATAATCTATGTAATATAGACATTGAACAAACTCACACTCAGTCCTAGGTAAATCCTATCCGAATACGTCATCCATCAGGATAATGTTACCTCTCCTCCTGATCATCAGGTATCCCTATGATCATTAGTATCCCCCCTATATGAATTCCAAGCAATGCATAGACATCCTCCAAAGTGATACCAACCTCTATGGTATCCCCATCCACCACCCATCTAAATGTATTGGTCAAATATTCCTAAGCCTTTAATAACATGACTACAAGATCAACACTCAATGGGATCCATCGTATCTCCATGATGCCTCCCAAGCCCAAAGCAACCAATATAGCTCTTTCTACATCTATTAAGTGTTCCAACATATCCAGTAGCCATGACGCATCTACTAATCATAAAATATTTGACAACTCTATAAAAATCAAATAATAAAAGATGTATTAGACCTCCATGTCACTCATAATCAAAATACATTCTTTTTAAATTTCACAAAAACAAACCACTTTTGCCTTAGTTTATTCATTTCTTACTAATTTGACCTTTTTTCAACTTAATTGGCCATTTCAATACTAAGTCAGCCACCTTGTGCCTTAAATGTAATATATCAGCCCCCTTCCTTCATTTCATTACTAAGTCGACTACCTTGTGCCTTAAAATTAATATATCAGCCCCCTTCCTTCATTTTAGTACTATATCATCCACTTTGGAAACAACTAAGTCAACCCTATAGTACTAAGTCAGCCCCTTGGACTTGAAACAACTAAGTCATCTTTATTTTTCCCTCTATAGTACTAAGTCAGCCACTTAGAAAATAAACTAAGTCAGCCATGATGTATTATGTCATCCCTTTCACCTAACAAACTAAGTCGGTCATGACCTACTAGGTCACCCCTTTAAAACTTTTGTTTTCTACCAACTCGGTCGACCTATCGACCTTGTTCTTCTAATATAACAACTTTACTTAGCATCAGTGTTATGTTGTTCTCCTTGTTGCACTTTACTTAGCATCAGTGTTATGTGTCATCATGTTTCATTCCCAAAGCACCATCCCCTATTAAACTTACATAAAATGTGATTAGCTTTGAATGGGGCATATATATACACATAATATTTTCAAATTTTTATCAATTATTGATGTTCTTTATCTTGCAGGAACCCATTGAGTCTCAATCTCTCTAAGTGCATGCCTTAAGGGGTATACCAGGAAAGGAGTGGGTAGACCATTGGTGCTTTGTAGGATTGTTATCCCTTTTTCCACTTGTTATCTACACACTTGTCTCCTAAAAACCATCCCCTAATCTTGGCCTTCTCATTTTCACACTCCTCTAATTTTTTACCACCTTTAGTATCCCTTTTTCTAACCTAAAACCCCTTTTAAAAATTTACATGACTATGTCGATTATGTCAACCTTGTACTCTTATTAACAAAACTTATTTAGGGTCTAGGTTGGCCCTTGGCCGACCTAGTCTGTGCCCTAGTGATTTTTTGTCAATAACGATACTATGTCGACCAGTTCGACCTTGTCAACCAAATTTTTTGAAAGGGTTTAGGGTTAGATCTGCCTATATAAACACAATCATGTCACCATTTATAAGAGAATAGAATAAGAAGTAAGATATATTGTGCATCTACGTATCTACCATTCTACTTGAGGAGCAAGCTTCAGGTTTCATTATTCCTTTGTAAAATATGGATCTTGTCTTGTGGATAAGTATTTTGGATGCATTGATAGGTTGTGTAGCCTAGATATGATTTATCCTTATCATCCTTATATACCACAACAACCTCTTATGAAGCACATTGGTTAAGGGAGAGATTGAGGCTCAGTGGGTTTGTATTCAAAGGTAAGTATTCCTAACTTTGTTCTTCCTTTATAAGAGTAGATAGATTTACATTTACACTTATCTTTCATGCATTAGGATTCCATATACATTGATGTGAGTATATTTCTTCTACGCATGTTTAATTTTATTTTTTATTAATCACACTTTATGCCACAAGCTTTGGAGAGCACTAGATTAGATTTTTACTTTACTTATTATTTTATTGAATATGAAAACATAGGACTTAGTTAGGGTTATTTCATATTTTTACTTGATTGGAGGCTGTGAAACCCTCCCTAGTGATATTATTGTGGTAAGATATCCCTTAACTAGGTATAGCGGATCCATATTATTCATGACCTTGATTATCTAATGTATCCCCAATTAGAAGTATAAGTAGGATCTATCTTCTTCAAGCTAGGATTTGTTTGTAGATTTTATGAATTTATTATTGCATACAATAATCACCTACCTCCCCTATATAAAGAGAGGAGTTGCAGGTGATAACTAGTGTAGAAAAGATTGAGAGTGAGCAATGAGTGAAAGAGGTTTTGAAATATTTTATAATTAGATGTAGCAATTATTCTATTGCTATAAAGTTGATTGATAAAATTGGAGTGATTTGAGTTAAAGTATCCATAATCAAGAAATGAATCTATGCACAATTCCAATCGAGGAGGGCCCACTTACAAGGAGTTTATGTAATAATCCCATCTGTTAAGTAGATCTTTTGGTTTTGTTGTGCTTGTACCTTTTCATTTTCATAAGTTTATTTTATTACAAGAAATTATGTTATTACATCAACAAAAATATCACCTAAAATAATAGAGATATTTCTTGCAATAATAGAGATATCACCTAACACAATTGAAAAGATGAGTGTAGTTGATTCACACAATCTATTGAAAGTAGAAGAAGTAGTAACCGAGAGTTCTTATTTGAACTAGTTAAGTAGTTTAAAAATAAGGAATAAATGGATTCTCATATCCTTAAGAAATATGTCTTTGAACCATTCCAAAGAGTATCTATTTGTCCACCCTAAACTCAATAATTTGGTATTAATATAGCTCTACCCTCACCTAAACTCCTCTCTAAATGGGAACTTAAAACTCTTTTATTCCCAAAGAAAACTACAAAACTTATTGAACCCACTTACCTAGCTGAACAAGACATCCTTGTTGAACTTCTACAAGATTTTCCAAGTCCCACTCCATCACCCCTATTTGTAATAATTTTCCTCTCCATTTAAGAAGTTGATATCCATCGTTCATTATGTCCTTGGGAAAAAAGTGATAAAGGATTTTAAAAGTAGGTGATATAACTCTCTATTTTACAAGCAATCTAAAAAATCAAGGGAGACCATCAAAGAGAAAACTATGAGGCCATAACCTTATATTTCCCATAAATATCCTTGTGGGTAATACACCCATGAAAAATTTTCCTCTCTCTAGTTTTCCCAACTTTAGAGGTTTAGTTAGTGAAGATCATGATATATTTATTTTTATTTTGACATCATGTGTTGTAGTTACAACTACCATCAAGATGCTTAAAAATTGAAACCATTTCCAACCAGTCTCAATGACACAACCCTTAAATGGTTTGTAGGGTTGGGAGAGATGTAATCTCCACTTGGTAATAGATGAAGGACAAATTCCTCTCAAATTATCAAGAGTACTGCAAGGGAAGGGACTATACAAGAAGGGACATCTTTCAAATGTCACAAAATGAAGATGAACCATTGGAAGATTACTTGGAGAGATTTATGTTTAGCCACAAAAATATAAAATAACTACGTTGGATCAAGAATCCATTAAATTTGTATTCTTGAAAGGAATCAAGGAAGAATGTATCAAATCATTAGGTCTAATAAGTAGCAGAGACATCTCACAAATGACATTCTAAGAGATCACTCTCTTACATAGAAATCACTCAAGGTCAATGTTGAATAAAAATCATAACAATTGAGCTTCATCACTATCATCATCCAAATATAGTAACAAACTTTCAAGGATGGAATTCAATAATCTATTGAAAGACATGAAATGGGACAACATCAATCAATTAGATACATTGCACACATGAAAGAAAAAATAAGAAACAAAACAAGCCTTGACTGTATAATGTCAATACTATCACAAAAATAAAACATATTGTAAATGCCATGATTCTCATGTCAAAGTAGCAAGCATAATGAAATAATATCATGATGCATTGGAGCCTCATTCCATTGGAGGATATGGAGAACATATATTTTATGTAGTATATATACTATCATCACAAAGGCCATAAAATTTAGGTATGCTCTAGTTATCCATATTTTAGTTCTCAATTTATTGTTCCTTCTAATTGGCATGCATCTACTCCTTGGAATCAACCACCCTAACCACAACCCAAAAATAAAAATTGTCATTGGAAAAATCCTCAATCCAAAACCAAATAGAAATAATTTTAATATTATCCATGGAAAAAAAATCATAATTATAAATAAAACCCACCCTTTAACCAATGGCAATAGTCATAGAGAGGGAATTAGCCTTGGCTCAACCAAAATACTACGTTTCAACAACTCCCATAACCTTATATGTAACAATAATTAGCATTAATGATAATAAATCTCACTTCACCTCCATCAAAATCTCCATAATTTCATGTCCATCTTGTTCCCAATCCCAACAATAAGTTAGTTCAATTGACATAAAATAATGATGTGATAACTTACCCCACTTATTCGATAGAAGTTGATAACATTCAATAAAGACTCTCCCAAATCTCACTCTACACATAATAATAACTCCTCTTGAAGAGGTCCCCAACACACCAAATATACCATAACCATCCAATAATAGTATCACTCCTGAACCTAATACATCCACCAAAAAATCCTCTGTTTTCGAAAAGACTAAATATTCAAAAATAAGATCTAGAATAAGAATTTGACTTCGTAGGTGAGTTGAAAAATGTTTGTGTTAAATTTATTTTATTTAAATAAATTAAATATGTTTCAATTTATACTAAAGTTATATGAGAACTATGCCTTAAGAAACTTGGTTAGAAACAAGAAACTCCTAAGATTGTCAATGTGGTTGGACAACTTACATTCAATATGCAGGGTAATATCATCCCAATTAAATAATTTAAACCAAGCAGCCTAATTGTAGATGTTTACATCGATTTACCCCTTATTAAAAACACTTTAATTGATTTAGGATCAGCCACTAATGTTATGACCAAGTAAACTTAGACATACAGGCCTTCTTGAAACACCCACTATTATACAAATGGAAGATTGTTCAATTGCAAAACATGAAAGAGTCATAGAAGACTTTTTTATCACAACAAAATCATGGGATTATTTAGTTGATTTCATGCATTCCTTGGCTGTATGTTAGGGAACATGATCATTTATAATGGAGACACCACAAAGAAACTGGTTTTATATTCACCATCTCAACCATCATCTCAAGGAGAAAAATATC
The DNA here is from genome assembly GCA_037957365.1 of Torreya grandis. Lineage (NCBI taxonomy): Eukaryota > Viridiplantae > Streptophyta > Pinopsida > Cupressales > Taxaceae > Torreya > Torreya grandis. The sequence continues at coordinate 153,215 of JARHVA010003234.1, forward strand.
CATAGTTATAAGTTTAGGATGAATACCAAAATCCCTTACAAACCATGTTCACCGTTGAACACATCCATTTCTTGTAGACACAAGAAGAATATGCAGTCACTTTCAATGTCATACAAAACATGTATACAACAAACCAACATGCAGATAATCTCCTCAAATGCACACATTGTTCCCTTAGTAATATCTTTCTAGTATAATAATATTTAGATATAAGGCAAAATATCAAAACTTTCCATCACCTCTTACCATACCCTTGTTGCCTTGGCACTCTTATAGGGAACATTAAATCTATGACAATCCAAAATAAGTGAATATAATACTAGGAAAACCTCTCAATATTAACAATAAACTAGATCCCCAAGATAAAAAATCATTATTCACCATGCTACAAAAACATAAAAAAATATTTATATGGGATTACCATGATATGTGAGGAATAAACATGGATTTATGCACTCATCATATATAAATTAAAGAAGAGTGAAAACCCATTAGGCAACCTCAACAAAGAGTAAACCCCAATCTCTAAGAAATTATAAAAACTAAACAATAAAAATTATTAGATGTAGGCTTTCTATACCCTATATTCGATAACTAGTGGGTATCTCCACTTGTCATTGTCCCAAATAAGAATTACAAATGTCATATTTGGGTGGAATATAGATAATTAAACACTACCACAAGAAAATATCATTTCCCTCTCCCTTTTATTGACCATGTTATTGACACCCTCTATGGAAAGAAATACTTCTCTTTCCTTTATGGTTTTAGTGGATACAACTAGATTAGAAGTTCCCGAGAAGACCAAGATAAAACAATGTTTACATGCCCTTGAGACACTTACACCTAATTTGTCCTTCCATTTGGGCTATGCCATGCTCCTGCCACCTTTCAAAGAGTTGTCTTGAATTTTATTTTTATTTTTTATCTCATGACTATTGAAAAATATACATGGATGAATTCGTGGTATATGGAAATAATTATGATGAATCCATCACCGGCTTAGATAAAGTTCTCCAACATTGTCAAGATAATAGTCTATCATTGAGTCATGAGAAGTGTTATATGTTAATGCAAGAAAGCATTATATTGGGACATATTTCTAATTTAATAATCAAGGTAGATCCTACTAAAATATAAGTGATAAAGAATTTTCCTACACCACAAAAGCAACGAGATGTGAGAAGTTTCTTAAGACATGTTGGATATTACAATATATTCGTCAAAAAATTTAGCAAGATATCAACTTAGTTGCTTGTTTTGATAGAATAATATGCTAAATTTTCATGGACTAATGAATGCTTGGAATCTTTTCAAACCCTTAAATACCCATTTGTGACAACACTCATGTTGAGAGGTCTAGATTGGAAGCCACCCTTCCACATTCATATCGATGTATCTAGCACAACACTTGGGGTAGTTCTTGGGGAAAAGGATGGGTTGCTCAACTATGCTATTTATTTCATCAACAATAATATATAAAATGTACAATGTAATTGCATAATTACCAAGAAGTAATTCCTCACAGTACTATCTACTATAAACAAATTCTGACATTACATTATTGGTTATCTTGTTTTCATTCATATTGATCATGTTACTAATAAATATTTAATGAAAAACAAGAATTAAATAGTAATATAATAATATGGTTGTTATTATTATATTAATTTGGCATTACTATTATGGATAGGATTGGTAAAGATAATGTAGTTTTAGATTTTTTGTCTAGATTATAAATTGATGAAAACAACCCACTAGTTGATGACTCTTTTCCAATGAACATATATTTGATTTGAATGTTGATACTCCTTGGTTTACATTTATTGATAATTATTTGGTTTAAGGTCAAACTCCTCCACACTTTTCACCTAAGTAAAAACATAACTTGGTGGCTAAAATAATTTCATATTCATGGATCTTCAAATATCTCTTTTACATTGGGTCAAATTTGATCATGTGTAGGTGTGTGAGAGAGGATGAAGTGTTTGATATCCTCTATGCATGTCATGATGAATCATGTAGGGTAAATTTTTGTAATAAAGAAGACAACCTATAATATCCTTACCACTAGTTCCTGTTGGCCCAATATATATAGATATTTTATTGCATATACTCATCAATGTAACAGATGTCAATGTATGACAAAGCCCACATGTTCAGATGAGATGCCACTTCAGCCAAATTAGTTTTTGAGCCCTTTGAAAAATGGGGGAATAATTTTTCTATCCTAATAGACCCATCTTATGAAGGCAAGGAGTACATTTTGGTATGCACCAACTACCTTACCAAATGGATAGAGGTTAGAGCTTTTACTCATGCGCAAGACAAAAAGGTACCAAAATTCCTTTATAAAGAGATATTCATAAGATATAGAGTTCTAAAATGTTTATTCTCTAATAAAGGTCTAAAATTAATATCTAATTTAATTATATCCCTTGTACAAGAATATGATTTCAGGTATAATAGGTTTAATTTATATCATCCACAATCCAATGACCAAGTTGAAGTCACCAATAGAGAGTTAGAGAACATCCTTGCCAAAATAGTAGTTATATGCTCTCATGACTAGGTAAAATGTCTTATGGAGGTTTTATGGGATTATAGGACAACATAGAAGATAACCACATGGTTCACACCCTATAAATTGGTCTATGGTAAGAAGGTTGTTCTTCCTATAGAGTTTGAACTCAAAATGTTGTGAACTACCCTAAAACTTGGCATGGATTTGACTGAAGCACAAAAGAAAGGATGATGAATCTCAACTCCCTTGATGAGATGAGAAGATAATATCTACAACATATAAAAATAATTTTACGAGAAGGGATAAAATGACATGACAGGTTCATTAAAAAAAGAAAGCTTCAGCTAGGTAATTAGGCATTGAATTTTTATTCAATGGAAACTTCAGACTAGATGGTTAGGCCCTTATGAGATATAAAATGTGTTTGATAATGAAATAGTCATGTTATGCATAATTGATCCTATTAGATTATCCTTTATGGTTAATGGACATCGTCTCAAGTTGTATAAGAAACCTCTTTCCAAAGAAGAATCCATAATGGAGGGATGTCCTCACATGGACATGAAGCTCAACTGTATACTTGATGAGCACTATGAACAAACTATTGATCAGCCAAAATAAATTTTTTAATTCTAGATATAATACTTCAACCCCACCTCTTTGTGGTAGGAACACCACACATGGTAGTTTTAATTAGAATACTAGCTTGTTGGCTTGCTAAAACTGCATCAAATGGGATTGAATATAAAACCAACTTGTTGGCTACTCAAAAGTAAAAGTGAAAATTATATAAATAATAAAAATAATAAATCCAATGTGTAAAATCAAATTGCTGACCACCTAGGTAAAAAAATGTAATAAAATCCATCTGCTAAGATTACCTACAAACTCATAGATTCTGCATGTCCACTTTTATTTGTTGCAGGTAAATTTCAACTTGAAACATCTACACCTAAAATAATTTCATCCATAACTTAATGTGTTTTTCAAGTCTACTTTTAGTTTTTTTATGCAACTCTGTATTGACCAGGTAGATGCAAGATAAAGGGGACAAAAGGGGTGGCTTAAAGCAACATTTTTTTTTAAATAACAAATGTTAAACTTGGATAGAATTTTAGAGACACTTGGAAAAATAATTTTAAAATAACATAATAATATTAATCATGGCATTTTAAATTAGTTTCCAAATTTAATATTTTTTCAATACCGATATGGTAAAAGTATAGGGAATTGATGCATTTATGATAATGGCTTGGTACTTTTTTATAAAAAGATAAGAAGATTGCATGTGTACAAACACATTTTTTTCAATTAAATGAATGCTTTTTAATATGAAATTTCATATATGGATATAGGAAATGTCGAATATTTTTTATTAATTTTTTAATATATATTTTAAATAATTTTACAAGTGAAGATAGCTAAAATTTTGAAACTATAAGTGTACGAACATAACTTTTTGATCTTAACTTATTGAAAAACATTTTTTTAAAGCATAGTCAATGATGTGTAGATTGTTGAAATGTGAGTTTTATAAGCTTTCGATTAACAATAAAAAAAATTAATAGTATTTGTAATGATGTGTATATAGTCCATAATGAAGTATGTTGTGCAGAAGTTAATTAACAATTAGAAATAATGGTTTGACATTAAAAAGAATTATATATTCAAAAACTATGATTTATCCTCTACAAACCTATATAAAAAATAATAATAATATATGTTTGATCAGATATGTTGGCAAAAGATGGAAAAGACACATAACTTTCATAAAAATCATTTGGGTTGGTCCATGACAGGGTTTAGGCTAGGTTCGGACCACCCACAAGCCTAAAACTAAAACAATTTTGGAGGGAAAGTATAAAATTCAAATCATTTATATCTTAAAATGGCATATTCCCTATATATAATGGTAAACACCCTTTGTAAAGGGCATAGGCCCCTTTTATAAGGCATACATCCTTTTGAAAACAAAAAAAGCCATTAAATAGAATCACCCATTTGGAACTACCACCACATAGGGCATTTGTACTTTTCAAATGATGTATGCCCTTTCTAGTTCATGAATTTTACTTATTTATCTATGAAATTCACCCATTCATTTTGCATTTTACAAATGTAGAATTGGTTTTTACTGTTCACACTACAAATTCTATAAATTCTCCATTTACTTTGTCTCAATTACTATAAGTTCTTCAATTTTTATTATAGACTTGTAATTATTTGTGTAAATATAAATAATGGAATTACGTAGTCACTGCAAAAGACCAATTAAGGATCAAAAAATTAGGAAATTGAAGTCAAGAGAGAGAAAAAAAGAAAAAGACAAGCATATAGGAGATCATCCATAAGATCTTCTAAAGAAGGTGAAGGTACTTCCTCCATACTAGGTAATATTTCAAATGAAAATAACATGCCCAATTCCATGGAATTTAATTTATATATGTATTCAAAGAAATTAGATAACTCAATCAATCCTTGTTGAATGATTAAATTCAAAATGTAGAACATCTAACTAATGAATTTGTTTTGAGTGATGAAGCACATGGAGAAACACAAAATAATGAAACATCCATCCATAATAAATTTCTTGAGCATGATGATAATTAACATCACATAATAACCCTAATTCATCTCTCTCATAATTAAAAGGAATTAACTTTACATGTAGGGTTTAATGTACCTAACTAACACTCTAATATCTCTTTTATGGTTGAAGTGCTAACACCATCCAATTTAATAAATTTAAATAAAGCTCCTGGACCCACGTCTTCAAGGATAATGTGATGAACACCAAGGTACTTGATTAAAATAAATGATAAAATAATAAAACCTATGGAAAGTAAAATGTAAATAAGAACAACTCAACGTCATGCTCAACGTGTATGAGATAATGTATTTGAGAAGAAAATACATACAAAACAATGTCAACTATTTGTTTAATTAATAAAAAAAGTAAAAAATGTACCCTATGATAAATAAATTAGGGTTAAAAACAAGTAATATAGAGGTAAAAATTAATGCAATAGTAAAGAATTTATTTAGTGTATTGAATACAATAGGCAATAAAACTCAAAAAAAGATAGTAATGTAGCAAGATGAGTAATAATAAAATCTATAATGAGTAAGTCAACATCTAGAGCTCAATTTCTTAGTCAAATAAGTAAGTCCTTTAATTTGAATTAAAAAAATCTAATAAATTCTATAAAAATAAGAACATGGCTTGATGACCCTCTAATCGGAGATTGTTGGGCATTTTAGTGGTAGACTCCCACAAAATGACAAGGTGTTAGTTGAAGGAACAAGATATTTAATTGACAAAAATTATCAAAACAACACAAGGGTCTCATATAATGTAAAATATATTGTTAAAATAATGAAAGGTTCAAAAAACCATAAGTCACATACAAAACATTTCTTGGACATGACCCAAACAAAATTTTATAAAAAACCGATTATTGAAAAATTAATGGGCAATTGATAATTAGCCAAAGATCATTTGAGATGTGCAAGCCTTTCTACATTAAAATAAATCAAGCATACACCACATTTTGTTGTAGGATCTATATTTAATTTTCTATGCATTTTGATATTTTTCATCATATACATTGTACTTTACATATATACGAAATTATGTAGGAATGTATGGTGGTTTCCCCACCTAAAACATCAAGAGAGTTAATCCCAAGTCTTTTTTATCAAATACCTAAGGGATATATTTTTTTACCAAAGAATGTTTAGATATAATATGTAACGCTTGGGACATTTTTATCATATTTAACCAATTATATACATGAAAATTTTTCACACTAATTTGAAAAGCAACTAGTTGATTCTAAGAAGTACAAATCTATAAAATATGTATTAAATAATAGAAAAGATTCATCAAGATGTGAGTGGTTACAAGTAGTTGTATTTGATTTCATGTTTGAATTCAACAACAATAGTATCTACCAATATGCAAGACACACAAACAAAGAAAAAAAATTAGATAATCAATTCAATTTATACAAGGACAACCTCCTAATTGGGACCATTGTTTTAGTTGTGGACTTTTTTTAAAACAATACACTGCAACCATAAAATGAGGTTCAATCCCAATACTATAATTCAATTTAAGTTGAAATTTTTATACATATTACACTTAGACATACACCTAATAATATAAAGTACAATAAAAATATTTTGAGGGAGTACCACTTTTATATGAGTGATAATATATTGCATTATCTAGAGTTTGTCCAAGGTTGTTTTGAGATATTTTATAGAAATATGAATGCAAGATAAATTATGTTCACTAAACACTACATTTGGTCAAATAATTATGCATGATAGTTTAAGAATTCTTGCATGTTTTATTGGTTAAGAAATATGGAGAATAAGAACTGGGAATAAAAAAATTTGAGTTTCTTTGAGGCTTGGCATGGAAAAGGGGAACATGACAATGAAGGTAAATGTGTAAAAATAGCCCTTAAAAAATAGCAGGGAAAGCACAAGGATGCTAATTTGATTGATGTTGCAAGTATTATGACTTGGTGTAATGATTTTTTTCTCTCATGTATCAAAGAAATATTCTCATGTCTGAATATTAGTTTGCTCTATTTTCCCACTTAAGAACAAGAATATTATCTTCAGGGATGCCTCTAAATGCCTATAAATTTCAACCTTGGTATTTGAAGGAGAGTTGAGGGTGTTCATTCCATAATTTATACACCCATATGGATGTGTTGATGAATATGGCTCATTAATTGGGCTAGCAAGTCAAAATATACACTACACATTGACTAGCTTATAGTCTCTTAAGATGCATTTATCCATAAGAGAACATACACCACCATGTATCCCCCATCATAAATGGAAAAAAATACTTTAAATTTGTTTAGAGGACTTGTTCATGTGATTGAATGTGTTGACGACTCATTTTTACCCCTCATGATTCTCTTATAATGCGTGTTAGAAGTTCACTCCATTTTCCCACTTAAGAATGAGAAAATTCTCTTCAAGGATGCCTCAAAATGACTATAAATTTCAACCCTATGGCTTGATAGAGAGTATAAGGTGTACATTCTAATGTTTATATGCCCATCCAGATGTGTTATTATAGATGGTTCGTTGATTGGGATAGCAAATCAAATGATACATTACCCACTGACCAAATTTTGGTCCCTTAAGAGACATTCGGATTTGATATAAAATACACCACCATTTACATTTAATCCTTAGTGGCATAAAATCCTATGGAGGATGATTATAGTATTTTCCCATGCAATATTAGGCACTAACAATTCATCTCTACCCCTCATGGTTATCCTGCAACACACACCATAAGTTCCCTTTGTTTTCCCACTTAGAAACGAGACATTTATCTTTAGGAATGCCTCCAAATGGATAAAATTTTAAACCTTAGGGCTTGAAAAATAGTAGAGGGTGGACATTCTAGTATTTATATGCCTATCTAGACATGTTGGTCAAGATGATTCATCAATTGGGCTATCAGGTCAAAAGATATACAACCCACTGACCAACTTTTTTCTATTATGAGACATTTAGTCATGAGAAAAAACACACCATAATGTATCCATCTTAATTATTGGAATTTAATCCTCTATGGGGTGATTATAATACCCTTCCATGTAATTATATGCCCCAACAGATCATTTATACCCATCACATTCTCCTGCAACACATGCCAGAAGTTCACTATGATTTCTTACTTTTCTCTTCATGTATACCTTAAAATGCATAAAATTTAAACCCTAGGGCCTAAAAAATATTGGAGGGTACCCATTTAAGTTTTCATACTTCCATTTATATGTGTCAGTGATATAGTTTGTCGATTGGGTTAGCAAGTCAAAAGATACGCTACCCACTAACCAACTTTTGGTCTCTCAAGAGACATTTGACTATGATATAAAATGTGTCATCATGTCTCCCTCATACATATTGGTATATAATCATATTTATGGTGATTATAATACTCACATTTGTAACTATAGGCACCAAGGTATTGTCTCTACCCCTCATGGTTCTCCTGTAATGTGTCCCAGAAGTTTGCTCAATTTTTCCACTTAGGAATGAAAAGTTTTTATTCATGGATACCTCTAAAAACCTAAAAATTTTGATCCTATAAATAATAAAATATTTCATGGTGGCAATTCTAATATATATTCACTCATCTATATGTGTCAGTGAAGACGGTTCATCGATTGGGATAGCAATTCAAAAGATACGCTACCCACTAACCAACTTTTAAGAGACATTTAGCTGTGAGAAAAAATACACTGCCATAAATCCCTCATTTTAACTAGTATGTAATTATATGGGGTTTACTATATGACTCACTCATACAATTATAGGTGCTAACATCTTGTCTCTATCCCTCACGGTTCTCTTGTAACATGTGTTGGAAGTTCGCTCTATTTTCCCATTTAGGAATGAGAAGCTTCTCTTTAGAGATGCCTTCAAACACCTATAAATTTAAATACTAAAGCCAAAACTAGTGAAATGTGGTAATTCTAATGTTTATACACCCATATATATGTCTAGATGAAGACGGTTTATTAATTGGGCTAGCGAGTCAAAATGTATGTTGCCCACTAACCAATTTTTAGTCTCTTAAGAGACATTTAGCCACGAAAGAAAATGAATCACTATGCCCCCCCATCTTGAGTGGAATGAAATATTATAATATGTGATTATAATAATTTTGTATGAAATTATAGTCACTAAAAAATTGTCTCAACCTCGCACGGTTCTCCTGCAACATGCACCAAAAATTTGCTTCATTTTTGCACTTAGGAATGGGAAACTTTTCTTCAAGGATGCCTTGAAATACCTACAAATTTTTACCTCAAAGCTTGAAAAAAATCATAGTGTGTTCATTTTAATGTTTATTTTCCCATCCATTTTTTATGAATATTATTCATCAATTGGGCTAATGAGTCAAAAGATACGCTACCCACTGACCAACTTTTAGTCTCTTATGACACATTTAATAGTTAGATAAAATGCATCATTGTGTCTCCCTCATCTCAAATGGCATGGAAACCTATAGGGGTGATTATAATAATCATCCATGAAAATTTAGGCATTGATGGCTCATCTCTACACCTCACAAATATCCTTCAATGCATGTTGAAAGTTCACTCTATTTCTCACATAGGCATGATAAGCTTTTCTTCAGGGATTCATCTAGCCAACTATAACTTTCAATCCTAAGGCTTGATATAGATATAGTGTGTCAATACTATAATATATATTCCCATCCAAATTTGTCTACATATATGGTTCATTTATTGGGCTAGTGATTCACAAGATACACCTCCCACAAACTAACTTTTGGTCTCTTAAGAGACATTTAGATATGAGAGAAAACATACAGCTATGTCTCACTCATCCTGAGCTAGGGAGAATCATCCAAGACATGATTAGAGGACTCACCCATGAAACTTTAAGTGCTGACATCTCATCTCTACCAATCATATATCTCTTGTAATGCATAATGAAAGTTCAATTTGTTTTCCCACTCAGGAATGATAAAATTCTCTTCAAGGATTCATTTGACCAATTGTAATTTTCAGTCCTAGGGCTTGACAAAGAGTGGATTTAAGTTAAAACACTTATATACCCATCCAGTTGCATCTACATATATGATTCATTGATTGGCATATCAAGTCATAAGATATGCCTCTCACTAACCAACTTTTGGTCTCTTATGAGACATTTAGTTGTAAGAGATAACATATATCTGTGTCTCACTCATCTCAAATGGCACAAAATCTTCTAGGGGTGATTATAGGACTCACCATTCCAAATATAGGTGCTAAAAACTCATATCTACCCCTCATTATTATCTTCCAATGCATGATGGAAGTTTGCTCCATTTTCCCACTTAGGAATGAGAATATTTTCTTTAGGGATGCCTTTAAACACCTAAAACTTTCAACCCTAGGGATTGACAGAGAATATAGGATGGTAATTCTAGTGTTTATACACCCATTCAGATGTGTCAATAAAGATGATTCATCAATTGGTATAGTGTGTCAAAATATATGCTACACATTGACCAACTTTTGGTCTCTTGAGAGACATTTGGCCACAAAATAAAATGTGTCTTTATGTCTCCCTCATCTGAAGTGGCATAAAATCCTATAGGTGGTGATTAAAGTAATTTTTCATCTAATTTTAGGCACTGACAACTCATCTCTACCCCTCAAGATATCCTATAACATGCAATGAAAGTTTGGTCTTTTTTCCCACTCAGGGACTTGAAGCTTCTCTTCAGGGATTCATCCAAACAAATGAAAATTTTAGTCCCAAAGCTTGAAAAATATTATAATGGGCCCATTCTAATGTTTATATTTCCATTTATATGTATTCTCATAGATGTTTTATTAGTTGGGATAGCGAGTCAAAAGATATGCCTCCTACTAACCAATTTTTGTTCTTGAGAGACATTTGGCTAGTAGATAAATCATGTAGTTGTGTCTTGCTCATCCCAAGTTGGGGAGAATAATCCATGGGGTGATAATAAAACTCACCCCTATAACTATAATCATTGATGTCTCATCTCTACCCCTCATAGATATCTTGAAACATGTGGCACAAGTTTGGTCCATTTTCCCACTCAAGGATGAGAAGCTTCTCTTCAATGATTCATCTAGCCAACTGTAACTTTTGGTCTTGGAGCCTGATGGAGAGTAATGTTAAGCATGCACTTATACTAAGAGAGGGGGGAGGGGGTGAATCAATATAATTTAATATTTTACTTAATAAACCTTAATGAGCATAATAACACCATTCATGCAAGATAACATAATTAAGAGACAAGATTTCCGTGGAAACCCTTTTTGGAAATAAAACCACAATATGAAATTCTCTTAAAAAAATTGTAGGCACCAACCTACTAGAGACACCAATCCCCACTATACAAATATTTTGAAGGCACCAACCTACTGGAGATGCCAATCCCCACCACTAAACACCAACTTAGAAAGAGACACCAATCTCTTTGATATGAGGCACCAACCTCCAAAATAAATAAAGTATTTCAACTTCTTGAATTTATTCATTTAATGAATGATACTCATGTAAACTTCTTCACAAAATATGCCCTTGATAACATATCAACTTTTTTCTTCTCGCATATATATCTCCTTAAATGATCTTCTTACATTTTAATATTCTCCACTTGATTCCACATTTATTATCTCTTATTGATCACCTTATTATCTTTGAATTTTCTCTATATAAATTTTATTGACTTCATTACTCCACACTTATATCTCCTTCATAAAATTTTCTTGTAAATCTTTCACATATATTTTTGCTCTGAATTTGCTCTAGATCTTCTCTAATTTGAATGATTTTTCATTGCATTTCATTGTGTTTTAACTCCCATCTCATATTCTTTATATACCATTTCTTGTGCCTCTTTACCCAAGAGAGGCAATCCTTCAAAGGGGGTCAGCCTCATTAAAACACATTTCATTTATTTTTAATTTCCCAAGAGGGGCAACTCCATGAAGAGAGACATCTTCTTCCAAGGTGACATTTTTGCATAGGTAAATATTAATTAAATAATTTCTCATGGGTCATCCCATTAAAGTGATAAATTTGGCACTACTATGAAGGATTGATTAATGGCCTTTGGCCTTTTTTTTGGACCAATGATGTACTCTTTGATATCAATGACAACAATATTGCCAACAATATTATCCATACACCTTTGACAATAATGACAATATTTCCAATAATATGCCCCTTTGTCATTTATGAAAACCTTGCAGCATACTTTTCTCCTTCATTATGAAATACTCCCCCTATCTATAATTTTCCTTTTGTCTATAAATTTCCCCCTTAATGTAACTCTCCCCCTTTGACATAAATGGCAAAGGGATGTTTATTATACTTCTATCCACAAATAGATCATGATAAACATCCAAGTCATATTTTCCAACATTCATATTCACTTTTCTCATTATTGTATATGCACATAAATCAACATAAATAACATCATGGAAACCCATAGGCATCTCTTCTAATGGTCATTTCTCCTCCACTTCACTATAAGGTAACTCTCTAATATGTAGTTTGCTACTACCACATCATTCTATTTGCTTGTCTTCATGGCATAAAACAAAATTATTCCACTATTGATATAATAGCATTCTCAACCCTTCTACTTACCTTATTCATCTCTTCACCATGCCTTATAAGCATATTACTCAAATCTTCACCACTGAATACATTTTCAATATAAGTTGCATCATCATGGAAGATCCATCCTTTGCAGCCTTGATTTCACCAACCTTTGTTATTGCTATATCTTCCTCTACTTCAACTATTTTCACCTCCTTAATCACTATATACATGCCTTATGCAAACAAATTTGTACTTTCTTTGCTCAAGTATAAACAAGGTAATATTTGACTATTAAAAGTCCCCTCTTCCATCTTCTTTGTGGTCAATGCTCACATCTACTGCAATGTCCTCTCTTCTCTATCCTTTGTTTCTATGTTGCTTGGGTGACATGATTTCTCTATAGCTCTCCAAAAATAATTTGGGTCATCTTCTTAAATCTAAAAAGTCATGAACTTTTTTGGCTACCCCATCATTCTCTACGCATCTTATAAGATGGCTAATGCCTTCAACTCTTCCTTCTTTGTCCATGTCTACTAAATGAATATGATCATGTTTTTTATCTCTTTCTAAGAGTCTTCTCACCTTATTTCTCTTCCTCAAGTTTTTTATCACCACAAATGAATGATTGTCTTTCTACCTTTCACTATCCTATTGCATGAGGACTTCTTATCTCATTTTCTCTCCTTGAATTTAACACCATTTACATCCATCTGGATTATCTCTAGCTACTCAAATGGTAACTCCTCTTTTCTACTTCCCTCAAGTCTTGAGGCAATTTTCTCCTCTTCACACTTAGGTCTCATTTGAATATTCTTCAAACATAATATGTGCATTTAGAGATTCACTATTTTTAATAGTCCTAGGAACTCATTCCTTCAGTCAATAAATGGTAGCAAGAATTCATACTCTGCAAACCCCTAATTTAAATCATCTTTAAAAAAACCTCCCAATCTCTTCTTCCATATTCATTCTCTTATGTGGAAAAAAACAACCTTACATATATACATGTTGAAGTTACTCATTTGGTATGTGTATAATCAATCTCCTATAGTCCTCTAGGATGTGCTTGATTTTATAGTTTGAAACATTTATCATCGATAAATTGTTAAATATTTAAAGTCTCTTTATTTTATTTATCTTTCTCTTGCCTCCTTATCCAAACATTTTTATGTTCTTTCTTTTTATTTTCAAGGGTTTTCACCTTCTTGTTGTGTCTAGGAGGTTCTAAAAATCAACTTCTATAGAAGTGTGTTGTATGTCCATAGTTGTTACACTTACATCATATAATATTATCATCCACTAAGGGATAAAATTAACTATAATTCCTATTCGATAACCCATGAGGACTTCTATTCTTTCTCCAACCAAAATGTCTTGCATGAGTCCTATAGTCTATTGTTTTATGACCAAATCGCTTACACTAAAAGCAATACCAATAGAGAGAGTTTTGAAACCTGGTCATGTGTGCCTACCTTGGAGGAAAGGACTTTCTAAATTTGTCCTTGTTATATTTTGGATGATTTCTTGTTTTTTATGAGATTTGATTCTATTTTTTCTTGTTGATAGGACTTTTAAGAACATCTGCATAGTTTTTTGTATTTTCCTCATTTGCCTTCTTTGGTGGCTCTTTGTGATCTTCTTTGTTGGCCATATGATTTTATTTATATCCAAGACCAATATTGATAAATGGTGACCTATACTCATTATGATATCATCTAATATCTTGATACTCTTCTCAAATTTGAGGCTTATGTTCGTTTTAATGGTTGTTTTCTCTAGTTTATTCCTCAAGAAATAGTTTCAAACTCTAGCCTCTCATAATTTTCTTCCTTTTCATTTAATTGGATTCTCACCTCCTCTTCAATCACTTTTGCTTATTTTAGTTGAATCTTGAGGTTGATGATCATCTTTTCTGATTCCTCAAGACTTTGTGACATTTTTGCTTTAGATTCACAGTCCTCTTAAAGCTATAATTTTTGTTTCAAGTTCTTCTTCAGTTTCTTGATTTCACTTAAGGCACAAATGATTTCTTCTTCCAAATCTACTTCTCCATCTATTTCAGCATTATCTTCCCCTTTTGAATATTTTTCTTCTTTTTATTTGTCTTCACTTTCCAAGATATTATCTTTTGTTTCTATTTCCATGTAAAAGATCTTTTCTCTATTGCTAGCGGAAAAACTATCTTTGAATGAACTACTTTCCTCTTTGGAATAGACATTTTTCTTGTACTTGTGAAAGCTCTTCTTTTTCTCAGGTTTGCCTTGTTTCTGGCCTTTTTTATGTCGATAATGTTTGCAACCTTTATTTATATTATGCTCTTCTTCCTCATCATTGTCATTTTTTTCATATGGGCATTTGGCCAGAAAATGTCCTACATTTTCATAATTAAAGCATGTAAAAGGCAACTTACCTTTGTACTTGTCGGATCTTTTCTTCAACTTCCTCATAAAATGAGCTTCTTTTTAGTCTAATTCATTATTATAACTATCGCTTGGCTCAAGCTATTTATTCTTCATTTTCTTTTAGGCTTTGAAGGTTGCCTCTCATTTACATGATTTCTCATTTTTGGTCCTCATTTCACATGCCATGAGGATCCCATGCAATTCATCCATTTTTAGAGTATCCAAGTCCTTCATTTCCTCAATCGCTAAAAATTTTACATCAAATCTTAAGGGAAGTGACCTTAACACCTTTTGCACGATCATTGGCTCTTCAAATTTTTCACCAAGTCCTTTGATGGTATTTACAATTTCATCCACATGAAGGAGATAAGCTACAATATTCTCTTTGTCTTTCATTTTCAAGTCCTGACATCTATGTGTTTGAAGTTTAACATTCTTAACTTTGTCATTTCCTTCATATATGTTCTTAAGTTTGTCCCAATTTTCTTTTATCGATTTACAATGTATCACCTTGACAAACTCTGATTCTGATAGACCACACACGATTACATTCATAGCTTTTGCATTATTCTCACTAGCCTTCTTTCCAGCCTAATCTATTGGTGGAGATGATGGAATAGTATAACCATTCACTACTAATTTCTAGATGTAAAATTCAAGAGACATTAGATAAGTTCTCATCCTTATGCTCCAAAATACATAGTCCACTTCATCAAACAACAAAGCTCTTTTTGCGTGGAAACCTTCTTGTACATGATGATTAGCCATATGTTCTCTCGAGATCTACCTTCTATCAGTTGCACTATTTTTAAAGGAACTGATCTGATACCAATTATTAAGCACACACATATACTAAGAGGGAGTTGAATCAGTATAAGTTAATATTTTACTTAATAAAACTTAATACCATAATAACACTATTCACACAAAATAACACATTTAAGAGACAAGATTTATGTGGAAACTCTTTCTAGGAATAAAACCATAATATAATATTCTCTTACAAAATTTGTAGGCACCAACCTACTAGAGACACCAATCCCAACTATACAGATATTTTTTAAGCACCAACCTATTGGATACACCATCCCCATCGCTAAGCACCAACTTAGCAAGAGACACTAATATCTTTTATATGAGGCACCAACTCCAAAATAAACAAATTATTTCACCTTCTTTAATTTAATTCTTCAATGAATGATACTTATGTAAACTTCTTCACAAAATCTGCCCTTGATAAAATATCATTTTTTTCTTCTCACATAACTATCTCCTTAAATGATCTTCTTACATCTTCATTTACTCCACTTGATTTAAAATTTATTATCTCTCATTGATCACCTTCTCATATTTGAATGTTATCTATGTATATTATATTCACTTTATTGCTCCACACTTATATCTCCTTCATAAAATTTGCTTGCAAATCTTTCACATATATTTCTACACTAAATCTGCTCTAGGTCTGCTCTAATTCAAATTATTTTTCATTGAATTTCATTCTTTTTTAACTCCCATCTCATCTTCTTTATATACCATTTCATGTGACTCTTTACCCAAGAGAGGTGATCCTTCAAAGGGGGTCAGCCTCATTAGAACACATTTAATTTACTTTTAAATCCCCTAAGAGGGGTAACTCCATGAAGAGAGACATCTTCTTCCAAGGTAGCACTTTTACATAGGTAAATATTAATTAAATAATTTATCATGGGTCGGCCCATTAAAGTGATAAATTTAACGTTTCTATGAAGGATTGATTAGTGGCCTTTGGTCATTTTATTGGACCAATGTTGTACTCTTTGATATCACTGACAATGATCTTGCCAAAAATCTCATCCATATGCCTTTTAAATCAATGACAATATTTCCAACAAGAATAGGGGGACATTCCAATGTTTATACACCCATATAGATGCATATTCATAGATAGTTCATTGATTGGGCTAGTGAGTCACAAGATACAGCTCCCACTAACCAAATTTTGGTCTATTAAGAGACATTTGGTTGTAAGAGAAAACCTACAACCATGTCTCACTCATCTCGAGTTGGGGAGAATCATCTAGAGAAAGTTCATAGGACTCACTTGTGAAATTGTAGATGCTAACATCTCCTAAAATGTGTGTAGGAAATCCCATCTATTTTCCCACTCAGGGATGAGAAGCTTCTCTTCAAGGATTCATCTGGCCAACTATAAATTTTAGCTATAGGGCTTGATGGAGAGTATATTGGGGCCATTTTAGTAGTTATCTACCTATCTAAATGTGTTCACATAGATGGTTTGTCAATTGGGGTAGCAAGTCACAAGATACACCTCCCACTGACCAGCTTTTGATCTCTTAAGAGACATTTGACTATGAGAAAAAACACACAGTCATGTCTTGCTCATCTTGAGTTAGGGATAATCATATATGGGGTGCTTATAAGACTCATCCATGAAATGTAGGCACTAACGAATCATCTCTACCCCTCATGGATCTTTTGTAATGCGTGACACAAGTTTGGATCATTTTCCCACTTAGGGATGAGAAGCCTCTCTTTGGAAATTCAATCGGCTAACTACAAATATCAGTCTCAGGGCCTAATAGAGAGTGAAGGGGGACATTTTATTATTTATACACCCATATAGATTCATGTACATAGATAGTTTCTCAATTGGGAAAGTGAGTCACAAGATATGCTTCCCACTTACCAACATTTGGTTATTTAAGAGACATTTGGCTATGAGAGAAAAAAATTATCTCACTTATTTTATCTTGAGATAATCATCTAATGGGTGATTATAGGAATAATTCATGAAACTCTAGGAGCTAATGTCTCATATCTACCCCTCACACATATTATTCAATGCACGACATATGTTTGATCTATTTTCATACTCAGGGATGTCTCTTCAGGGATTGGTTTGGCCAATTACAAATTTCCTTCTTGAGGCCTAATGGAGAGTGGAAGGGCTCCATTATATCATTTATATTCCCATTCATACATGTCCACATAGATGGTTTGTTTATTGAGTTTTTGAATCACAAGATACACCTCCCACTAACCAATTTTTGGTCTCTTAAGACATATTTGGATACAAGAGAAAATGTGTAGCCAATTCTCACTCATCCTAAGCTAGGGATAATCATGCAGGGGTTTCTCATATGACTTTCCCATGAAATTTTAAGCACTAATTTCTTGTCTCTACCCCTCATGGATCTCCTGTGATGTGATTCTAAAGTTCAGTATATTTTCCCACTCATGGATGAGAAGCTTATCTTCATGGATTCGTCCAACCAACTACAAATTTTGGTCTCAAGGCCTGACAGATAGGGGAGGGGCCATTCCAAAATTTATACACCCATAAAAATTAATTTATGTAGAGGGTTCATTGATTTGGATAGTGATTCACAAGATATGTCTCCCACTAACCAACTTTTGGTCACTTAAGAGACATTTAGCTATGAGAGAAAATGTGCAGTTATGTCTCACTCATCTAAATCTAGGGAGAATTATTTGGGGGATGAAAAAGAATCACTCAATAAAATTTATGCATTGATATCTCAACTATACCCTTCATGGATCTCCTACAAAGTGTCATAAGTTTGGTCCATTTTCCCACTCAGGGATGAGAAGTTTATCTTCAAGGATTCATCTGGCCAACTATAAATTTTGGTCTTGGGCCTTGATAGAAAGTGGAATGGGTCCATTACAACATTTATACACACAACCATATACATCTACATGGATGGTTCCTTGATTGGACTAGAGAGTCATAAGATAATCTTCCCACTAACCAACTTTCAGTCTCTTAAAAGACATTTAACTTTGAGATAAAATGGGTAATCATGTCTCACTCATCCTGATATGGAGAGAATAATTCATGGGGTGTTGAGAGGACTTACTCATGTAATTTTAGGAATTGACATATTGTCTCTAATCCTCATAGATATTCTACAACATGCAGATAAATTTTGGTCCATTTTCCCACTAAAGGACAAAAATATTCTCTTCAAAAATTCATCTAGCCAACTGCAACTTTAAATCTTGGGGCCTGATGAAGAGTGGAGGGATCCATTCTAATGTTTATACACCCATCTACACATATCCATGTATAAGTTTCATCTATTGGGCTTGTGAGTCATAAGATATGCCTCCCACTAACCAACTTTTAGTCTTTTAAGAGACATTTGGTTACAAGAGAAAATGTGCATGCCTATCTTGTTCATTACAAACTAGGGAGAATCATTCAAGGGGTGATTGAAATACTCACCCATGAAATTATAGGAACTAATGAATCATCTTTACCACTCATGTATCTTCTAAAATTTGTGATAGAAGTTTGATCTATTTCCCACTTAGGGATGAGAAGCTTCTCTTTAGGGATTTATCTATCCAACTAAAAA
Source organism: Torreya grandis (assembly GCA_037957365.1). Classification (NCBI taxonomy): domain Eukaryota; kingdom Viridiplantae; phylum Streptophyta; class Pinopsida; order Cupressales; family Taxaceae; genus Torreya; species Torreya grandis. The sequence goes on from JARHVA010003234.1 coordinate 172,669, forward strand.
TTTTAGTCCTAAGGCCTAATGAAGAGTGGAGAGGGGCCATTCTAGCATTTATACACCCATTTGAATTCATCCACATAGATGTTTTTTGATTTAGATAGTGAGTTATAGGATACACCTCTCACTAACAAAATTTTGGTCTCTGAAGAGACATTTGGCTGCAGTAAAAAATATGTAGTCATGTATCGCTTATCTTGAGCTGGGAAGAATCATCTAGGGGTGCTTAGAGGACTCACCCATGTAATTGTAGTCACTAAAAACTCATTTCTACACCTCGTGAATCTATTGAAACATGTGGTATGGCTTTAGTTTGTTTTCCCACTAATGGATGAGAAGCTTTTCTTTAGGGATTAATTCAGCCAACTACAATTTTTGGTCTCGGGTCTTGATGGAGAGTGAAGGGGCACCATTTCAAAATTTATACACCCATCTAGACATATCTGCATAGATGGTTCATTTATTAGGCTAGTGATTCATAATATACGCCTCCTAATAACCAACTTTTGATCTCTTAAGATACATTTTTCTATGAGAGGAAATGTGCAGCCATGTCTCGCTTATCCCAAACTAGGGAGAACATCTCAGGGATGCTTAGAGGACTCACTTGTGAAATTGTAGGCATTTAAAACTCATATCTACCCCTTATATATCCCCTAAAATACATGGTGTAATTTGATGTGCTTCATGCACTCATGAAACAGTAAATTTCAAAAAAAATTAAAAAACACCTTGTTTTCATATTACAAAATTATCAATTATACCTATATTACTCCTAGTTCTACAAGTATGCAACATAACCATATCAATTCATAGACAACTCTTTTTATTTCACAATACTATACCTCAGTGAAATATTGAGAAATAAAGTTTTCATTCTTACTACTCGATGATATAGGACCAAATCCCATAAAGAGTCTGTGTGATCTACATTCATGTATAATGTTAATAAGAACTTATCATTCTTTTTATATTTTAGGCCATGCTCCAAATTACCTCAAATATATCTCAATATTCATTTTTCTTTTTAGTGACTTGCCTTTGATTTCTACATGAATCTTGAAATATAACTGATAGCATAGTTGATATATTGCCTAGTGTATGTAAGTTAAGAAAATGAGGTTCCCAAACAACTGATGATAGAAATTTTAGTGGCGATGGATTTGAACAAGATAGTTGAAGTCTTATTTCCATGGGTGTTATAATAATATTACAATCAATCATCTATAATTTCTTGAGCACTATCTTGGAATATTTATTTTGAGACATAAATTCTGATATCCCTTTTGACATACCTCCAAACCAAGATAGTAGTGTAGTATCCCGAGACATGTCATGTCAAATGATCACTTAAGATCATTATTTATTTCATCAATAATATTCATCGAGCTTCCAATGATGACTATATCATTGATATTTATAATCAAAATCATAGCCTCCTCCCTTTCTCCTTGAGGTAGAGTTTAGGATCATATAGACTCCACCAGAATCCATGTTGAATGAGATGTTCTTCAATATTGATATACTAGACTTGGGGAGCCTACTTGAGACCATAAAATGACTTTCTAAGTATACATACAATTTTTATTTACCATGTGTGATAAAAAATTTTGGTTGGGTCATGTAGACTTCTTCTTGAATATATCTATTTAAGAAGACACATTTTATATTCATCTGATGGGCTTTCCATCTAAACTGAGCATCCATAACAAATACCATTTTGATAGTCTTTATCTTGGTTGTGGGAGAAAAAGTATCCTCATAGTTAATTCCTTATTTTTGTGTGTATCCATTTGTTACAAGTCATGAATTTTACTTGTTAATGTTGACATCTACTTTTTACTTGGTCTTAAAGACCCACTTGAAAGTGATAGACTTCTTCCCTATTGGAATATCAATAAGCTACCATGAAAATTTCTTAGTTAGTGACTGATAATTTGCATCCATGACCTCTTTTCAAGTGTAGACACTATTTAATAATTATATATCACCTTAATCTTGTATACTTGGCAAATACATATCATGGATGTACCTTTAGCTTATAGATATTTTTCATTGTTAAAAGACTCGCATACATTATTTCTTTGTTCCTTATTGTTTATCTCTTATTCTAACCTAAGTAGTTTGATGACTCAGACCTTATATCTTTCCCAAAATGTTATAAACATCTTTATTTTCCATCAATTCAAGTTTTGGACCTACACCTATATTCTAACTACTTACACTTACATCTTAGTCATATGCTTGCATTGATGCAAGTGTCCTACCCTAACGTAAGTGTCCAGTGTTCTAAATTCATCCAATTTGAAAATGAAATGTGTTTTTATGATTATCCTAAGTGTTTTAATGCAATATATTCTCCAAATAGGTTGGTATAAACATAAGATCAACCCTCATTCATTCAAAACCTAGAAAATACCTAAAGAGACCAAGGTGGCTTATCAAAATCATTCTATCAAGCACTCAAATGAACAAAAGCTTCCTTATTTTCTCCTATTTCCATATGAATCATAAATTTACATATACTATGTACTAAAGGAGCAGCTCAAGAGATATATTTTTCAAGTTACAAGCTAAGTCATTGTTGTAGTTACTTATCACACTTCACATACAAGTCAACATGTAGGAGAGAACAACATAAGCTTGAGGCCCTCTTCAGAGTATTGGCTATGTAGGCAACACTCATTGATAGAGTGGTATTTGAGTTATTTTGACATTATGTGCCCACTAATCCATTTTTCTTAAGAAATAGGGTTTTGTTATTTGATATGAAGTGACAGTCTATGACCTAGATATGAATGCATTAGAGCGAAGATGATGCAAAACCAAAAAGTATCTAGGTGTATGAATCTAGTATCATCAAGTATTTCATACTAGACACCTATTTCAAGTTTAAATATTAGTGTTGACACAACTATATTAGGTCGATGTAAATTTATGCAGTTATAGAGGTCAAATTTATAGAATTGGGTGATTGTTCCAAAAACTAGATTTAATCCATTTTCTACCTATTCTAGATCTAAATATGTATTAGCATCAAAACCATCTTGTTTCATTGTAATATCTTTCATATTTTTAATTTATATTCTTATCATATTAGTATAATAAATTTAGTATATGTTTATCTAAGTTTTGAAAATAATTGACCTACTCTAGAGATAGTCTACCATCCTTGTGCCCTACGCTATATTTACCCCTATAACCCTAGATTCCCCTAAGCTAGATTTTGTTTAAACATTTGGTGAGCCCAACCTTTCATCCACAAAACCCTAAATTTTGATCTAGGGTTTCCTGATTCTCTGTTATTATTTTTGATTTTTTATTTAAAATATTCTGAGTTAAAAATTAGATTTTATTTTTTACCCATATGTTCAATATGGATGCGTGTATAGCTCATTTTATATTGTAATTTGTAGTTGTAGCAATAGTCTATTATTGTAAAATGCTAATCCAAGTTAACATACAAATAAATTAAAAAAACATTAATATAATTAGGGGGTTTAAATTAAAAACAACACTTAGTCTCTCTTCAAAATTATTTTTTCAATACTATAGAGCCAATATCTCGATGCCAATGTGCATTCTCTCGATCATTTTTCCACTAGATCTTATTAAAGTGATAGTTACCATCCTACACCCATTATTAGACCACATCTTATATTGGATTTTTCAATCCATGTTGTCACTATTTGCAAAGGTAAAAGTGTTCAACCTAACCCTCTACCTTTTAATATGCAACAGGGGCCTCCTATGCCAAAGCTTGGGGTCAAATATAAGGGATATGACCTTGTTGACCAATTGAGCAACTCACATGCTAATATTTCCATACTTGAACTTCTAAATCAATCTACTAACTATAATGATATCCTATATGAGGCATTGTGTGAAACTTGAGTTTCAAGTGACATTAAGCCAACTTACTTTGAGGATATCATGCTAAATCTCAAAAAAAAATGCAAAATTAATCACCTTTGATCCAACAGAGTTTCCATCTAAATATATTAGCTGTTAGAAATAAATCAAAACTTAATGCAAAAATAATTTCACAGCATCACAATAATAAAAGATATGAATAGAGATGCATAAAGAATAGAAATAAAAATGTATAACAAGAAGACCAAATTTAACGTGGTTCATCCAATGTGGGATAAATCCATCATGAAACACTTACTCATATTTTATTACAAGCCACAAGAGTAAAATCCACTCTCAGATCAGTCTTCTCCCAATTACAATACATAAAATATTATTTAGAGTTGCACTCAACAAACCCTTCTGAATTCTCACCTAAATTCACACACTCTATTCTTCTTCTCAAACCCTTATTCTCATGATATATTACCTACTGAATATCCATCTATACATAATACATCAACATATTAGTTTTAAAAAATAATGGGTACCAAAACCATAGGCAAAGTCAACCCAAAATGGTTCCCCGTTAAGGGGGGGTCCAACAATCCTTTTTCGCATGCCCAATCTTTCCACAATGTCAGCATACCATCCTGCCCTTTGATTTTGACCTTCCTAGACCATTTGACTTTCCACGCTTTCTTTTTCTTCTAAACTTTTGTCTCCCTCTACTCTCCACTGCTAAAGCATCACCTAAAGTAGAAATCTCTTGAGATCTTTTATGCCATATTTCCTTGCTAAGGATTACTCCTATGACATCCTCAAACTTCAACTTGGAATTATTAGAGATTGAGTTACTCACAGCCATTACTAGGCTATTTTAAATCTCTGGTAAGGAACACAAAATAAGTAAATCCCTAACTTCATCATCAAAATCAATTTTTACAGAGTTCAACATACTCACAATTGTATTAAATTCATTCAGATGATCAGCAACTAAACCATTTTTAAATATCTTCATATTAAATAATGTTTTCATTAAAAATATTCTATTAAAAATAGAGGGCTTCTCATATAACTTCCCTAATGCATTCATGAGACCTTCCATGGTCTTCTCCTGTGATATATTAAATGTGACTGAAGATGCAAGGCATAACCTAATGGCCCCAAGTGTTTTCCTATCAAGCAACTCCCAAGCCTCATCTGTCACTAACTGGTTGATTTAATTTTCCTCTCAGTGGAGCATGGAGGTCCTTCTGATAGAGGTAATTATCCATTTTCATATTCCATAGACCAAAGTTTTTTTTGTTGAACTTTTCAACCTTTGATCTATTTTCATCATCCATAGCTCCCACTTAAGCTAATAACCCTTTATGTGATTCGACACTTCAGTAAATATAACCTGAAGTTCTAATAACATTTTTTAGGAATAAATCATAAATTAATACAAAAATAATCTCATAGAATCGCAATTATAAGAGATATGAATAGAGATGCATAAAAAATAGAAATAAAAATGCACAATAAGAAGACCAGATTTAACATGGTTCACTTAATGTAGGCTATATCCACCAAAAAACACTTGCTCAAATTTTATTACAAGTCACAAGACTACAATCCACTCTTAGATCAGTCATATCCCAATTATAATGCATAAAATATTGTGTGAAGTTGCACTCATCAAACCCTCCTAAATTCACACACTCTATTCTTCATTCTCAAACCTTTGTTCTCATGATATATTACCTACTGAATATCCATCTATACCTAATACATCAAAATAGTGGTTTTACAAAACAATGGGTACCAAAACTATGGGCAAAGTCAACCCAAAATGGTTCCCCATTACAGGAGGTCCAGAAAATGTTTCAAGGGCTACCGCCCCTGAACCCCTGGTGAGAATACATAAAGAGTGTACAGTACATTTTAAATATATATTATTTGAAATACATTATAATTTATAAATAGGCTCCATAGCATAACAATCTCCTACTTGGAGACTAATTTTCTCTGAGCATGTTTCTCAACCCTTCAGTATCAACTGTGAAGGCCAATAAAAATTGAACATAGCTTCAGTTTATCCCTTGTGACCACCTTGGTCATCATGTTTGTAGGATTCTAACTGGTATGAATATTCTTCAACTTCAACTTCTCTTCCTCCAAAGTTGTCCTAATAAAATGGTACATCAACTATATATGCTTCATCCTAGAGTGGAAAGTGGAGTTCTTTACTAGATGTATAGCACTCTGACTATCAATATATAGCTTCCCTTCCTCCTACATATGCCCCAATCTTCAATAAACTAATGTAACCAAATAATTTATTTTCTTGCCTTTGTGGTAGCAACATACTCAGCCTCTATAGTGTTGGGATAAATAACCAGAAGCACACAATTGATTACCAAGCAACTTAATATGCGGAAATTAACTAGAATACACAAGTAACTAGAATTCAAAAATAACACATGATATGAGAGACAATACACAACTTGTATTAAAACTCTTTCAGAAGGAAATACAACAAAGAAGGCTGCCATAGTTCTTCTTCCTTACACACCTCTAGGGCTCCCACACCTCTAGGACATAAACAGTAAATCTTCCCTCAAAGCTCTCTCCCTTAGGTCCCAACACCCAACTCAGACACAGAGTTGGTTTTCACCTTACACCTATGCTCCATGCACTCCACAAGTGCTCTACGCACTCCACAAGTACACACTGTACTCCAAGTAGATCCCACTTGATTTTTCTCCCTGTTGTGTTGATGTCCTATCTGATCTTGCAAAACCTGTAAATCAATCTGGTTCTGCACACCTATGAACCTTGACTTTGCACACACATACACCTACAAATCAATGATCTTACTTACCATGCAGATCTCCTACCGTAGCCATGCTCACCTGATGACCAAGATCATACATACATGAAGAACCCTGCTGATTCTCCAATCCAGCACCCACACTTGGTACTGTGGCACTAGGAGGAACACACCATTGCTCTCTTCTCTCTGAAAGAGCTTATTTGCTCTCTTACTCTCTAGCACAAGTTTACAATACAACCAATGAGTCTCTTAAATAGATCTCAAGCAAACAATAATTAGATACCTAATTACAATAATTAGATCTGCAACTCTCAGTCTAAAATTGGCTCTCAACATGCAAACACTTGGTTCGTTAGCTAATTGCCCATAATACACGTAGTCTAAACCACACAGGTGATCGCCATCAGTCCCTATCTACCTGGGGGGTGCCGACACCGGTCGACTTTTGACCGACGTCGATTGCCTTCCTGTCTAATCCTATCGACGTCGGTTGGCCTGACCGACACCGACGTCTGTGACACTCTGCAACCCTTCGCAACCTCCTTCCATGCTTGCATCGATGAAGCTTTTAGCTCCATAACCTAACAATCTCCCACTTGGAGATAAACAGTTGCACTATACCTGTACTTGTACCCCATCTAATTTGTTTCCTGGCTTGTATCCCTCTTCAAGCTCAATCCTGAAGACAACCCACCACACAACCTATGATGTACCTCCTGTCATCCGAGTACCCTGCCACATCCAAACCTATAATCCCATGTAGTGAAGTCCTGAACCTGCATGTATACCTGTTGATGGTCCCTCTCACATCCCTGAGAACTCACTTCTCTGAATTGGCTCCTAACTCTCTGACAATACCCACTGCTTGGGTAAACTCAGGCCTATACCAGACCTCATGTGATTTCAGACATTGAACTGTCCAACCCTTAGTGTGCTCTGATTCTGAATCCTAAACCTTACCAACACTTGATTCACATCAACTCCCACTGGAGACAAAATCAACCTGTGATCTCCCATGTCTCCCATGCCAAAGAATTTTGCTGCTCCAAATTCTTCATAGCAAACCACTAAACTAATCTTACCCTTAGCTCAGCAAAACCCTATATGTACAAACCTGCTAGCTAGCATACCATCCACATACATCAACAGAATGATGTTGCAATCACCATCCCCCTAGTAAGACAAACCACAGTAGTTACCCTGACATTGACTAAAGTCATGCTTTGTCATCCCCCTGTCAAAACCTGTACCACTGTCCTGCAGCTTCCTCAAGACCATATGACCTGGTCTTCCATCTCATGTGTCTATTCTCTCTATTCTTCAACTAAGGTATCCATTCATCTCTGTGCTTTTCATACCTATTGTCAACCCTACCAAATCTCCGTTTGGTTTTGCAATCTCTCCATGCCATGCTCCCACTGTTTCCTGGATCCTTCCTACTCTGCAGTCAGAAACTAGTATAAAGAAGAGGAACAATGAATTTGAGGCTTACTTACCACCTTCAGTCTTCCATATGGGCGTTTGAGACTCCTTGATAGCTTGTTGTCCACCCAAAATCCGTTACAGTGACCGACCTCAGTCACCACACAGTCTACATCCAACCGACGTCGGTTCCTGCGCCTATCCTGACTACCAACCCTACCGATGTCAGTGTCCTCCTATTTCTGACGTTAGTCCTCCTGACCGACGTCAGTCTTACCTACTACCGATGTCATTTTTCCTACCAATGCCGGTACTTGTGTTCACCTGTGAGTGATGACTTTTTAACCGTGAGCTCCTTTGAATCAAAACCCATATCCAAACTACCCTGCTCAAAAGTATTCAGCCCCATCCACTGGTCTCTCTCTGCCATCTCCTCCATAAACACCAAGGCTTTCCAGTTCTTAAGCCTGTCAATATATCAGTCTTCCTCTTAAGAACATGCATCTCCTTCTTGCTCATGTGACCAAGCCTACGAAGCCACGTCTTTGTAACAGAAGAATAATCAGTAATATAAACAAGTAGATAAAGAGTACCTATTTTCTTACACCAGCTAATTCAAGTGCATCCATTGTGAGAGTTCTTGTGCATCTCTCATCACCCAACCTTTCTAAAAAAATTAGCCACATCTCCAAACCTGGGACGTGCATGACCTCCTTCAACACCCATGTGTTGGCCGCCTGCAATTTTAGCTTCACTTCCCCTTTGCCAATAATCTAACAAGGCTCACCAGCTCCTCTCCCTGGGGCTGCATGGAAAGAGGCAACAAAATCTATTATCCAAGATTCAACTTTATCCAAGAAACCTCCCATAGCATCATGTGCAACAACCCCTGCAACATCTGCATCTTCAGTTCCTTCATGCTGATCTGCTACCAACCAACAATATTCTTTTACCTGCTCTTTCTTTCCATAGGACCGCAAGTGACCATCTGTGCTTTTCAACTCCTCCATTTTTAGCTTACTTTTATCTGTCATTGCTCTACTCCCACTTAATCAGAAACCCCTGAGAGTGACATGTAACCAAACACAAAACCTGCTCCCTGCAACCTTAGCTCTGATACCACGTGTTGGGATAAATAACCAGAAGCACACAATTGATTACCAAGCAATTTAATATGCAGAAATTAACCAGAATACACAAGTAACTAGAATTTAGAAATAACACATGATATGAGAGACAATACACAACTTGTATTAAAACTCTTTCAGAAGGAAATACAACAAAGAAGGCTACCACAGTTCTTCCTTACACACCTCTAGGACTCCCACACCTCTAGGGCATAAACAGTAAATATTCCCTCAAAGCTCTCTCCCTTAGGTCCCAATACCCAACTCAGACATAGATTTGGTGTTCACCTTACACCTATGTTCCATGCACTCCACAAGTGCTCTACGCACTCCACAAGTACACACTGTACTCCAAGTAGATCCCACCTGATTCTGCTCCCTGTTGTGTTGCTATCCTATCTGATCTTGCACACCTGCAAATCAATCTGGTTCGGCACACCTGTGAACCTTGACCTTGCACACACATACACCTGTAAATCAATGATCTTACTTACCATGCAGATCTCCTACCGTAGCCATGCTCACCTGATGACCAAGATCATACATACATGAAGAACCTTGCTGATTCTCCAATCCAGCACCCACACTTGGTACTGTGGCACTAAGAGGAACACACCATTGCTCTCTTCTCTCTGAAGGAGCTTATTTTTTCTCTTACTCTCTAGCACAACTTTACAATACAACCAATGAGTCTCTTAAATAGATCTCATGCAAACAATAATTAGACACCTAATTACAATAATTAGATCTGTAGCTCTCAGTCTAAAATTGGCTCTCAACATGCAAACACTTGGTTCGTTAGCTAACTGCCCGTAATACACACAGTCCAAACCACACAGGTGACCGACGTCGGTCCCTATCTACCTGGGGGGTGCCAACGCCGATCGACTTCTGACCGACGTCGGTTGCCTTCCTGTCTGATCCTGCCGACGTCGGTTGGCCTGATCGACGCCGGCGTCTGTGACACTCTGCAACCCTTCGCAACCTCCTTCCCTGCTTGCATCAGTGAAGCTTTTAGCTCCATAACCTAACATATAGTTGATAAAGCCACAAGTTTATATAATTATGAAATCCAGCTCACCATTGTGTCGCATATAGTAAATACATATCCTATTGTACTCTTATTGTCTAAATCTCTGGCCATGTATGAATATACATAACCAAACAAAGTGGTTAATAATCCACCATAGATTAAAACTATCCCCATGGTCCCTCTTAAATACCAAAGGATCCACTTCGTTGCCTTCTAGTGTTTTCTACCTAGATCACTCATGTACCTACTTATTTATCCCACTACATGGGCAATATCTGGCCTAGTGCACACCATGGCATACATCAACTTGTCAACTACTGATGACTAAGGTACATGTGACATCTAGATTCTCTCCTCCTCTATCTTGGGACACTGCTCCTTTGATAACTTGAAATGGTCTGCCAAAGGAGTCCCAATCAGTTTAACATCCTGCATACTAAACATCTCCAAGACCTTTTTAATGTACTCTTCCTGGAATAAATTTAGATTTCATCCCTTCCTATCCTAAGTTATTCTCATACCAAGGATTTATTTTACTTCTCCCAAATCCTTCATAGCAAAGTAATTACTAAGTTGTTCCTTGATTACCTTTATTTCTTACATGTTTTCACCTGAAACTAACATGTCATCCACATACAGACATAAAATAATGTAGTCACAATCATCAAACTTCTTGATATATACGTAATGGTCTGAATGACACCTGGAGTATCCCTATTCCATCATAAAACTGTCAAATTTTTTATACCATTGTCATGGAGCTTATTTCAGGCCATACAAGCTCTTCTTCAGTTTGCACACCATGTTCTTCTTCCCTGTGACCTCATATCCCTGTGTCTACTCCATATATAAGTCCTCTTCCAAATCACCATGAAGGAATGCAGTCTTCACATCTAGCTACTCTAAGTGCAAGTCTTCCACTACCACTATCCCAAGAATAGTCTTAATAGAAGTCATCTTTACCACTAGGAAAAAATCTTATCGAAATCAATTTCCTTCTTTTGTGTAAACCCCTTTACCACCAATTGGACCTTGTACCTTTTCTTGCCTCCATCATCTTATTTAATTATATACACCCACTTTTTATACAATACTCTCTTACCTTTAGGTGGGTTACCAAATCCCAAGTCTGATTTTCCATGAGAGACTGATGTTCCTCATCCATTGCTTGCTCCCACTTCTTCTTAATATCTACATGCATTACTTATTTAAATCACTCTAGCTCTCCATTGTCAGTGATTAATAAATAAATAAGAGATGGATAAAAATGTTTAGGTTCTCTATTTACCCTAAAATACCTTCTCACCACAGGAGTTTGGGGTTCTTGTGGAGTAGGTGCCTAAACTAGTTGTTTGGATACTTTATCATCTACATTGTCCTCCAACACTATGTAGTCTTTTCTATAATCCTCTTTTTGATCCTATAACTATTGTTTATAAATGAATTTTTCATTATAGACAACATCCCTAGACCAAAATATTTTCTTGTCCTTAAGACTCTAAATTCGAAAACCAAAGTCATCCTCACCATAACTAATAAAGGTGCATTTTTTAGACTTAACCTCTAACTTAGTCCTATCATCCTTATCAATATGAATGAAGGACTCACAGTCAAATATTCTAATAAATGAATAATCAACCTTCTTACCAAACCAAGCTTCTTTAGGTATGCCTCCATCTAAAGAAGATGAAGGTCCTCTGTTTATCAGATATATAGTCATGTTTACTGCTTCTGCCCAAAACTGAAGAGGCAATCTTGCATGCAACCTTATGCTCCTAGAACACTCCATGATAGTCATTTCATCCTTTTTGACACTCCATTATACTGTAGAGTTCTTATAACCATCCTCTATCTACAAATTCCATTCCTTGAACAGTAATCAAAAAAATTATTGCTACAATATTCCCTACCATTATCTGACCTGAGACATTTTAATTTGAGACTTGTTTCATTCTCAACCAAGGATTTCCATCTTTTAAATGTATCAAACATATCATATTTTCTCCTAATTCTATACACCCAAACTTTCCTAGTTGTATCATCAATAAAAGTGGCATAATAAGATGACCCATCAATAGAAGATCCCTGAGTTGGCCCCCATACATCTGAATGAACTAGCTCTAACTTATTCTCCTTCTTTGTAGGTTCAACCTTGAAAAAATTCACCTTTTTATATTTTTTGTACACACAATCTTCATAGAAATATAAATTATACCCTTTCAATTCAAGCAATCGATCCTTCAAAATTTGCATAACCTTTTAGCTCATGTGACCAATCTTGTTGTGTGACAAAGTTGCATCTATAGCAACTAAATTATAATAGTCATTACTACTTGATAAATACAAGGTAATAACCTTCTTACCTTCTGCTACCACAAGATCACCCATGGTCACCTTCCAAGAATCTACAATAATTGTCACCATACATTCTTCACTACCTAGTTGTCCTATGGATACCAAATTCCATCTCAACTTAGTCACATGCCTAAAATTCTTCAGTAGCCAACTGTTCTCATTCTACATCTTGATCTGAACACTTCATTTCCCTACTATGCTACAAGGCTCATAATCACCAAGATAAATATGCCCAAAATCCCCTTGAACATAATCAATAAAATAATGCTTATGTGGTGTAGCATGAAAAGAAGCCCCTAAATTTAAAACTCAAATATTGTCAATGGAGAGAATTAATGCATCTTGACAAACATTACTTGTTTCCACATTCATCTTCTTGGTGTCTTCCTGATTTTTGTTCTTGTTCCTGAAGAGACCAACAATCCTTCTTCGCATGCCTAGTCTTTTCACAATGTCAGCATACCATCCTTCCCTTTTATTTTGACCTTCTTAGACCATTTGATTTTACATGCTTTCCTTTTCCTCTAAACTTTTATCTCCCTATACTCTCCACCACAAAAGCATCACCTAAATTAGAAGTCTCCCTAGAGCTTTTTCATTGCATTTTCTTGCTAAGGATTACTCCTATGACATCCTCAAAATTTAACATGGCATTATTAGAGACCGAGTTGCTCACAACCATTACTAGGCTATTCCAACTCTTTGGTAAGGAACACAAAATAAATAAATAAATACCTAACTTCATCATCAAAATCAATTTTTTTAGAGTTCAACATACTCACAACCATATTAAATTCATTTAGATGATCAGCAACTGAACCATTTTTAGACATCTTCATATTAAATAATTTTTTCATTAATTATTAGAAGCCTAGGGTTTCTCATATAACTTTCCTAATGTATTCATGGCACCTTCCATGGTCTTCTCCTATGATATAGTAAACATGATCGAAGATGCAAGGCATAACCTGATGGCCCCAAGTGTTTTCCTATCAAACAATTCCCAAGCCTCATCTGTCATACTCACTGGTTGATTTACTTTTCCTCCTAGTGGATCATGGAGGTCCTTCTAATAGAGGTGATCCTCTATCTGCATCTTCTATAGACCAAAGTTTTTTCTATTAAAATTTTCAACCTTTGATCTATTTTCATCATCCATAACTCTCAATTAAGTTAATAACCCTTCATGCGATTTAACACTTTAGCAAATACAACCTAAAGCTCGAATGCCAATTGTTAGGAATAAATTATAAATTAATGCAAAAATAATTTCACATAATCATAATAATAAAATATATGAATAGAGATGCATAAATGATAATACATTCTGATAAAGAGGACATTCCTACATTAGTACCACCTACACAATGTATTCCTCTTGAGAATATCCAAACTTATGAGGTGGGCAAGTCAAGTACAATGGCTCCATTATCTCCAAAAATAGATAAGACACCAAACACTAAAGTACACATAGATGCACCTCAAGAACAAGAACCAATACCAAAAAAGCCTATGATACAAAATTATAAGTACCTCAAATATTTGAGCTTCATTTATTGGTCAACACTGAGCATTAAGATGGTCATGTTTTAGATTACTATGATAGTGATAATGATCTATCTTGTGATATGATAGATGAGACACTGCAAAAACTTAAATTTGATCCACTTGCACATCTTTTGCATAACCTATTTAAACCTACAATTCACAATACATATAAACTCACTTATAGAGGATAAGGAATTAAATCAAGATAAGGGTAAATAAAAAATAGAATATGAACATGTAAACACTTGTTATTACATACACCCCTCTTGGCTTCACACATTAAGTCAACCATATAAGGGTCAAATGTGGATACATCATGTAAATAATGTAGATGTCTCTCATAAGATTCCACAATAGATTCTACATATCATAGTAAACTAGGATACCATGAATATAATACTTTTCATGTTACGTGAACATAGAATGATATCTTTACCTTCTAACAAACATAGATCAAGTAGTAGAATTGTTCCTAAGTAAGGGTTTCCATATTGTAACTATCATTAGATAAATGGCCATCATACAAGTCATTATCATACATTACGAAACTAAATTTAGAAATAAAATAATTAGGGTTGCATATAAATAATGCCTAATAAAAGAAACAAATAAGCCACTTCCAAAGATTCACATGAAACCATCCTGCAAAGTGATAAAGGCACAAGATATAACTATTACTGTTAATATTGATGGAGTTTATTGTCAGCATCTTAATTTTGATAGGAACAATTAGGATACAATGTGTAGCACTACATTCCTTCAACAAATGGGACATAATATAACTAAATTAACATACTCTCCATTGATGCCAGGATCTCTTGGGTACATAAATTTATAAGTAGCATGTGGACTATAGGTGATCTCCATGATCATATGGATATTAGATAGGGATCCACATTTGACATTCAAGTTTGGACAACATTGGTTCATTGATTGGAATGAAACATAGAATAATGAGGTTGTGTATCACCTTCACCTTTAGGGATAGGGAGATTTTCTTACACCATGATGGATATGGCCATCCATCCCCACCGATGGCCTTAGTAATACCATTACACATAAACATCTAAGAGGCAGCCATACATCAACACAAACCAAGAAATAAAAAGGCCTCAAGTGATCCTACACCTTTTGATGCAAAATTCCTTGATTATTACTCTCCCATATTTCATTTATATATATATACCAAAAAAATCAAAAAACTTCAAAACTCCAAAAATATTTTCAGCATTTACACATCCTATTAGCTCCTTGGCATATATATTGGCAGTTCCATGTTGGTAGATGACATATCAGTATATATTATATACATGTGTTTCATGCATTGATTGTGATTCATGCATACACAAATACATCATCTATGCACTTTTGGATATTGGGTTTTTCCTCTACTCACATCACCATGACATTGGAGGCATCCACCTTTATGATCATAATACATCCAAGTTATATCTTTTTATGGTCATCTTACATTTTCATTTTTGAGCTCATATATGTACTTATGTTACCTTTATCCATGCTTATATCTTTTGCAGTGTACTTGATATGCTATGTACTTCACATTTTTTTCTAACACATATATCTAGGGACTAGTATGTTATGCTTATTTTGATTTTTTATGCTTTAATTTATGCACTTCCTTAAGTGTTTTACCTTTATATTGTCTTGATTATTTGAGAATTTGAATATGATTCATTGTTTGTGGCCCTCGTGCCTTTGTTTTCCTCTTTGACATTTGAAAATATATTTCTTGTTGTATTTTGACATTTGAATATGTCATTTCTTGTTCTGTGGACATTAGACTAATTCATGTCCCTTTCATTGTGTGGCATTTGAGTATGCCCCTTGTTTGAGGTCTATTTGAACCATTATCTTTTGATTTACTTTTCATTACTCTTATGTGTGTTTGATTACTTGTTGAGCTTGTATTGTTACTATCTAGACGTTGTCATGATTCACATCATGTATCTTAAGACTTGGTATGATACATTATTCGTGCTTCAATGATATATTTACATAGACATGTTCCCTCTATATGTTATAATTACTTTTACAGTTTACATGGTTATCTTATCCTTTTGAGAAAAGTAACTACTAGTTTTTACTTTTTTCACCTCAAAATGGGGGGCATATTAGTGGGGGCATGCCATATATAGTACTTTCATAGTTTACATGGTTATCTTATCCTTTTGAAGCTAGGTAACTACCAGTTTCTACTTCTCTCACCTCAAAATGGAGTGCATATTAGTGGGGGCATGCCATATATGCATGACTTCCACGTTGCTTCACAGATTTAGATTATAGTGGGGGTATGTTTTGGAAACATGTTCTCCATACTTATTTAGTATGCAACATGCCCAAACCATAATGGGATCATGTTTTGGAAACATGTCCTCCACATTGGCATTTATATTAGTTTTAAGATCCACATATATAATGAGGGCATGCTTTGGAATCATGTTCTTTGCACTTAACACAGTTTCAAATTGATCAAATTACATAGTTATATGATTTAGATACATATTTGTGGTATAATTTTATACATTGGTATAATTGCTATACACAATTTTAACATGAGATATATCTAAGGTACATATGTTATGCAATGTGCACCTAATATTTCAAAATCAAATCAATTTTAGATTCAAAACACTTTCAGGGACTATCACCACCCCGAGTTGGACTTTCATGGACAATACTGAGCCAATCTACTATAGTATTTAGTTCACTTTTTGGCATGGTTAAAGTGATTAAATCACTCAATCTTTCTAAGTTTATAGTTTGTACTTGATTGTATCATCTAGCCTCATCAGTTTGATAGTGTGAGTTGATTTGGTTTAATCACACTTATCAGATAATAAGTATGATTAGGTTGTACAGTTAGGCTAATCATAATTTCTGGGTGGTAACTCATCTTTTCTCTAAGGTTAGGGGCAAGTTCCCTCTGATCTCTCTCTATCTCCTTAGATATATGCACTTTCCATATTTATATTTGTCATAATCTCATTTTCAGTGATTCATAATGATATATTTTTCAAATGAAATTATGAACAGGCAAGGCGATTGCATTGATACACAAGTGTATTCCTAAACCTTGCTCTCTTTCAATTTCAATCATTTCAATGCTTTCATTTTCAAATTATATCATTGATTATATATTGTAACATGCTCTTGGTTACAGGTCAGTCACCAATAAAGCACTCAAGTTGGACTCAAAAAAAGACAAGGTGTGTTATATGCATCCGGGTACACATTCTTTTTCTTTTAAACTCATAGTTTTATTACCAAATTAAAGAGGAGAATGTAGACACTATTTATGAATTATATATTACCTTACTCTTGTGCACTTGGAAAATACATATCAAGGATGTACCTTCAGTTTTTAGACCTTTTTCACTGCTAAAAGACTCACATACACTATCTCTTTGTGCCTCATTATTTATCTTTTAGTATAACTTATGTATTATAATGACTCAGACCTTCTATCTTGCCTAGAATGTTATAAACCTATTTATATTTCATCTCTATAAAAATTGGACTTGTACCTATTTTCTAACTACATGAACACTTACATCTTAGTCATAAATTTGCATCGACACAAGTGTCCTACCTTACTGCAAGTGTCAATTACCTTAAACTCATCCAATTTGTAAATAAAACCTATTCCTATATTTGACCTAAGTGATTTAATGTAAAATATTATCCAACGATATGGGTAAAAATATAAGATCAACCCCTATTCATTCACAACCTAGAAAAGACCTAAAGAGACCAAGGCAACTTATCAAAAGCATTCTATCAAGCACTCAAGTGAACAAAAGCCTATTTATTTTCTCATTTTTATATATTGTTCATAAGGATAACACATCTATAGGTCTAAAGTACTGAAGTAGTAGTGCAAGATCTATATTTCCTAAGTTACAAGCTAGGTCATTATTCTACTTGTTTATCACACATTACATGATTCACACACAAGTTAACACATAAGAGAGAACTACATAAGTCTGAGGCTGTTAGTGTAGGTTTTTTTCCACTATGTAGTTTTACCTACATGCTCTAGTTAGTATGCTTAGGTTTAATAAAGGCCATTGGAAAATATAATTCCACATGCATGAAGATGTTTGGACATGTCTGTCTTCCACCTATATAATGTACATTTTGATGTACTTTCTATCCAATACTTATTAATGCAAATTTTGTTTGTGAAGACAAGCTTATTCCATTTGAGTTATTTTTTTAATTTCACTACTCCATACAAGTTTTTTTCATGTATTCAATCCTATCTAGTTGATCCTCAATTACGGCCCACTCTGACATGGTATAAGAGATTTATTGGTATCTGAATGTCATTATTCTTGTTGTGAGATCTATCATTTTAGTTTGTTCTTGTATTTTTCACTAATTTAAATTTTAAAGGATTTAGTTGGGTTTATATCAAATCCATGCAGATCTATGTAGTTGGGGTCTCTAAATGAAAAATAGACAACATCATTAGATTCATAAAGTATCAAAACCTACGATTGGCTATAAACATGACCTAGTTTTGTGATAGTCAAATTTTTACCATTTTTAGAGTGTTTGAAGGCATTTTTTTGAAATCTATAGATTCTGTATCACCTAGAACTTGAACTAGAAAAATCATTTTAAGTTGTTTTAAGTTTTCCAAAATATGAAGTAGGTCTTTTTCAGTTTGGAAAGAATCCATGTAGATTTTTTAAAATATGAGGTTCTCCTTGTTGGTTTTTTGCCTTTTTCGTTGGTTCAACAACTTCTACAAAATTTCATAAACTTAGAAACATTTTTACTCTTATGCACTAGTGTATTTTTACAATTTCCTACATGTGCATAATTTGTCAATATGCATTCTCAGTTGTGCCCGATGACTATATGAGTGTGCTTATATTTACAACATTATGGGGAGGTCACTATTAATGGTTCTAAGAGGATATTGTGTGGTATTGTGCATTCTTTGATGTCTCTTCTGCACATTCTCATTTTGTTCATTGTGTTTATTCATATACTTACTACTCATTTGAATGTATTCTCGACTGTGCCCAATGTCCTCTTCATGAGCGTGTATTGTTCTTGTAAATAATGAGTCATTGTAATTTTTTTATGTAGTTTTCCACTTCTTTGTTGTATTCCATTTCTATATGGATATATTAATGCTTCCACCAATTTTAAAAATTACATTAAGTGTGTTAACAATTGGGAAAAGGTTAGTGGTACCTTGTTGTACATTTCATAGGATCTGCATCACCATGTGTCCCAACACTATTTGGAGCATCTTTTAATCTCTTTTCAAATATCATGTTGATATTTATATCACTCCTACTCCTTTGCTTGCTATCATCTCTTTAGAGACTATTTTACTCTCTCCTAATTTTATTTCTTGTGACGACACATCCATGGTGGGCGATGGTCTTCCTTCTATTGATCCACCAATACAAGATGAGATTTTTCCAAACCTTAGCTATCCCATTGTAGATTCTACTATTGTTCCTATGCATGATGTTGTTCTTTAAAAACCACCACATATTGTTAATTTGAAGGAATCTATTATTTTTAGTTAGAGTACACCTTATGAAAGCATCGACGACTCTTCTCTTCCTATGTATATCCATTATGCATATCTGTGTGCTTCATCTACAATTTTTTCTTAAACTTTAAGGGTTTTTGATCCATGCTCTCCACTTCACATGGATATTACTTTAGTGAATGATCCATGACATTCTTTTTCATCGAACTCTTCTATACTTGATGACACTATTGATCCTAAGCACATCTCTTAGATTAATAACTCTTCTTCTAGCATAAATGATTACAGTAGTGATGGGGGCACACCTCCACCATCTCCTTGTCACGTTCTAGATATTGAGGAGTTAGTTCTTGATCCACTTACCTATAATCTATTTTTGACATTATAGGGTGTAAGTATATTGATCTAGAACTCATCAAACATCATGTAGTCTATTATATAGTTACAGAGCATTTTTTAGTCCTTGGCATCTACTTTCATTGTACCATCATTTCATAGAGCAGTTGGCCTTCTTACTATGCATGAGGAGCACATTTATTTGTATAGTAACACACTTTAGTTGAAGATCCATTGAGAACTTGATAGACACATTCATTATTCCATGGTGATCCACTCTTCACTGCACCTACTTCTAATAGGTTCATGTTGGTGGTATTACATTTAATTCTTGTCATGATCTTCCCAGACCTATGCCACACTTTTTTTTTGGACCCTATTTAGAGTTATTCATATTTATGCCTTCATCTTTCATTATGGAATGGGAAGACTTTCAGTACACACATCATGTTCTTCCTTTGTCAAAGGAAAGAAATATTATTCGATGTAGATGGAGCTTGTTCATTCTTCGAGCAGAGAATCTCATCATCGACATTGGTCATTTTACAAGCTTTACTACAGATAAATTTATCATCTTCGATGAGAACTTTTTAGCTATCTATTTTTTATGTACTTGGGTACCTCATCAGGCCTTTGTGTTAGGACCCAAATCTTCTACCTACCTAAGCGACGTTTAAGGAGGTATTAGTGTAAGCTTTTTTTCATTATGTGGTTTTACCTACACAATCAAGTTAGCTTGCTTAGGTTTAATAAAGGTCATTTGGGAAGATAATCTCACATTCATGAAGATGTTGAGACATGTCTATCTTCCACCCATATAATGTACCTTCTTATGTATTTTTTGTCCAATGCTTATGAATACAACTTTTTTTTATATAAACATGTTGCTTCTTTTTTAGTTATTTTTTAATTTCACTACTTTGTATAGGTTTTATTCATGCATTTTATCATATCCATTTGATCATCAATTGTGGCCCACTCAAATAGATGCCCTCTTCAAAGTATTAGTTATATAGGCAATGCTCATTGACAGAGGGGTCTTTGGGTCAGCTCGACTCTGTGTGCACACTAACCTATTTTTCCATAGCCAATATGAAGATGATAATGAGGGTTTTTTATTTGGTAACGAGTGACGGTCCATGACCTAGATCTAAATGCACTAGAGTCAAGATGATGCGAAACCCAAAAGCATCCAAGTGGTTGCATCTAGTTTTAATAGGTACTCTATATTGAACACCTGCATCCATGTTAGACAGTAGCATCGATACAACCATCCTAGGTTGATGCAAGTGTTTATGACTACAAAGGTCAATTTTTTGGAATCAATTGGTTATTTTAAACTTCAGATCTAGTCTAATTTTTATCTATTCCAGATACAAATCTATATTAGCATTAGAACAGCTAATTATCTTATTTCATTGTAATAGCTATCATAGTTTTACTTTTTATTCTTAGTATCTTAGTTTAATAAATTTCGTTTATGTTTAGCTAAGTTTTTCAAACAATTCGCCTTCTATAGAGATAGTCTACCATCCTTGTGGCCTAGGTTATCTCTACCCATTTAACCCTAGATTCCTCTAATCTAGATTTTAAGGTTAAATACCAACGCTTGGAATCTTGGGCTTCATGAACCATTGAGGACTCAAATGATTCTGTAATTGTGCTCATAAAGGCCAAATTCAACTATAATTTCATGAGCCATGCTATGAGTGCTTAGTCCTAAAGTGGAAGTGTATGGGACTTTATCTAATTTCCATCTCAAATTGTACTTGTATACCACTTAGGCATATGTTGAACAAAATTAGTGGGTGTTGGAGTTGGAGGACATGGTTGACCATCATCATTGTCCTCATTCACACTGCCACTATCAAAAATTAGAAATGCTTACAGGACTAATGTTTGTATCAGGTTCTTATGTAGAGAGTGGATTGGACTCGCCTTTCTCATCAAATACAACATATTTGTTGGTATATAAATTATTGTTCTTAGTATCCATAAGTCGATAGGCATTTGAGTCTTCACTATACCCAAGAAATATACATTTTAAATATTTTTAATCTAGTTTTTTATTATTTTAATTTAAAATGGACATATATGCTTTACAACCAATAACATGAAGATGGGAGATAGAAGGCTTATTCCCTTATCATGTTTCTATTGGAGTGACCCCATCAAGAGCTTTGGGGGGTGCATGGTTCAGTTAGTAAACCATTGTGTAAACTGCTTCTACCCACTATGGATGTGCCAAGCATGCACCACATTATTTCAATAATGGTATGATTATGTCACTTAGTAATACCATTTTTATGGTGTATAAGGAGCATTTAACTGATGGTGAATGCCATGTGCCTTCAAAAATAAAGAGAATTCATTAAAGGTGTATTCCCCCCATGATCTAAGTAAATGATATGTATGTGACAACTAGATTATCACTCAACAAGAGCTTTGAACTATATAAATACTTGAAAGGCTTGATCATTGGTCTTCAATAAGTATACCCACATTTTGCATGAGTAATCATCAACTAAGAGTTAACAATGTTTAAATTCACTGACACTAGAGTGAAATTTTTTCACAAATTGGTGTGCACTAAATCCAATAGACCAATCACCCGATATGTAGTTGTGTCAAATGGAGGTCTATGTTCTTTTCTATCTAAAAAATTAGAGCACATATTAGTGGTATTCTTAAGTGAGGGAAGGCCTCTCACCATGTTGTGTGTGCTTAACGCAATTAAGTACCTAAAGTTTAAATGTATGTATCTTATGTGCCATAGATTGGTTGAATCTATATATTTTAAAAGTATAGCTTCACCATATTTGTGATAACATCAAGTTGAAATATTTTGGCTATACTTGAAGCTCTTGAAACATTTTCTAAGTTTCAAGACTTGTCTCAAATAAGAGAGTTATTTTGTCATTTTTTTAACAAATTCTACTGTAAGGTTATGTTCGAGTAATTGATTTACAAACAATATTTTTTTTGATAGTCTCGAAACATATAAGACATCATTAGTTATACATCCATGATTACCAAGTGGTAAGGAAATGTCACTTGTACCTTGGACACTATATGATGTGTCATCTCCAAGAGATACATTATCATGATATGATGAATAGTTTAAAGTGTTGAGCTAATATTTCCAACCAGTCACGTGCCTTGTGGCACCAAAATCCATGTTCTAAACTAAATTTGGAGGAGAGATCTCCTCAATTATATGTGTATCATAGATAAAATCCTCATTTGATGAATCATTATCTTCTACAATGTTCCCAAGTTGATGTTGTGATGAAGGATTTTATTCCCAAGTACGTGTGGATTGTAGATTTTGTTGCTTCTATCATTATGGATATTTTTTTGGTGTGGACTTCTTCTTTTTAGATGAGCCTTGTGTAAACATATTGTACTAACAATCCCTTAGTTCGTGACCTATCTTTCCACATATTAGACAGATCTATGAACAAGATTTATTCCCTTGCTGGTGTTATTGATATCTTTGTTTGGGGGATTATTTTGAAGGATCCATGCACCTTTTCACCTTGTACCATGATTCAAGTGCATGTTCTTCTTCATCGGCTTTCTTTGTGTACAAGGATTCTTCTATTACAACATAATAACTAACTTTTGAAAAGATAGTTTTGTCTCTAAAATATTCAGAGTAGTCACAAAGATCTTGTAATTGGGGGGAGTTGCTCTCAAGACAATACAAACCAAAGAGTCATTTGACACTTCTTCACCCAAATCTTAGAGTGAGGCCCACAATGTTGCAACACAATGAAGAAAGATTTCAAAGTTTTCACTTATCTTCAGCATGAAACAATGGCGTTGGCTTTATAGATGAAGAATGATATTCTAGTTCTTGGCATCATAGACAGTGTTGAGTTTCTCCCAAGTTTCTTTAGTTGAAATAGCATTTTGGATGAGGATGTACCTCATCTAATACCCTAAATACAATGATCAAATTCACCTTCTGGTTTGTTTTATCAAACTTATGTTGTTAGTCAGCATTTGTGGCATGTCAAGTGTATGAACCATCAATAATAGGCCATATATCTTCAAATTCTAGGTGAGTTTTCACCTTGGTCTTCCATTCATCATAGTTATCATGCCATGAAGAAGCTATAAATATGAAAGAAAAAAATCTTAAACCATGTGCAGTCATTTGAACAAAAATGTTTGTGGCAAATGGATTGGTTCCTTATTACTCCAATATGTCTCCCTTTCTATATACCATTAGATGGATATCCCAAACCTCTACATATATTTGACATTTCTCTACACCTTGGAGTACATGGAATAATCTCAGCCTTTTTATATACCCAATGGTACGTGAAAGAGGTGTTAAAGCATGTGAGAACAAAGTGAAACGTGAAACCTAAACAGTACATGAAAAAATTTATTTTATCAATGACACATGCTTAGAGAGAAATCCTTGTACACGTGCGTAACTTCCCAATATTTTCATAATTTCAATCTTTCAAGATTTACATCGAACAATAATGACAAATGGGTAATTAAGGGAAAGGTAAAAATGAATTTGTGAACCTTATTTCTTCTTGGGGATTTAAATGGGCGATGCCACAAATGTCATTGTTACAACTATTTTAGTTGTTGGATGCAGTAGTTCAATCCGATGACTTCACTCGTAAACGTGAACTAGAGGCATGATATATATCAAACATTGCATGCGAAAAATACAAAGTTTTGTAGAGTTTAAAAAATTCTTGATTTACTTGTTTTATACCATAGGTTTGAAAATAAAGTTATGTAGAAAAATATATATAATATTTTGTTTTATACACAAAATAACATCTAATTATCTCACCCAGAATTAAAGATATGATTTTTTGTTTTCCTTGAGTCACTCAAAAAAAATTGTTAAAAATCAGG
Organism: Torreya grandis; assembly: GCA_037957365.1. NCBI lineage: Eukaryota > Viridiplantae > Streptophyta > Pinopsida > Cupressales > Taxaceae > Torreya > Torreya grandis. The sequence continues at coordinate 197,583 of JARHVA010003234.1, forward strand.
TTCGTAGGGTCAAAATCAGAATATGATATCTTCCTTGATACTGTTCAAAATTCTTAGTGTGACCACTTTTTGGAAATCTCTCAAAGACATCTTCCGTGAAAAAATTGTTTGAATCAGACCCCTGAGTGAGGACAAAAACTTTATGCAAGGTAGTCACGATTTTTTGAAAAGAAAAAAAACTCTGCAATATCTCCAAAAAAATTTACATTTTGTTAGGAAAAAAATAGAAGTGCTTTGTCTATTTTTCAAATCTTGTCTCAAGAAAAATAAAAAAATAATAATAAAATTATTGTGTCTTTTGAAGCTTGCCCACATGAAGAAGAAGAAGAAGAATTATTCGAGTGCAATGGTGCCCCTCTTTATTTTCTTCTCTCTTCATTTGATCTATTTCCTGATCAATTTAACTCTAAATATTTCCACATGTAACCATGTGCTTCTTACATCTAGAATTGATATTTTTCCTCTTTTGTATACTTTTGATGATTTTTTATCATGTAAAGTAATTTTTGGAATGCTTTGGAGCTCTTCCAAAAAATAAGCAAAACAAATATAGATTTGGGAAAAAAATACAAAGAAGAAAGCAATTGTGTGTTTCTCTTTTCATTTTCAAGAAATTTGGGTGCTTGGGGCTCCTCAATAGAAATTCCACGTCTCTCCTTGCTCTTGCTCTGATACTAAATGATAGCAAAAATATTTTTTTCTTATATTCTACATGATTATACCTAAAACAAGAGTTGTTCCTCATTTTCTTATTGACCACATTAATGGTGGCATTTATAAAAGGTGGTGAAATATGTGACTATCCTACATGTGCACATTTAATATTTGTACCATCAATTATCACATTTAATATTTTTAACAACTCTTATTTAGTCTATGATCTAATTAATTATTCTAACAAAATGCTTGTGAATGCCTAATAGATCCCTCGTGCATAGTCAATAGATACTATGTGTATATGTAGTGTGTATCTAGATAGTTGAATTCAAATTAGGACCTATTCGCGTACATAAACCAACACCAAGCAACGAAAAAAAAAAAAAAATTAAAAAGACAAAAAAGATGGGTACACCCTGAGTTGGCAAAGACCAAATTAGGCCCAAAAGTGTGGAGACGCTTTTTGCACAAAGCCCAAGGTAGGAGAGAAAAAATAGAGGAGGAACCAAGGGATTGATAAGAAGAACAAGAACCATCGAAAACCAACAAGTGCATCCTTAACATTCAATTTAGACCAATAATCGATAAACAAACAATCACCCTAAGAATATGCTAATAACGACTTAGGGTCTATTTTTAGGTGTCTACATTCATTTGTATTGCGATAAAAAGTAGAGCAACTATCATCATCAATCACCACAAAAGATCCAAAACTAAATGTGATGAATTTTATACAAAATTATGATTTAGAAATAAATGACACAATTGATGATCATTGTAACTCAGTTACGTCACAATTAAAAATAAAGCTATTATCATTATCAATCATCACAAAAAATCTAATATAATATACAATGTAATGAAATTTCCTATAAGTTTATTTAAAAATTAAGGGCATAATTAGTAATTTAATAAAAATATAGGGTATTGGGCCTTAGAAACTCTCCTTACATCTGGTCTCAATATAAATCACTTAAAATGGATACCCTTTATCATTAAAGATAAACTTAAATTTATATATTAACAAATAGTAACTAAATATATTTAAAATGTATAATGGTCAAAAAAATTGAAAGCCATTTATCATCCCATGGTATTATTTGCATTGACTAATATCATCCCATGCTATTCCCTATCGTAGTAGCTTGTATGTTGTTTATTGTTCAATATCTGCGTTGATTTATTGACATGGCTTTATAAAATGCTTTGATATGAATTTTTAACTTTAATAAAGTTATTAAAGTTGGTCCCCACGACGTTCATCTTTCACGTGAAAGCTGACGGATCTGGACCAGATTGCCTGCATTTATATTTTATGAGAGTGACAGGAGAATGGATAAGAATGGAATCCTACGCTAGGATGTTTTTGTTTTTAATGAAGAAAATAAGGCACTATGTCGGTGAGATGCAACAATAAATTGGAGCATATGAATGGATTTTGTTCAGAGCAGAGTGATGCAAAGAAGAAGAGAAGGGCGGACTCTGGTGCATCTAAGTCAGTATGTCATTATTTTTATTGTAATTGGGTGTATTCACGAGTTCTATTGGCCTGCTTTTCATCATTTGCAGAGATTTATATATTTTATTTCGTTACTTTCTATAAGGGGGAAGATGTTTTAACAGTCAAAGATTCGAGATGGGAGGAAATGGATCAATATTTGGCTTTAGGGATAGCGCTAAATTGGTGGAGATGCTGGAGACAGACATTGGCAGATTTACAAACAAGGTAAGCTTAGCTTTATGGAATATTTAAACATCTATTTGATCCCCTTTTTTTTATTATTGGTGTTTTCAGAATGGTTTTTTTAATAATCAAAAGGACCAGATCAAGGAAATTGTTATGGAATTGTGCAGAGGAGTTGGGAAGATCCATTGGGTATTAGAGCTTTCAATTTATGAATTTTTTTGGTATGTAAATGTTTTTTTTTCAAATAGTTTGTTGTATTCTGTTTTTTCACTCCTTGTAACAAAACCAGGGGTTTAGTTCTGTGTTTTTGAAAAATTAATAGTTTGTTTGTGTTTTTTTCCATTCACAGGGGTACTTTTTTGAAAAAATGGCAAATCAAATGAATTCGTGGGAAGAAGAAGACATTGGCAATTTTCTTGTGGTGGACAAGACTGGTCGCTGTGTTTTTTACATCTTTTCCACGATGATTAATGAATACACCATATTTAGAGTGATACGCCACCAACTAGGGCATGGTGGAATCATCGTAGAACTCTAAAAAAAAATCATACAATTGAAAGTTAATTTAGAATAATCTTTTTTTGAAGAAGCGTTGAATTTTCTTCTGTAGCTGGGATTCATGGCGTTTCGTGATTTGCAAATGATGGAATTGGGAGCTTTGTTTCCTTATACCATCATCAATGATATCTACTCTGCTTCAGTTCAAAACGCCATCTTCTCAAAAGGATGATATTTGCCCTGCATCATTTCAAATCGCCATCTTCTCAAAAGGTGTCATTTGCTTTGCTTTAGTGCAAATCGCCATCTTCTCAAAAAGATGTCATCTATGGTGTCTCAGTTCAAATCGCCATCTACTCAAGAGATGTCATTTGCTCTGCTTCAGTTCAAAAAACATGCAAGTCCCCTCATGTTTAAGGATTTAATGTTTAACCTAAAAACTAAAGTTAAGATTGGTCCAACATTCTTGTTTTATGATGTGGGGTCATTCAACCTCTGCTACATTGAATGCATGACACAGGGGCATGAAATATAAATAGAAAGACATGTGCCTCAATAAGCTTGAGAAGTGGAAAGAAAGCCCTGGACTCTCTTTCATTTTGGCAACTCAGCAAGCATATTTATTAAGAATTCTTGTATTTTTTAGGTATACATCATTTATGGTGGTAATTTTTTTGTTAAGAATTGCTTTTAAAATTGATGCACCCTCCTTCAGCATAATGCATCTTTATGATTAAATTCTGGATCTCCCAGTTATATTTTTCATGATTAAATCGCTATGGCAAAATTTGGTAGAAAAGGCAACCTTTCGATGATGCAAAAACTCCCCTGGGACAAGAAATTGTGAAATGTTTTGAAATGAAAACAACTTTAGCCAAAGAATTATTCAACCACAAGTGACAAAACATAATGGATTATGTTTTCTGTTTTCTTTTTTCTTTTCAACATACGAAAGCATTCCAAATTTATGAATATATATGCTAGAACCAGCTATCGCAGTGATTGTCTCGAAAATGGTGGTTTTTTTTTGCACTTCGTATAACTGGGCCCCCCCCAATCATCCACCAATGAGAGAATCACAGAGGTATACGATTCCGGGCTTGGAAGGTAGATCCACCCATCTGGGTTCATGCAGATACAGTTGCAACTCTATTATGATAATCACTTAAGAGTTCACTTGGATCATAACAGAAGAGAGCTTACTACACTGAAGCAACAAATTTTACGGAGGTTATTGGTGACGGAAAAAAATCTTAAGCATCTAATTTGAATACATGTCAGCCAATTTTTCTTTGCATTGACTATGCTTTCAAACAAACATCTAGCATAGTTCTACTCAAAGATTTAGAATGCTTTCTCCACGAATCAATATATTTATTTTTTAGTATATGAAGTTGTCACACTCTTACTATAATGTGAATTCCATGCTACAATAGAATTAAGATATTTTTAGAAGTATATGGTCATATTACACGCTGTTCTACTATAATGTGGTTTCCATGCCTATGCATTGAGGAAAATAAAATCTTTGCATAAAATGGCGGTAAACCATTTAGAACTGCCAAGTTTTGACTAGAAAACATAGATCTGAAAGGCATACGATGCGGTTGATAGCAAACAATATAAGTGAGCATGTAATGTCTCTATTACACAGTAATGTTGGGTTGCTTGTTTGTCAAATTGATTGCTCATTCATGCATATGCTTATCTACCAGCCAATTTAAAAATATTTATATTAAATGGGTGTGGTAGGTTCAAATATTAAGTGTATATTATAGTAATGGAATGTAATATAATAAGGCATAGCATCAATTTTCTCTTTAACAACCATCTTCAACATGATTGGAAGGAGGACACTAGATTTTATTTATTTTTCCCCTTGGAGCAAAAAACACACAGCAGTTGCTTCTAAACACGGTTTCCTCTATACGCTCCCTTATGTTTACCTTATATATGAACAACTTTTATAGTCTTCAAATTGTCTTAGTCTGATTTATGAAATTCTTTTTTATAACATATTCAATGTCTTGGAAAAACCTATTGGATCTTCAGCATTCTTCATGGCACCATGATCATGCTGAACTGGAGTGGGAGGAGCTTCCTTCTTTACAATTAATCACCATGATCAGGGAATGTTGTAGTAGCTTCATGATCATTGTAATCAGTCATGGAGTCCCAAAAACATTCTCAGATCTAAAAGTAAATCATATAACCTGAACACCATTAGCAAGATACTCATTACCATAACATTTTCTAAAATAAATTAGATTTTATTCTTTGTCAGAAGACTATTCGTTATCATCAACAGATAAATCTACAAATTACCTTTATGCTGTAGAAAATATCACCTTTGATTTCCTCAAATTTTATCTGTTATAAAAATATCAAGCGGTATGATATAAGATCCCAACGATAAATGTTTACATGGTGCATCACACACAACAATGTTAGAATTAGATTACTCAGAACAATGGTGATACACTTGGGGCTGTTTTAAGCTTAACTTTGGTCATTGAGAAATACAACTTGGAATAATTAACAACTAATGCATTAAATACTTGATAATTCATGTGGTGTTGAATGCTTGAACACCTGTCTTACTATAGAGTGGATTCGTGTATATTCTAACTCATTTAAATTATAAAACATGTCAAGATCATGATCTTCTATTCGCCCATTTAAGAGACTAGTTAATGGACAATATCATGGGATAAGAGCTTCAAGAATCTCATGTTAGAAAATTGACTAAATTGGGTGGATGAGTATCTTATTGGCTATCAACATGGTACTTTTGGATATAACTTTTAGATGGCTGCTAATAAATACATGTCAAGTTTAACAGGTAGGTAAACTGGGTCTGACATCAAACCATAAAGACAACACCATGTAAAGCTTTTCAAATATCTTATCTAAAAGCTAGAATATTTCATGAAATGGTATACAATTATTTAGTAGTGCATGGTGTGCAATATACAAGAGTTTAATAGATTAATGAGACTTGTTCAGAGAAATTTTTCTAGTGCATACACGATGTGCCCCTCATGTACAATCATGAATTCATTAGTGAGTTCTGTAACAGTATTGTGGATGAAATGCTTACCTATGTCACTCATCAGAGGCCTTGGGCAGCAAAATATTATAATGATGTGTTCATAGACGAACCAATGACATCTATAGGATTCTATACAGTCAAACTTCCCACACATCATATGCATATGATATTCCTTTTCCAGATTCAGTCCATGCAGAAGGTGCAACAAAGATGGACAGTGGCACGCTGATTGCCTTCCATATATCTAGGCATGGATATATTCCCCACCATAGAACCAAATCAAAGGTGCTTAACAAATGATCAAAGTCACTTGAAAACAAAATATAATACAAAGACTTTACAATGTTACACAATAAAAAAGGCCGAGACTACTTAATTTGAAAAGGAAAAGAAATAATTAATGTCCACATAATGCAGTATGGCAAAGGTTGTTCACAAGGCATCTATATGTTAAGTGCAAACAAAACTACAGAAACAAAAATTAAAACAAAACCGTAGAAAATATATATTTGTTGGAAGAAAACAATCCAAAACCTGAACTGCTAGCAACTCAAGTGGTAGACCACCCCAGCATGCTGAGCATAGTCATGGTAAGGTCCTAGCTTCAATTCGTAGCTGGTCCATTAAAAATAACAAGGTATTAGAGCCAAAATAGGACCCTAAACCCAGAAGTGTGGCATGAGTAGGGGTGTTCGAAGAAAACAAGCCATTCATGAACCACACACAAAGGCCCTGTAGCTCAACTGTAGAGCACCCCAACATGACGAGCATAGTCATGGGAGGGTATTATTTCGAGTCCTAGCTGGTCCATAGCAAATAACAGCAATTATGTTCAACTATCACAAAACCTGTCCAGCAAAATCCTTTTACAGGTGGTAATCATGGGGGCATCTTATACAATTACAGGCAAGTATCGAATAACTCTTGTGAACAAGACGCACCTTCATTAACGTCAGAAGTCAATATTCTATATGTTGCATAATATATGTGAAATAAATACATACCTTTATGTCATTAAAATTATTTTTGACCTTCATTTGAAATTGAAAGCCCTACCTTGCTCTAACTTATTAGAATCTACTATTACCCCTACTGCAGATTCCTCAAAATAAAATCCAATAAAGACTATTAAGTATTGGATTTGATATAGCATTTTTATGTTTGAATGACAAGGGAGGAAATGGGATGATATGGAATTCATTCTTCCTCTTGATATTTTTTTTTAAGACATGTGAGAAAATGGAGTTACATACACAAAAGGAAACCAGAGACAAATAACTTTAGCTCCCCTGTCTGATTTATTAAGAAACTAAATGCAATAAAAGACCCAAAAAAAAATTTACTTTATTAATCATGGTTATTGAAAGAATTAAACAGCCTGACAGATACTCTCCATAAAATTCGTCCACCTTAAACTGTGTATGTTTACAATTCATTTGAAGTCAAAACTTTTCCGTTGACTTCATTTTCAATAAACATGCTGGATACATCACCAAACTGTTCATAGTTAAGTTGTCTTGAAGCCTCATAAATAGCAATTCCCACACTAACTGAAAGATTCAGACATCGTACATAAGTCTCCAACATTGGAATCCGAACAGTTCCACCACCATATATTTCATTTGTACAGTCATTCAAAGCCTCCACAGACAGCCCAGACGGCTCTGAACCAAAAACAAGCCAATCCCCAGGTTTGTAGGCTATATCCTGAAGAGATGCGCACAACCAAAAATATAAGTAGCTTAGTCTTGGAAAGCACACTTATGCAGTTAAATGTGCTCTTCTCGAACTTTCAGATATTTAAATTTATATTATCAGACAATATGACTCAATGGCTGATTTTGATTGTTGAAGTAATTACAAAGAACAGCTGTAAGAAAGATATAAAACAAGATATGAGAAGAGGAAAATTCAATGGACTAAGTGATGATCATAACAATAGAATCAGATAGGCCAAATTAATTAAAAAAAATATCCACTCCGGCACAATGTTTACAAACATTTCAAGCCTCCAAACTCCCATACAAATATGTAAGAACACAAACAGACGTTATTGTGTAACGGCAAGTTTTTCTCTATAGGAATTGCAACATTAAGGCATTATATATATATATATATATATGACAAAAAGACAATTAGAATGGGAATATAATCTCTCTCTCTCTCTCTCTGCAACATTAAGGCATTATATATATATATATATATATGACAAAAAGACAATTAGAATGGGAATATAATCTCTCTCTCTCTCTCTCTCTCTCTCTCTCTATATATATATATATATATATATATAACAATTTTAAAGCTTGGATTTGGCAATGTAACAGCACAACTCATAGATCGTCAGATTTGAACAGGTAAAAAATCCAAAAGACATGCAAAACACAGACACAGAGGAGAAAGAAGAAAAATGTATGGAACTAACTATGCATTTTGACCCAAACTGTATATAACAAAACCTTCAAGTGTAAATCATGAAACTTAGAAACCTTACACAAACCAAGCTTCTAGGACAACAATGAAACTGAAGTGATGTGAAGTAGAAAAATGATCATATTATAATGGAGAAATATTATAAGGTACACCCACTATAAAACACACAGAAAATGCCTCAATTTGTTTAAACGTCAAACAAACCAACCACGAAGATGTGGTTATTTTTGGTTTTGAGTTTGGTTTCTTCACAGTGTAATACTTGGCAGAGTTCTTCTGGATTCAACTGCATCAAAATATTATCGTCTGACATTTCCGATCTCACTACTGGATCTAGTAGTGAGATCCGAAATGTCAGACAATAACATTTGGATGCAGTTGAATCCAGAATAACTCTACCTCTGATGTGGTTATTACTTGAAATTATTTGTTATATGCACGTCATCCCACCATACAAACCTAATATATAAGATGAAGATGAATCCCAAACTGAGAACTGTGGAACCCCTCATACATGAATGCATGTGCATAACACCTCCGACTTTGGCTGCAACAGCTCGAAATTGATCCAAAATAGGCCATGGACTTGGTTCTACCAAGAAGTAACCCTACAAACTCTGCATTTTCTATCATTTCTGAAAAAAATGCAAAACAGATGCAAGATCCTAGACCTGAGATTGACCTAAAGACTGTGCAGAACATCAATAAACTATTTTTATCCACCCTGACAGACTTGTTGGCCTTGTCTGATGCAAAAAACAAAAAATAGACTTGGGGCCTGATGATTTTCAAAAGGCCATAGATGCATCTAATATTCTTGCAAAAATCAGCTAATAAAATCAAGACACTTCAAAGTATTCCAGTATTTACTAAGCATTGAGATTTCTTGCCCTTCATTTTTTGCTATATATGACGATATCATTTCTCTCAGAAGTGTCTTGTATGGCTGAGACTATATAAATGGCACCTCTAGCAGATAAAAGCAAACTTGAACAAGATACTAACACCACCGGTCAACCCATTACATGTCATATCTGCTAGAGGCAACTTGTAGAGTTGACACACTAATGGCAACATTGATAACATACAAAACGAGGCTTATAAAACTTGTTAATTCCACCAGTAGACATGAGTTGTAAACTATGGTAGGACCATGAAGCCATGGACTGACATGAACAAACAATTGAAGAAAGCATCTGAAAATCTTTGATATAAAAAAAAATAGAACATTCATAGATTGGATTATTAGGAAAGGCATGTGGGATTTGCATTGGCCCTGCTCCCATGTTTTGTGCACTTTGCAATTAGGTGGAAAATGAGTGATTCAACCAATGCCATGCCAGCCCCTAGCTCAATTTTCTGTACTGAACCATTTCCATAAACATCTGTTGTATCTGGCAGGTGAAAAGCTGAGTTGAATGAAATGGTGCTTGAACACCAATTTGTGAGATAGTTGCTTGGAGAACTCAGCATTGGGATTTATCCTTGTGTTGATTAGTGCAAGGGACTTCCATCTAGAGAGGTAATTGCAGGGTTAGGGCATTTGTTATCCACCACTCAATTTTGGGAAAACCTTGACCAACTCGAGCTATAATGGGGATTTAATATCCCCCAATTTGGTGGGGATCTTTGTTAAGAATCAATTTTATTCCAATGTAACAACCACGCTTTGCAACTTAGATCCATATTTCCTCTAAGCTGTTTCACCGGAGTATCTAGCTCTTTTATCTCTCAAAGAAAGAAAAGTGGATAGAACATAGCAGTTTCCAGGTATATGTTTTGAAAATGAGGACCGGAGGGGATAATCTAAAAAATCTATCCTGCTCTTTGGTGTTTAGACCTAGTTCGGTGCATATCAAAGTATTCCTCTGCAGTAATGGCAATCAAAATCAACATTCTCCCTTTAAAATTAAAAGTGGAGCAGGATTTTGATGCAAGGATTCACCATCATGTCTCTTCATAACTCAACTTAATCCCCACTTTAGGTTTTTCAATGAGTTTAATTTCTTGATTTATAAGAAACATTAAAAAGTCTATCTTCCAAAATGACTTTTGATTTGACATTTCTGTTTTATAATTTAACTTTTCCATATACATTGATTTTTCTATCATATTATTTTTCAGTTCCCCTCTATCATTGAGAGGGGAATCCCTAGGTCTCTAGCAAAAGTAAGACTTCTTGTATTCCTGCTACTAGCATTCTCAGATTTATTTTGTGGGGATGAGTAAGAGGAGTCTTCATAGTCTTTGTTGGAAAATAAAAATGGGCACAAAGCACCATCTCTTGTGAAATGCATGATTAAACAGATCATCAACGGCAAAGGGTGCGGTTCTTTGATGAATAAATATAGTGCTTTAACTTGTTGATTCTTGTTGTCTTATCTGGTGGATAAACTTCGTTTTTGAAGATCATGTGATCTTTTTCTAAACGTGTGTTCAAACATATGAAGAAAGGAGCAATTTGTGCAGCTGATTGCATGTATATATAAATTGGGAATTGACTTTTGGCCAAGTCTTAATCATGTCTTTCTGCTGACTACTGTGCAGTCCCCTTATGTCATGCCAATTCATGCCCCCCATGTTTGGTGAGCATAGGGGCATTGAATGATTAAATGCTATGTTACTGGATATGCCCCTACACACCCCTGGCTATGGTACGATACAGCTCAAGATACGGGTACGGTGGGGATATGCCCAAGGTACGTCCCTAGGCCTATGGATATGCCGAGATACATCCTTGGCTATGGTACGATACAGGTCAGGATATGGGTACAGCGGGGATATGCCCAATGTACGTCCCTGGGCCTATGGATACAACCAGATATGTCCTAGGACGTATCCGGGCATATCCACAAGCCAAGGGACGTACCCTGTGCATATCCGTTGTGTATCCCAGGGAAAAAAAGTTTTATTTTTAGTTTTATTTTCAAATTCGCCCAATCAAAAGTCAAACATGGACTTCAAAATACAATTAAAAACAAACTAAAGTGGATTCCCAACCCTAAAAGCAGCTTTCAGAATCATTTTATCAAAAGCAAACAACAACACGTTTACCTTTCATTGCATTTTTACCTCTCATTGCACATTTAGTTTTAACTGAACATGGGGTTGCCATATACCACACAACAATGCTGAAGATCTAAATATTAACTTCATCTCCTAACACTTTTAAGTTTTAACCATTATTTCAACAAATACCAAATGCTTTAAATTTTAATAGCAATATCATTATTGTTTACTAGGGGCTATAGGATTTGCTAGAATGTCTCAGGCTGCAAGTGCTAGAATGTCACAGCCGAAGACAAAAATGAATATACTGAATCATGAATATGCTGATTTGTCTTTATTTTTGTCCATACATTGTAACATTTGCACTATGAACCTGTTATAAAACTAATATAAGTTCGACCATTGAATATTATGATATTTGGCATTGAATTATGAGTATGCTTTGTGGTTATTTAATTTATTTTATTTCCTCTATGCATATTATATGGTTAATTTTGCTTATATGGTTATTTTTTATATTTTTATATTTTTTATTTTTTATACATATTTTTGTACGGCCGTATCCAAAATGTATCCAAGCCCAGAAAAAAAATCCCTATATCCATGTATCCGATTCTCGTACCCGTATCCATATCAGCAACTTAGATTAAATGTGGTAGTGTTTCTTCTGCCTGCTTGCAAAGATTGCAAATGGATCGATTTTTCAAGCCCTTTTTGCACAACAACTCTCTTGCTAATATCTTATTGACTAATAGAAACCCCATGGAGGCTTTGACATTTGTTGAGGCCTTGTCATCCCATAACTTCCTCCGTATGTGTTTGGATATGCATGTTCCATTGTGACATCCAATGAGTGATCAATATGCTGATTGAACCATGTATTCTACATTATCCTGTAGTTCCCATTTCAGAATGTCTCTTCGTTATGAGAGATAATGCATTCTTTTTCTAATCTTCTATTGTCCACTGCATGATGAAGTGGTCATGTCTTGGATATGCCTTTAGATAGGTCAAGATTTAGTTTGTTCTGATATGTCTTTCTTGGTGAGTGCCAAGCAATCTCGTACTATTATTAGTCCTTTGGCTTCCATTTCATACTGTAGTGAATTGTATAGTGTATTTTCAGAAAGCCTCTTGTATCTATCCCACTTATCTATCCAATATTTTTCCTTTTGTTGTTTCTTATGTCCAACAAGAGATTGGATTTTAAATGTTGTATCCCTATTTATATCTATCTCCAGGTTAATGATCCATCATCTACCACATTTGCTGAGAATATTCTACCCCTCCTGATAAGTATTCTTATCTGATTAATATGTTCCATTCTTGTTTGGGGTGTTGATACATTCACCATGCAAGCCTCAATACAAGAGCTCTGTTAGAAGTCTACGAGTCCCTTATGTTATATACTATGGCAGCTATTGGTCTTGTGACCTTCGAAGAGATTAAGAGGCACTTGAATTGATCTGACAAACTCCTCCAAAGAAAGTTGATTTGATTATAAATAAGGTATGCTAGGGTTGCAATAGGAAGTGGAAGGACAGTCAGCTTGTAGTTGGTATTGCTTGAAGTAAAAACCTGATTATCTGATCTCTACCGTCTAGTGATAACCATTATGTACTCCAATCGCTTATCTTGCCATGCATCATGTTTTGTATCCTTTCCAAATTTTATTTTGTATTGCCTCTGAGTTAATGGGAATCCCAAGTATTGTGTTAGCATTTCTTCCTCCTTGGATCCTAAAATTTTCAAAAGATTTTAATGTTTCAGTTTCTCTTCATTTAAGTGTTTTTGAAAAAACGGTAGAGAACTTTCCTTATTTCTATGCTGTCCTGAAGCAATATGGTTACAATTTAGAATATGTTTTAAGATCTTTACCTCTTGTTGCAACAACAGAGCCAGGATTTAGATTAACTAACCTCCTGCCATTTAAAATCATTGCCAGTCCAAAGATTTGATTTAATCTTTTTCCCTTTGAAGCACTTTGTTCAATACTTCTGCCACTGTTTTGGAAATATGCATTGAGAGTGGAATCCCCTGCCATTGGATCTTCTCAAAGAATGGATGTGAGACCTTGGTACTCCGTTGATCAACCTTGAGAACATAGATATGCAGCCGCTAATCCACTGCAATATGTCATTGTTCCATCCTTCCCAGTATTAATTTGTGATTTGCTTCAATCAAAGGATTTGGATATATCAAGCTTGATGATCAGTCTAGTTGCACTTGCATGTTTAGAGAATGAAGAATTTCTTGGACTATAATTATGCTGTGAAACATTTTCCTTCCTGTGACAAATCATGTTTAGCGCTAGATATATGATTGTATGTGTAAGGGGCTGGATTCTATTGTCTATTGTGTTCAGTTATTTTATATATTCTGTTGCAAAGGGATATGGGCACATATGAATCCAGCAAATCTGAATATGATTTTCAGGAATTAGTTCTAAATTTGTTTATGTTCCACGGGGACATGTCACCAATCGGTCCCCCATTCCCATCCTCCCATCCCAAACATCTCATCCCGGTCCCCATACTACTTTCCTATTCAAATAGCATTCCTACGATTTTGGGGGTACTTATGTGTGTCCCCTTTTCGCACTCCCAAGCTTCCTCATCCCTCCCAAAAAGGGAACTGCGTCAAACATGGAAATGTTTTCCCTAAATTTGACGGAGAATCTCTCAATTTTTTTAATTCTTCCACACCTGCTAATGAATCTTCTGTGATTGTTTCCCAAATTTCCTGGTAGCATTGGGCTGGAAAGCTACCAGGACCCAGCACTTTATCTGTCTCCAAAAAGAAGAGCTTCCTTTAACTCTTCCTTTGTTATCTATCTTAAAGGTACTTGCTGTGCTGCTGATATGTTTTGGTCAGTTTTTTTAAGGAGCTCCTTAAATTATCTAGTGGTGTTTTTCCTTTGTATGTCCTCAAAGTTCTCTCTTATTTCCCTTCTAGCCATTTTCAATTGACAAATGCCATTGATGTCCTTCTCTTCAATACTGTCTTGTGAAAAAACTTAGTGTTGTTATCTTCACCTGCTATCGAGATTGCCCTGGACTTTTGTCTCTAATAGATTTCCTTATGCAAGTAAATTAGTTTTTGTATGAGAGTGAATTCATGATCCTCTAAATGTTGATTCTACTGTCTGTCCCTGATAATTTCATTTTTTTATGGCAGCTAATTGCCCCTCAATATAGTTCACTTACAGAGAGAAAAAAATGGAATATACCATCAGATCAAAACTTCAATGCTACCCAAATCAATTGTTTACAAACATCACAACATCACATAGCATAACTGTTAACATGCATTATTCAAGCTAGGTATGGAACTTTACAAAATCTAAAACTACAATTATAATTGCATCCAGGATATGGGCTCACTTTATTTTTAGAGGAATCAAGGAAGAAATACTAAATCAAAATATTTAACTATTGAATTAAGCAAACTACATCTTTGCTTTAAGTGTTGGATTTACGGAATACCGTATGTAAATTTGTGCCCTTCTTGGTAAATGCCAACAGTCGTTTTTCGCCTTCCTGTAATTGTTACATGCCAAATCAATCACTTTTGCATTATCACTATGAGTATCATATAAATAAAATTCGCAAAAGTGAGTTGTAGTGTATGATTTAGGTACTAAGCAATTAGAAAGAAAAACTAATAAATTTAGAAAGGGAAAGAAAGCATGCCTGTTGCTTAAAATAATCGATAAATTCACCCCATGAGCTGTGAACCTTAACAACAACATATCTGCAATAAGGCATTAAGGGTACATATCTGAGATGGAAACTGGAAACCAACATAAAGAGATAAAGGGGCTTGCATTGCAGCCAAAATGCAAGAAACTAACACTAATTTTTTGTAGCTCTCACAATATTATCAGAAGCTAAACAATCCATCAAATTATTAAGTATTTATGTAACACTACAAATTTCCGTCCAAAAAATGAAAGATATTTACCACACAAAGGTAGTAATAAATTCCCATTTGGCTTTCTTCTATCAGAGTCCTTAATTTTGGGTTCTAATGGAATTACAAAGGACAAATTAAGGAAAGAAGCAATAGTTAGGCCCATGAATACTTCAGTAAATTGGAGGACTTGGTGGCACGATGTGAAACGGACACAAACTACATTTCACAACTAAGAATATTGTTAAAAAAAGTATAATAAATAAAACCCTTTACAAGCAAAAGAGACTATTAATACTCTTTAAAAAGCTAATCATGTCACTGACTGACTTTTTGGTGCAACCAGTACATTTTCAATACATACAAAGGTAAATATTTATTATTAAACAATGCTTATCAATCTGAGGATTGATCCACTCTGATCCAGATCAGATCGGGGATCCGGTGGACAACACACTAAATTGCAAAAACATAATGTGCTATAGGCAAAAGTGATTTAATTAAAACAATTGTAGCAGAAAGTAAGATTGCAGACCTGTAGGAAAACAAACCATGAATGAATGGAAATAAAATGTACACAAAGAACAAATTATGAACAAATAACTTTGTTGCTTCATTGACGTGAGAGGTATGTATGGCTATCTCCAAGATGAGACTTGAGCTGCTATCCTTGAGAAGATAAGATAAGATAAATATATTAATGTCCAACTAGTGACCACAAAAGTAGGTCAAAGGGACTGCATATTACAAAAATGTGTCAGGGAAAAGCGGGAAACCAAAAAGGTCTCCGAAAACAAGAAAAAAAATGCTGAAAGAAATAGTATAAAACATGGCAAAGAGTGACCATGCTCAGAGCCAAACCACCAAAGGACCCAACCACGCTCTGGTCCAACGAAGGGAGCAAAAGAAATGAGTAATCTCTAAGAATCTGTAAACGTCGGGAGCACGAGGATGATCCCTAAGAAAGAAGAACCAGAGGGGAACCCATCAAGAGTTCGATCCAACTCTCCTAGCATCCAAGGCCGACGAGAAGAAGCTCCAAATAGAAGTCTGACCCAAAGAAGGGGAGGTATGATGCCTAGTCTATCCTCCAATCCTCTGCCTAGAAGGAAAAGTCCTCTGTGAAGGTCTAGTGGGTCTAGTCTACGTCCTGATGTCGAGTCTGAAGTGAATATGCTGATGAAAACTCAAGGAACTATGAAGTGTCTCTGGCCCTCACTGATCTGGAATGTGGGGCTGTACCAATCTCAAGCTGTCGCTTAGTGCCTCTTCTCGAAGGTAGCACCGTGAAAAAGGAGGTAATCCACTGAGTGGAGACTGGTCCAGTGGGTCTCTGAATAAAATGATCACGAAGCTTATGAGCTTCTTGTATATATAAAGCCAAACATATCTGGTCCTCGTATCTGAAGAAGTCAAAGAGAGTATGTGTCCTAAATAGGCAGTAAAACCTCCCTCTGATCTCATAGTAAATGGGACAACAAAAGATGAAGTGTTCCTCGAACTCCGTCTCCCGAATGTTGAATAACTGACAAATCTTGTCTGCTCGATCTATCTGGTGATCTGTCTCAATCCTAAGCCTTGAGACCCCACTCGAAACTGTCCTAATGGGATGCGAAGAAAGTTTATCTAGTGGCGGAATGTTTACTATGGACGAATGATAACCCTGTCACTTAGCTCCAAGAAGTGCTCTGCATAAAATGCCATCTTAGGGCGTAACCCCCAAGAGGGTTTACCCAAGTAGTATGGATAAACTGTCTGTAAATATCAAACTTAATAATCTAGTTCAACACCTGTCTAGTGGGTAGAAGATGAGCCGGTGCATCCAAGGAGTACATAAATGGAGGAAGTCAATCCATCTTAATTCCCACAAACTCCAATAGATCAAAACTCCTGTATACCAACAACATCCACAGGTCGAAGGAGCTGAGAGAGCAAGATTCTCTGAAGAACAGTATGCTAAGTATGGGTATATGTCACGTCCACTCGCAGAATCAACGGTGTATGAAAGTGATCAAATCAAATATAGTCTCCAGTTGGAAGGGTTGGGCTCCAAACTCTGCAAGAATGATGTGTTGGGGAACTGTCTTCTTACATCTGATCATGCGGCAAAGGAGAAGTGTCTGGACCTTCTCAACAATAGCCCAATCACCCTCATGTAGAGAGGGACCCCAAACTACAGATCCATAGAGAATTGTGGGTCTGATAAGTGTATCCATGAGTGACATCTTGGAAGAGATATCCTGAAAGTGATGCCGAAAACATTGTCGTTCAAGGAGATCTAAAGAACCATAGCCTTTGTTTATTCTAGACTGGAGTGCCTGCCTCAAGATGAAATGTGGACCAGAAAATTGCACTCCCAAATAAGTATAGAAAGTGGTAATCTCAACCTCCTTTCCTCTAAAAAATAAATGGAGGTGGGAGGTCTTCAAGCCATTAAATACCATGACCTTGGTTTTTCCCAAGTTAACGGTCAGCTGCCGAGAATCACAAAAGAGAGCCAAAACATCTAACTGTCGTTGTAAGCCCTCAAGAGAAGAGGCTAGGAGAACCACATCGTCCGCAAACAAGAGGATAGAAATCAAACCCTGGTGACGAAGACACCCATCACTAGCCTAAATATGTTCATGAAGAAAGGTCTCTAACTCATCAATGTATATCCCAAATAAGGTTGGGGACAAAGGGCATCCCTACTTGACCCCAATGGTACTCCTAATAAAGTCTGAAATCACATGAACCGTGCGGAGCAAACCAAGAACATTCTCGTATAATCTTATAATGGCTGCCAAGAGGGTCTCAGAAATGCCAATATTCCTAAGTCTCTAGAAAAATGCCTCTCTCAAAACAAAATCAAACGCTTTCCTAAAGTCTACAAAACAACAATAGACTTTGGATGAGCGATAACGTGCCTCCTCAATAATGGCCCAAAGTGTGAAAATATGATCAATGGTCTGATGGGCTAGTCTAAACCTTGTCTGTCCCCTAGCTTTGAGGTGTCTTTGCTCTAGCTCTCTCGAAAGCCGCATGTGTAATAGGGTATCATACAATTTCGAGAATGTGTGTCCAACCATGATCGTCCTGTAATTATTAGGATCTGAACAGGACCCTGATTTGTGTATTGAGTAAATAATGTGATGTGACCGAGAGGGTGGGAAACCCGAACAAACCACATGGTTGAAAAGATCAAATAGCTTCGAAAGGCTCTAAAACCATGTTTGAAGAACTCGGCTTGGAAACCTTCTTCATCGGCTGCCTTGCTACTATTCATCACCTTCACCGCCTCTAACATGTGTATGTGAAAAAGTGAGAAGAAGATGGTGGAGAAGCAACATGGGTTTGTGTTTGGCCAAGAATATCATAAAGGGTGGAGGTATGGGAAATCATGGATGTGGGATTAAGCTTAGTGCGGAGGGAAGAATGTCGTGGGAGGATGGTATGCCAAAAGAGTTTGGGGGAGTAAATGTAGGAATCCCATAAGATCCGTCTCCTTTGAGAAATAAAAAGGCATTTCTTACATCGGAGAATGCAACAATAGGATGATTTTAAGGCTAGGAAAGAGGGATGAGAATGGAGGAAGGTGTACCGAAGTCGACGGTGGAGAGTCATGCAATCATCATCACACCACTTATTCATGGGGCAAGATCTTTTAGATTGATGGGAAGTAGATGTAAATCTGGTGTAGTTAGGAAAAGATTTGAGGGTAGCTTCCCAAATAATGGAGGAATGACATGTGTACTTTGAATTAACACAACCAAGTGAGAAAAATTGGGGTTCTAGCTGTAGAAGCTGGCAGATGTGAGAAAGGAAAATGTCAGAGTTCCCATCCTCAAATTGGAAAATGGTACATGGACTGAAAGAGGGGGTTGTAACAGGAGGGGAGAAATCAGCCCGGATGGAGAAAGAGAAGAGCATGGTCCGCAAGGGTAATGGGGAAAATAGAAAAATGACGGATGAAGGACAAAAGGTTCTAGTTGGATAAGACGTAATCCACCACACTCTGCCCTCCCCCATGAGGTGTACATGTGAAAGAGTGTGAATTTGGAAAGCAAGGCAGCCCATTAAGAATCAACAAATCATGAGATTCCCCCAACTGTAAGAGGTGTCTTCCGTAAGCTGTGTAAAGACCTGAAACATCATCTAACCTCCTATGCAACCCCACTGACTCTGAATCAATCTCCTATGTGCAAAGTGTATCAACGGAACGATCGTGGAGAGGTATCTAAAAGTCTCTGCTATGGGCATTGAAGTCACCAAAAAGGATAACTTCTCCAACAGCTGAGAATTGAGAGATCCCGATATACAAATCTATAAAAGGGTCCCCCTCAAGACCACTATGAATGGCATATGATGAAGACACTGGAGGAAAGTAACAAACTTAAATGTAAATATCTTTGGAAAGTGGGGCAATCCCATTAATCCGGACCCACATGAATCTAGCAAATTCATCAAACACCTCCACTGAAATTCTGCTCTGGAGTGAGTCTCTAAATAAACAAGCCACCCCCACCAAAACTAGTCTCCTGGGAACAAGCTGAAAACCAACGGTATCCTGTAATGTTTGGGAGAGGCCGTATCGGGCTCTCACGAGTGTCTATAATAAAAAGAATGTCTGACGACCAAAGAGCGTCAAACATTAGCCTTGGAGAAACCATAAAGTACCGTTGCAATTCCAAGAAGCAATGGAGATGTCATCACTGCCCATCGAGACCCGAGGTTGTCATCATGCTGACGGTCCAAGGCGTGACCACCCCAGTGGGGGCAATCATGAATGACAGTGCTACAATCTCTGATAACAACCCACTTGTTCTCCTTCCTGGCAGCAACCACCTGAATGCGAAATTTTCGAAGCTCTTCAACTTGGAGTCGTGTGAGATCAGCATCTAAATAAATTTTTTATGGAAGGGAAAAAAGCTTTTGTTTGCTTTAAGAGCTTGCAAACGCTCTTCAACAGTTTGGAATTGTATAACAAGGGTGTTGTCCGACAATGTCCAAGCTTTTTTAAGGGAAATATCTTCCAAGTCCAAGGATTCATGCAAGAACGCATGCCCTGTCTGTAGGGGATCAATTGATTTAGGGAGGCCACGAACACAAAGGTTGAGTGCCTTGGTTTGACGTACCTTTTCTTCTTCAAATTTCGCTTGGACAGCCAGTTCCACAACTGGAGGTGTTTTCTTCCCCTTAACCACTTGAACCCATGAATTGTATTCCTCAACCTATTTTTGGATACATTGTTGTTGGACCTTGGTTTCTTTTTTAATGTGTTCGTGCTAAGTGATTATCTTGGATTGCTTGTTCTGAATTTTTGAAACCACTTCATTAAGTTGTTGTAGGCATAGAGAATTTGTGGGGGTGGTTGGGGTTTGTTCAAGTTTAGTGATTTGAGCTTGCAAACCAGTAATAATATCATCTTTCTCCTACAACTGTGCCTGAAACAGCGACAAGAGATCTTGAAGTTCTGAACCAAGGGCTTCAATGCTAGACATTCGAGCGCAAATGCTAGCGTACTAAAGTTTTGGGGTCAACACCTTGTGATGGCGAGGAGTTTTAAACTCCTGTGTTAGAGGGAACTCCATCATGTTCACTGTATGAACCTCTTGATACACAATCTGCAAATTGTTGTGGTTCAGGACTGTATGTTCAAAACAGTTTGCACAACTAGTTGAACAGTACAAAATGGGATTATTTCACTACTATGCACATGAACCATTATCTTGACAGTACATAAGGACCTCAAAAACTCAGAGTTGTATGTTCATTGTTGCACTGTATGCTCCTTGATGAATGTTCACCTTCTGTTGTAAACTGCGTCAAATTCCTCACTATTGTGTGAAGAGAGGCCCTTTGTACTTGTAACTTATATTTTGGTTGAATCTCAATTGTTTGCACTCGAATATCTTAAATCTTTGACTGTAATTTCTGTGTTCTAGCTTTCTGCATTTTCCATCCTTTCTGATGCAACCCCCTGGGGTGTTCTGTCGTAACCTAGCATCTAACTGCAGTGTCTGTTGAACTGATCCCTTCTATGTGAATGGAGGGTAGATCTCGGATGGCCTTCCCATTGCGATTTCCTAACAATCCCATCGACTGTAGGTAGAAGAATCCCATCACGATTCCTCGACTGTAGCTAGTTTATCTCAGTTTTATCCTCGGTTGCAGGTAGTTTTATCTCAAATGCAATAGCTTTGCCCTTTTCCCTGATGTTTCCTTCGTTGTCCTGCCAATAGAAATCGCAAGGCTCAATCGTGATACTGGATAGGCAAAACGACACGATCCCAGTCACGAGAACATCCAGAGAACTTAGTCACGATAGAACTCAATCACAATGAAGAGCACTTCAGAGGAGGATCATCACACAGTCGTGTTTTCTGAGCCTTCTCTCCCGCGTCGTGCCTTGCTCATGAACCTTCCAACTCGCAAACCTTCTCTCTCGTGTCCTTCCTGCTAATCGCGCCCTTCCTGCTACTCGCACCCTTCCTGCTGAACTATCTCTCCCATGTTGTTACAAATAGAAGGTAACAATCTCTAAGAAGATATGTGAAGCTACTGCTCTTTGTTATACATATTACAAAATGGTAGTAATTACTGCAAAGAGATGGGACGCTACAAGACCCTCTATTTTCTTGCAATTCATTCCACTTTTTTTACAATTCAAATGGCATCTCCTTTATAGCATTTTTAGCAGGAAATGAATAGTTTAAAAATAAAATATGAAGTGATGTGACTTGGAATGTAAAGTTACATGCAGCAAGTGTTCCTCCAAGGAGTTTGGAGTTTTTTTTCATGACCCAAAACGCACAAAAATACAATGTCTTTTTAGGTATTGTTATCATCAAAAGTTACACCCTTGAGGAGGGTGTTCAAGTCTCCTCACTTAGGTGATAGCATGGGAACCATTCAAAGGTTGTGGGTGACCTTATAGTTGAAGAGAACCTCTAGATAGGGCTAGCTCCCTTGATGCATCACTTAAAAACTACAAACTAAGCTACTACTTACAAGGGAAAAGGGACAGAGAACTGAAAGCAAACTAAACTAGGGAGGTGATGCACCAAATTTGTTGACCACTGCCACACATTTGCAGGTGCACAATGAGTATGAAGCTGACCTATTCATACATTACTCCTATTCTACTCCTCTTACATCAATATTTCAATATGAAGGATGATGATTAGGCAAGGAGGGTTGATTTTCAAGAGGTCTAAAAGACACTAATGGAAGATTGCCTCACTTAACCTTCACAAGACTACTTAAACACTTAATATGACCTGCAAGAGTAAGTTCAAAATGTTTATAGGTGAGAGAATGAGACGACTTGTCAAGGAGAACTAAATCAACACTAGACAAGATCAATCATTCACGTCTAAACACTAAAATACAATCATAAGAGAAGGTAAAACCAGCTTGTTTATTGCTTCAATGGCTTACAAAAGGAACAAAGCTTCGCCATACTCAAGTGGAGGATCGATATATAGAAGAGAATGAGAAGGAGAGAGAAGATGGACGTAGGAGAGGCATATGACAAGTCACATCATGCAGAAGCAAGTTATAAATAAGAAAAGCTACCAAAGGACAATCATGAAACTCTCAACGTTTGGCAACTTGATATGATCTTTTTCATCAATGGTGGCATAGAGTGACTCTTGACCTTCTTGGATGACTCATCAACTTCATTCATGAAACTATCCATTCTTGGTTTAGGAGTTACAAGTCTATGTCTTGACATGTGGCACTCTTGATCATGCTTCTTAGAGTCTTCCCATGCCCTCCTAAACCACTTCAATGTCTCTCTCATCTTGGTGAGGCTGAGGATCAAGACTCAAGATTCTTCAAACTGATAAGACCCTGAATTTCATTGAAAAGCTTGTTTGAAGACTGTTATCACCATAGTTACCAAGTTCGGAAATCTGGATCCATTCAAGGGGGCAAAAAATCTGAAATCTGGAATTCTTGAAAAAGTTTGGAAAAATCTGACCCGGAATATATACAGATATATATATGTGAGCATAGTTTTATAAATATGCAAAACTGACAAACACAATGAAAAACATTAATAAAATAATATAAAATGTTAATATTATATCATATTTATGGTTTCTAGGCATTTTTTCGTGCAGAAAACCTTAAAAAATAAAAATAAATAAAAATAAAAAATTGAGAAAAAATAGGGCCAACCCGGACGAACTTATTCGGGCCAGCCAAAAAATCTAGATCCGGCCGGATTTGGTAACTATGGTTATCACAGCTTGACTACCTCTTAAACACCTTGTAGGGGATCGTTACACCCCTATTCAAGCTCAAAACCATTTCCAAGACTGATACACAAGTGCGTTAGGTCTGTTAGGAGCTCTTGATGGCATATTTGCTTACCACTAGGTGTCTTAAAACCTCTTAATGGTGTTGCAGTCTTTACAAACCTTCTTGTAGGTCTTTAGAAGCATCTTACACTATCTTCTCTAGGTCATAGGTGATTTCAAGGTATTTCATCAGGTCTCACTTTGTCAAACTTCATGAAAAGCCACCAAAACCTGCATTTTTAGACCTGCAATAGTCATTTCTAGGCCAATTTCCGTACCTTCTTAGCCCACACATGCCAACAAATGGTCCACTCAAGTGCCCATGAGACCTATAGAGGTCACCTTAATCATTTCAAAACCAAACAAATGTATTTTAAGTCATTTAGAAGGTAAACACGGTCATCGGGTCACTGAGATGGTTTTAGGAGGGCTTTAGGCTTGTAACCTTCTTAAGGTTGATTCATAACGATCAGGACACTAATCTCTTGACTAATACCACAAATTGGGAGGGCATAGGGTCCATCACCACCTCGTAACACGATTGGCTCCCATGCACCTGCTCATTCAACTTCCAACGTGAGGAAATTGACCGTTCTTGACTTTGTCAGCTTGTTCCAATAGGTCGAGAGAGTGCTTTGATCCAAAAGATCATTCAACTATTAATTTTCTGCTTGGGAATGGTTCTACGAGGTTTGACACACCTTCTATGAAGTTCTCCAACACTTCTCCAAGTAGTTTGACCTCTCAAAAGTCTTAAAACCTGATTTGTCCCCTAATGAGGGTTTGAGGGCAAATATTGTGCTAATGACCCTAACACCCTGTTTTTGCCACTTCATCTTGGAAGGAGTTCCACAATCATACTTCTTCACCTCTTAAAAGTCCTCATTCTTCAAATTCATCCAAAACATGCAAATTTTCTTCACTCTTTGCACACAACCCTGTAGGTATGCATTAGGTTTCTTGACAGCAATTTTGAGAATGGATCTCCTCTCCCCCTAGTTTTGGCCTTCCATGTGACTTTGGTGAGGATGGAGACTTTGTTCATACTTTCTCTCAACCCTACAAACCCTCTTCGCATTTCACTTGCCACCTTAGGTGTGCTTTTCCCAATTCTGCCTATGATAGGCCTGTAGGTGACCATTAAGTCTTCTTGACTGTTAGGCTTGCCAAGCTGAGCTCCTCAACTAGTCTAGCCTTCTTGAGTGTTTTTTGTCTAGATGGACACTTTACTCATATTTGCTTTTGACCCCTACACCTTTTGGTTCCTCAAACAACCATCATCAACTTGCTCTTTTACTCCTACTGCCTATGACAGGCCCGTAGGTGGTCACTAGGTCAAAAAGCCTTCTTTCTTATTTTGCCCTTTTTGAGCCTAATTGGCCAACTACAGCATTATGGACAAAGTGAAACATTGTTTTGAGATCTTCTCCATCACTCCATTAGGTTCAAATCACCTTGGATATCCACTTGAAACCCTCATAGTCCTCTTTTTAGGTTCACGCAGTCCATTTGAAAGCAATGTGAGCTGAGGTCTAAGTTTTCATAGGTGTTCAGGATACTTGGATAACTCCTGTAGAACCTTGGGAGGGTGAGTTTGAAACCCACCAAAGTGCTATGCATGTTGGTTTCCTGTAGAAGCATAAATTATGCCTGTTGCATGCATTGTATGCACCTAAACTTCATCTATTCACCATGGATCTGAGAAAGTTGAATCACAAGGCTTCCAGAGATTACTGAAAGGAATGAGGATACAATATCATGTTTTCAAGAAAGCCATATAGACTTCCCATACATCCAATTTTAATGCCAATATTGACCTACAGGGTTGTAGACCTATAGGTTCACAAAACTCTCTTTGGACTTGGCTTGAAGAAAAACATTAGAATTTTTTGACTCCCATGGCTTGCCACTTGGAATACCTCTTGAGAATGATCTTCAATGCTATCTAAAGATGTTACTTTCCTTCAAGGACCTTGGACAATGACAACATATCCACATTTAACCAGGGTTATCTCCACCATGGTTGCTGGCTCCAACTAGCTCAACTATACATGCATAGTTATTTGTTTTCCTTGAAGTCCATTCATTCAATGATGTCTACAAAGGTCTGAGGGATCTTGATGAAGTTGAATCAACTGCCAACCACTTCATTTCATTCATTATATGCACCAAGCCACTTCACAACTCTTTTCAAACATGACTGTCATGTTCAAACTAGCAAATCAAGGCTATTTGATACTACACCAAACATGAACATGAGCAAACTTGAGAGAATATGATATTGCAGGGGTCAACGAGTGTTCAAGAGACCTTCCACAATCATCTTCATGCATTCATTAAGCTTCAGACCTCTGTATCAGGACAAAACCAACCCAGTTGGAGTTTTGAGTCCTCTTTTTGCACCCTTAACTTCTTAACGATTGTTCATAAAGTTAAGGAGCCTAACCAGACAACCAATGCCATAAAGTGGAAGGGCATTAGGGTCCCCTCCTCTACCCAAGGGCTTGGGATCCATCTTTCTCTCTCCTCAGAGTACTATCCACAAACCAGTTGGCTTTTTGAGGCTGCCAAGAAGCTCGATGGAGAAAAGTAGTTGTTTGCCTTGTTTGGCTCTGTAACTCCACTTTTTGCATAGATTTGGGTCTGAGGAGACCAAGGGGAACCTTAGACGACTTTGTACATTGCCCATCAATAGAAAACCTCTGCAAAAGACCTCCAAAAGCATGTTTTTTTCAAGATTCTCCATGTTCTGCCCTTTGGAACTGGTGGAGATGATTAACCAGGTGACTATGCAGCTCTCTTGACTTGTACGAAGGTGGAGAAGTATGCCAAAATGCCTCCCACTTCTCTTTCCTACAGCTCTTTCAATATCTCCTCATTTGGAAATTAGAAAATGATGAATAGGCAATTACTAAGGGAATTCCAATGTTGGAAAGTAGTTATTTAAGACATTTGAAGGATATGTACGGACAAGTACAACATGATGTCAGTACAAACAAAAGTGTTAGATGACTTAAGAATACCCCTATCCCATGATAAAATCTTCACATTTGCTCTTTCTTAGCAAGTATCATCTCAACATTGAAGTATATAATGAGACTAAAGTAAATGAAATACCTTAATCTTATCAAAACTACCTTAATCTTCTCCAAATTCCTTGAAAATACAATGTGATCAACTTACTAGTTTTGCCCCTTGGTCAACTTGGTCAACTTTAGCTCATGATTCTTCTTGGAAGGGTCACCACCTTGCCTCCTCAAGCATGATTCCTCATTGACTTGACTTCATACTTAACCTTAACTTTGTCAAACTTACCTTAAACAATGCTAAACATGTGAAGGGGCTACAAAGAATGACCATTTGATGACAAGACAAAATGACTTAACCTTGCTACCAACTAGACCATCTTAGAAGGCTTTGTAAGCTGCCAAGGAAGACACACTACCTATCATCTTAGACCATTAATGACCAATACAAGACCTTCATAATGGCTATCAACAAAGTTAAGATCAAGTACATCAAAGTTTCTAATGATACTCGTTCATGGTGGCCAATTTTGGCTAGCAAGTATTTTTTAAACCTTTTTCTATTTTGCATTTTTCAGGCCCTTCAATACGGAGTTTGGACACTAAACCTTGGCCGGTGACATAATTGCAAGGAAATAAAACTAGTTCTCTTGATTAGCTTTCCAACCCATATTACGATTTACAGTTCCGATCAACAATCTAGGAGATATGACCCTGGTAAGGTGACATACTAGTGATATACTAGTTTTTTCAATATTCTGACCAAAAGATTGTCCCAAATTACCATCTGGATTACACTCTAAAATAACATTGAGTTGTTATGATGAAATCCATTTGCACCTGAGAGGGAAAACAGGTATTAATATTTATCTTAGAACCAGATTAGTTAGTTTGAAATAGGAATGACTTTCAGTTGCTTCACACACTAAGGGGGGTATGTCAGTTAAGGCGGCACTCATCTCTGCACAACACTACTACTAAAGTACCCCAACACACTAGCTCTCAGCGATGGGGATCCACCCCTGCTTAGCATCATAGATTGGCTCCTCGACATCTTGGATTTGCTCCTTCGTGACAGCTTCCTAGCCGCAGGGACAAACACAGATTATGAGTTTCTTTGCTTCCACAGGGGCTTCTTCGGCCTTGGATGTTAGGAAGAATTCTAGGGGGAGTGTTTTGCTTCCTCCTAGGATTACCCAACCTGGCCCTCTCAGTCCAAGACACTCCCCAATGAGCATTACAATATCCTACATTGGCCCTTTCACAGTCATAAATGATGACACAAATGATTCCTTCGTCCCGAGCACGGTATAGATGTTTGATGGAACTACCATCCATTCTTTCCGATTTCATCTTCCCATGCGCTTCAGGGGTTTTTGCTCCCCCCACATGGCTATTTGTATTGGTACCCTAACCACATTGATGGGAACTTTACTGTATTAGGTTTACCCTTCGTTTATTTCCAATGCTTTTGTTCGTTTATTTAGTTAGTTGTTGATCTTATGGTCATTTTACCCTAGCACTTTCTATTGTAATTGGTTGTCTTCTCGACTCCCATTGACCTACTTTTGGTCATTCATAGACATTAATTTACTTTCTTTCTTTCATTAGAATCTTCTTGTTGCATTTATAGGGAAATTGATATGTTATTAACGACAATATATAGGCTAATGTCAACATCTAAAAGCCTATGAGAACTAGTCCTTATTTGAGTTGAGTATCTTCTCCCTCCATTTGATTTCAACCCCTATGAATGCCTTTTCGGAATGCTCATAAGGCTTGTTCAATTTCGTAATATAATGTTGTTATTTCCTACTTTTTCTTTCTCCATATGACTATTCTAAACCTTTCATTCACATAATTTTTATTTCTTGTTAAGGTTTGGGTACTCATTTAGGCTAATATCTCATCTACTCATCGATTTGTGGTTTCGTTTCATCTATGTGCTCTTCCATCCATGCAGCTCTTTTTCTCTTTTGGCCCTAATCCACCTGCCAATTTCCATGTTTTCTATTTTTTTCAAGTAACACAATAGCTTGGTCAAAGCGGTTACCTCTAGTGGGAAAGTGTTTGTTTTGCCTTGATTCTAAAGTTGTTTATGATTAAATGCTTTTGGATCTTTTCTATTTGACTCCATTTCAAACTCAACGCACCACTATCCCATAGCTCACACCCATACAACACTATTGGGGTGACAAGTAACCCAAATAAGACCTAGGTGGTAATCCAATCCCATAAATTAGTATTCCTGCATCTATTTTGAAGTGCATAAAGAGCTCCCCATCCACCTTGTATTCTTTTCATTCTACATGTATCCCAACCAAGTTTTTTGACAAAGTCTAGACCGAGATATTTGTACTTTGATACCACTTTAAGAGGCTCTCCTTCAAATTGGAAGTTGAAATGCTTCTTTCTTTTTTAGTGAGAAGATCAGAATTTTGGTTTTGCAGATGTTCACTTGCATTCCTACCTCTTTACAAAAGATTTCTAGTGCCCATAAGTGGTCTCTTTAGCCTTGCATTGTCTTTGCCATTAGAATCTGATCATCCTACATATTTGGCCAAGTGGACCCCTCCCCCTCCATATTTGTCTATCCATTCTTCTAGCTTGTCGATAAATAGCCCAAAAATAGGAGCCAAAGGGCAACCTTGTTTGACACCTATCTCACTCCCGAAACACTTGAACAACCCTACCTGCATTTTCATTTTGGCCTTGACTTGCTTGTAAAATCTGTGAACTGCTGCCCTGTAATGCACTGAGACCCCTAGTTCCTCCATTCTGCTCCATATTTTGCTCCTTTGTATTGTGTCAAATGCCTTCTTTAAATCTACGAAACAGAAATATACTTCACCTTTTTTATATACTTCACATTTTTTATCTCAGTACTGTGTCAAATGCCTTCTTCAAATCTACAAAAACAGAAATATACTTCACCTTTTTTATCCCAAACTTTTTCAACTAAGTGTTTGAGCGTGATACAAAGATCCATTCTTGAATATTTTCGTCTAGAACATGTTTTTCCCTTTGCTCTCTTTCCTTTTTTCTCAGCCCAACTGCTAATCCTACATTCTATCATACTCCCAAAAAGCTTTGCAAATAAAGGATTGACCATGATAGTCTGATAGGTTGAAGCATTAGTCACATCTCCCCTCTTAAACAAAGGTATGGTTAGACTAGTTGTCCACTTTGTTACCCTTATCTTCTATTAATTTGACCTTGTCTTCTATTAATTTGAGTAATCTTCATTATGTAGCATACATTTAGTTGGATCAAAATTAATAATCCACCCATTATTAGAAGAAACATTTGATATCAATGCAGTACAGAGGGCATTACCCTTTTGGTTAAATGTATTTGATGGCATGCCTTGCTTGTTTTGCATATTGCTTTGCTTCTTCCATCAATCCATTGCACGATGCCCTGATATGCCACAACAGTGACAATCACCCTTGGGCTTTTTCTTCCTTGCCTATCTTCATGATTCTTAATCCAATCTAAGGGCATTAGACCTCTTGGATTTTGAACATCCTTTCCCTTATATTTGTCTTGGACGCAAATGCATGACTACAAGAACAAATGTTTCCATGTTCACTAAACGTTTTTCTTCCTATAGTGTCAAACTACAAAACCTCCTGATTTGAAATATAAACTCTTAGCCTCACTAGATGAACTTCCAGATTCTCAAAGAAAGATTACTAGCTTCACTAAGATAAACTTCTGGATTTGAAATAGAATGTCTCCACAAGTTGAATCTGCGGTTTTGGATGGAAAATCCAGCTTCGTTGTGGTGAACTTGTATATTAGTTAAATAGAAATTCCCAGCTTCACTAAGGTGAGCTTCCAGATCTTTACGTAGAGATACCCAGCTTCACTAAGGTTAACTTCCATATTTTTAAACAGAGGCTGCCAGAAATAGCATCAAATAAAAATCCAGACTTAAAATAGAAAGCAGGATTATGAAGGTTACCAATACATGCATCTTCCCTTCATCATAACATCGTAAAATATCTAAAAGAAACTAAAAATTCAGAAAGAAAACTCACAATTATTGGCTGTCCTTCAAATCAGAGAATGATGAAGCCAAAAGCAGATAAATAAGTGAACAAAAATCATATAACGTACCTTAATGATATTCAGGTCGGTCAATAGCTTTCAAATAGCAATTACTATCATTCACAAAGGTATTATTAGCCATCGGTCTATCCTGATACAGTTTTCCCTCCTACATCCTACCCCTCTAGCCTGAAACTATCCTCTTCTTCCAGTACAGATACCTTAAATTAGCTTTTCAAGGATCAAGTAATCTGTCGTTTTCACAGTGGATTGATTTTTCCGAGGGGATTCCTCCAGCCAAGCTGATTACCAAGAGGGAGCAGTTTGAGAGCCTCAGACATTTTTTTTGTTCTTGTTTTAGCAATAATACTGTTTTCCATTTATTTTAATACATGGATGATGACCTCATGATTTGTACTTGGCCTTTCGAGACTGTTACATTCATATACACTAGAACAAAATAGGAACGCTGTCAGAGAAGATGAACCATTAATCCAAACAACAATATTCTAAGACAACTCCAAACAATCATGCAGAAACACAAAAAGCAAGCCTTTTATAAACTAATAGAATCATGAATGATAACTTTGAGAAGCTTAAGTCAGAAAAATAATTACAACATAAGACAGTGGATACAAAAAGGAAATTAAGATAAACCAGTTTAAAGCATGATGTTGTGAAGCATAAAAGAGCCTTAAAAATAAGTGACAACCTAACAATGAACTCATCTCTCATTCTAGTCTACGAAGAGCTTAATCCTAAGAAAAGAAACTCTGTAGTAAACCAGAAATTACATTAATAAAGTTAGGTGATAAATATGCTATGTTTCCATGATTATAGATATAAACATTGACAATATGCCTGAAAGGATACGGCCAATAGTCCAAACCAGCACGCTTCAGTTTTGTGTCATCAATCTGGAAGCCTAGTGGCTGATCATCACAATGTGCAAGAAGAAGCATCACAACATTAAGCATTTTATACTGTAACAGAACAAATATTTTACCTACAGTTTAGTAGCTTTGCATAAAACACCAGGAAAGATTGCATCTATAATCATCTTGAATATGGAACACATGCGCTCAAAGTAAAAAATAGTAGCTTTTAAGCATGAAATCACCTCAACAAGATGCAGCCCAACTGCCGAAGCTGCACATGTTCTGGCAATACACCCTGTATTTCCAGGAATCTGTCAAGGTTAACATCAGAACCTCCGAATGACTTTCCTCTCACCTTGAAAACCTGATCCTCCAACCAAACAAGAACAATGTTTTTTCTGGAAACATTCACAACAAAAGCCAGTAGACATATTTCTCTATGGCAAAAACAAGTCAAAACACACTGTTTGCAAATCCACAGAAAGTAAGTTTTTTTCTAAAGTTAAGCACAAACCTAACATCACAAAAAAAAATCAAAATCATTTTGAATGGAAAGTCAGCTTCTCCAATCTAATGAAAATATTGTTTCCAGTGTACGCAGCCTCTATTGTCACATAACAAGAAAGAAATAACCTACCCAGTAAGCTACTGTCTCTAAATAGTCTCTCTCTTTACAGCTATTGCAGCAAGATAAATTTAAACTGCAAAATGTTTCTAAAAAGAAACAAAATCTGTATGTGCATGTTTATCTTTTTTTCCATCTGCCTTTCCGTTAACCTCTACTTTACTAGCAACATAGATCCTTAGATTACCATCATATGCAGAAATAATGTTACCAAAGGTCATCATAGACACTGATGTCTCCGACAATTTGTGATTCAACTATAACATGAACTCATATTCCACACTTGCTTTAAATTCTGTGGAAAAATTGCATGATAATCTTCAGTTTCTATCATTAAAGTGTATGCAGCTGGTATTAAAGAAATGATTTTGACCAAATGATGATTTACACTATGCAAAACATCTATACACAAAGCATTGCCGAATAAAGTAATAAATTACCATTTATTCTTTGGCTTCATGATTAAAACACGACGCTTGTGCAATAGACCATAACCTGCACAAGGTATCATTCAACCTCTCAAAGTGCATATATCAATGCTGTATGTATATTTATATACACATTTAACACAAAATGTACAGGTAATATAATTTGGTACATTAGTAAATGGATTCATGACATAAGCAATGCCTCCATTGCAGGCCTCCATGGACCCTAACCACACACTGATCTAAATAACTTCCAACACAAGCTCTTTATTATCTTTCAAATTGATCATGCCCAAACATCTTTCGGAACAGATTCCTCCATCCCAACCATCCGAAAACACATGCTGACTAGTAGCACACAATAATACTATATAAAGCTGTAAGACAAATCTACTGATCCCTTTCAGCACAAGAAGCTATCATCTCATAATTGGTTACAACAAACAGCTCTACTTCTTAACTAGGAACTTACATGGCATGCCAAGACTTGCATAGGACTTGTTTCCTGGCACCAACTATATTTCTTCTACAATTACCAAATTTACAAGAGAATGGTTTCATCCCATCTACAGAACTATATTGAAGGATTTGCAAATGAGCTCCTTGTTGAGTGCAACCAAGGACTTATCAAGCACATTGTAGTAACAAAGATTTTTTCGGGCACTAATGCCAAATAAACAAAACATAGTTTCCTTATAGCCATCCATCCAATCATTCAGCTCATTTCCAACTCTCCAATGGATAAGCACCTCTTCCACTTCATCTAGTGAAGTCCAAGTTCAAGTCTAGGGTTTCAAGGTTTTGAGCTTCTCATAACATGTTGAATCTTAGGCATAATTATAAAAGAACACAGGAATCAACCTATGGTATAAACCCTACTCATAAAATTTTAAAACCAAAAAGTAGAACAATCAAGCAAAGCTCAATTCCTGGTTTTAGTCCTAATAATAAAACAAAGTGAATCTTTGCAATCAGGCTGTCCCAAAACGATATTAGTTTAATACACTTAATGCAAATACATTGTCCCTAAATATGATTATCTTGCTACATAAATGCCATTCAAACCCTTATTCTAATCATGCAAAAGCACCCATAGAAATTAGGGTGCGTTATCTTTACTTAATAGAAAGACCTGTATGCAAAGCTCATTCTAATTTTAAAAAATGAATCTAATGTGTACATATTTGGCATAATTAGATTCAAACGCTAACTTCAAGGTATTGCTCTTTATGTATTACTACCGGAGTGCTCCAGACCTCTCAGTCTCATTCAAGGTGGAATGGATCTACTACACCTCAGCATTGAGGGCCTTCCCCTTTTCTGCAACCCAGGTTAGGGAGATATACGTACATTATTATTTTTTTCTTTGTTACCAGAGGTTCATCAAACCTGGATGTTAGGAGAGGCACTAGGGGGGCATACTCAGTTTCCTCCTAGGATTGTCCAGTCTGATCCCCTCAACCTTGGACATTTCCCTATGAGCATTCTTAGATCCTTCTTTTCCCCTTTTGTGGTTATAGATGACAATGCTCTCGATTCTTCTGATCCAAGCCTTTTTGCAGGCTTGTGACAGCATTGGTCTCCTGTTTGGTCTTTTATCGTCTCCATGTTTCTTTGGGTGGCCCATCCCTCGCAGATCTATTTATGCTTGTACCATGTCTTATAGCTCGAGGTTTAACCACTTTAGGTTTGCCACCTCTTGCTTTGTTGGCCTTTATTTGTACTTTGTGTTTGGTTATTTTTCATAACCTAGGGTCTTTTTATGTAGTACTTCTCTTTTATGACTGACTGTACTTTCTGAGTCTCATTGCCCTTTTTAGTAATTTGAGAACATTGATATAAATTATATTTATTTTCAGGAAGTAGTAAATCTAGGAGCGTACTCAAATTAATATAAATTCTTTTTATTTTCGAGAAGTAGTAAATCAAGGAGCATAAATACTATTTTTAATAAAATAATGGTGTGCCGTTTAGATTACAACCATTTCTCATAAGGTGGCATGCATAACTAATAAAAATGACTTCTAACACTCAGCTTCATGCATAATTAATGCAATATGAGATTGTTATAAGAAAATCATATGACGGCCTTGGACCTGTTTATATGGGTTAGAAACCTCCATATTGTGGACTGTAATAAGTGATTGTATTTCTGCTTTTGATTAAAAAAGGAATACAAAATTCAGCCAAAAAATTACATAGCAACCATCTGATCTAAATCATTGTAATGAATTATATCTTATAGCTTGATATAATTTACATCATAGCGGCCACATTCAGAAAAATATGAATGCATTCAAGCAAGAAAAAATTGAGTTAAAAATAATTTTTAGAACTAGTTCCAAGAAAATATCCTAAAACGTGGAAAAATTCATATAGAATTCCCAATTTAGGGTCAACTAAGGTTAGAGAGGGACACTGGGTCAACATTGACTCACTCTCCAAGAAAATGAGTTTTGATACCTATGACCGAAAAAAAAAAGGTGGCTTTTTCATTTTGGAGGAGTTTTGCTACTATAATTTATATCCTTGTGTATGTATGCATCACAAAACACCAGAACAATACCAAAGTGAACAGCAACATTATATCTAACCACCAAGCTAAAATGATAGTTGCCTAGACTGACAGAAGAGAGAAATATAGTTTTATTAAAGGTAGATTCATCCTTGACAATATTGTGAGTGCACCTTGAATAGGCTCGTGGATTAGGCAAAAGGTCCTCTTTTTGAAAATTGATTTTAGTAAGACGTGATAGAATTGAATGGGATTTTATTTTGAATAAGTTGAACTGGATGGGAATTGGTTCTTTCTTCCCCACATTAGTGGAATATCTTTTTCGACAAGCACTACAAGGATTAGTATGAATGGCATTATTTCAAAGGCTACTCTTCTAAACAGATCTATTTAGAAATGTTACTGTCTAGCCCTCTTCTTCTATGTGATTGCAGAAGATGTTCTTGGTTATTTGATGGAGGCAACTAGAATGCAAGGGTCAATTAAAGGTATCTGTTTACCAACGGCAAACAACTACTTAATGTTGATTTTGTTGATTATTCATCCCTTACAACTAAACTAATTCAACACCTTAAATTGCATAGAGACTTTTGTGGAGATTGTTTGAGAAGTGATATGAGGAGAAAATATAGGTTTTTATTATTGGTCAAGAAAAGCCCCAAAACTATCTGAATAAAAATGAAAGCTCATAAAGCCAGGAGAAGTCATCTAATACTTGGGCATGCCTTTTGGTATTCGTATTTCTATTGTTGATGAATGGAAGTAGATAATGACTAAGATTAAAAATGCAAGTCAAGCTTCGAATAGCCACAAACTCCTCCTTGCTGGAAAAGTTACTATTGTTGAGAGAATTCTTTCAGCAGGACACGTCTACTATTCTTCATGTCTGTTTCCATCTAATGCGACTTATAAAATTTGGTCCTAGGTGCTTAGAAACTTTCTTTGGGCCAAACCTGGCAGGATGAAAGGGATTTTGATTGTGGCTTGAATACTTAATTTACCAAGCGATCAATAGGGGTCGTGCATTCCTGCCATAAGGGATCAAGGAGCTGCTCTTGCTTATAATTTGTAATAAGAGCAATAGCGGGGAACCTGCCATGGCAAATCTTGTTCTAACATCATATTAAAGCTGCCCAACTTATTCAAGGTACCAAGGGGGCCTTCAAACTTTTTGACATTATTGATAATGCAATGAATTTCGCACTTTCAGGATCAGCACCAACGAAAAGAGTGTGTGCAGCTTGGAAAATGGTTTCTGAATTTCTCCAATGGAAATTTGAGGAGCCATTGGATATGTGGGATCTTGTGGCTCTTGTATTTGGAAATTTTAGCTTTATCTCTTACCAAGAGTTTTCTGGTAAAAGATTAGCGAGAAAAGGGATTTTCGTATTCTTGTAGTCAACTAGAGACATGGGAGTACGGGTATTGGTATGGGAACGGGAACACCATTTGAAATTGGGTACACTAGTAAATGAATATGGGTATGACTATATTATATAATATAGTCACCAGAAGATGTGGGTATGGGTACAGGGACTGCAAACGATGGCTTTTCCATTGTGGAGACACATAATAATGAACAATGGCACAACTAGCATGACTTAAGTCAAACTCGGATGTTTTGAAGATTAGACAAACTGCCATATGGCTTTTCCATTGTGGAGACACATAATAATGAACAATGGCACAACTAGCATGACTTAAGTCAAACTCAAATGTTTTGAAGATTAAACAAACTGACATATCAAGACCTTTGTACATTGATACCTGAAATTTGTTTTTATAAATTAAACTCTATATGGAATAGGGGGAAAGCCTTCTACAATTATAGGACAAAGTATTTGTATAAATTATTTAGGACAAGATTGATATTCACAATTAAACAAAGGATAATGGAATAGTGGGAAGGTCTTCAACAATTATGAGAAAAATATTCATATAAATTAGTTAGGTGCAAGGTTGATCTTGCTTCACAATAGAACAAAATATTGGGGTAAGGGACCCTTATATTCATTGGGAAAATGAGGTGTCAATCCATTCGGAAAGCTCAATTGTTTTTTCAGGCATAAAGTTATTGGGTTGTTGATTTTTCACCAAGGATTAGCAGTCAAGATAAGGTTTTTAAAAGTTGGTATTACAAATTCAGCTTGTATTTTGTGTGGCAAAGATGAAATGGCTAGGCATGTTTTATGGAAATGTTGTTCTGTGAAAACCATTTGAGCTTGACTTTGGGCTAAATTTAACTATTTTTGTCCCCAATATTGGAAAGTCCTCTCCTTGGGGACACTTGGATAATTACAGACAAATCCAAACAGTTATGGTATACAATTCAATTGACTATTATTGGATCCATAGTTCAAAAACTCATTGAAAACTCGCCCAGCGAGCGAGTTAGAAGGCTTGGCGAATGAATGGGTTTCTAGTAAGTACTCTCACGAAAAAACTCGTGAGTTTATACAGAAAACTCGCCAACTACCGAGTTATGACAATCACTTTAAAAGAACGTCATTTTTCACTTTGTTTTCCACTTTTATCTACTTTCATGATCTACTATTTCAGGCTAAAACACATTTGGTTGTTATTTAGTTACGATGAAGTGATTTTCATTGGATTTGAAGGATTTTTTGATGGGTGGAGTTCAATTTGAGAGGTAAGTGCTTAGTTTTATTGGTCTTTGTTTTAGTGTTTTGAAATTTACTCATATTTTTTTTCTGTTTTTCCCAGTTTTTGCTTTTTTTTTGACTAGGCAGCTTGAGTTTTAAAAATTCAATCTTCACTTGTTTTTCTTTGTTTGATAGGGTTTGCAATTTGCAATTATAGTGATATATGAGAATGGCATCCTCACCCTCAAGTAGCCTTAGTAGCAAATCCAACGACGCTACTTGAAAGTATGGCACAAAGGGCTCAACTCAGAGTCATTAAGTGTGATATGCAACTATTGTGGTTTTCAAATGAGAGGAGGCATCAATCACCTCAAATACCACCTAGCACAAATCTTTTGCCGAAATATGCACCTAGTGTGGAACCCAGAATTATACAAGAGATGAATGCTCTCCTTTCTAGCTATGAGGAGAAAATATCAGAAAAGAAGAGGACAATTGCAGTAGTTGCTTCTGTGATGAATTCTCCCATGGTTCAAATGAATTTTTAGGCTCTTATCTTGGCCCACAAATTCAGGGCTCATCCACTAAAGACAGTTCAAGTTGAATGCCCTAGGCTTCGCAAGGTTTCTTTGTTCCTCAAATCACTCTTGGTGCACAACCTTTGCGTGAAGGTACTGCTTGGAACTAGGAGCACCATGAAACGAAGATGGTTGTGGCAAAAAAATTGTATTATAACAACATACAATTGAATGTGGCAAGAAGCTCATGTTGGAATTCACTGGTATCTGCATTGACCATTTTCGGAAAAGGTTTCAAGACACCTTGTCCTCATGATTTGAGTGGGCCCTTGTTGGAGGAATCCGTGAAAAAATACAGAGGTGATAGTAGAGAATTAGAAAAGAATTTGGCACAAAAAGAGCTGCAATATTTTCTCTGATGGTGGACGGATGGAAGCAATCGCACATTCATAAACTTTCTAGTGGCTCCAAGTGGACAATTGGTGTTCTTGAAGTCCATCAATGCCTCCTACGAAGTGAAGAATGCAAAGTCTTTGTGTAATACCTTGGAGGAGGTGGTTATAGAAGTGGATGTAGATAATGTCATCCAAGTTGTGACTGACAATGCGGCAACATACGTGACAAAGGGAGACTTCTTAAGGACAAGCACCCTACCCTTTTTGGAGTCCTTTGCAACCCATGACATTGATCTCCTAATTGAGGACATAGGAAAATTTGTATGGGTGAAAATTGCGATTGAAGAAGCCAAAAATATTACCAAATACATATGTAGTCACGCTTAGGTGCTTTGCTTGATGAGAGAGCACACCAAAGGAAAGGAGCTTGTGTAATCGAGATTCGCACAATTTGCCACAAACTTCATCCCATTGCATAGCATTGCAGCATCACTAACATCTCTTAAACAGATGTTTGTAAGCACTCAGTAGTTGAAGTCTCCATATTTTAGAAAAGCTGAAGAGAAAAGCATTGTGAATACCATTTTCATGATGTGTTTGCAAAGAGAACATACGAGATTCTTAAAGTAACTTTAAACTTAACAATTACAAACTTATAAAGTAATAAAATACATCTACGCGATATGTTTACAAAGAGCACATACAAGATCCTTTAAGGTAACTTTAACCTTAACAATTACTTTGTAAATTTGTAAAAATTATAAATTTTTAATTTTTAGAAGTTAGATTTATCATTTTTTTTTACTCTTTTTTAGTTCAAATTTATCTTAATTTTAATATTAAAAATTCATACTATTTTGTTTTAGGTGGAGGAACCTTTGGTTAGGGTTCTACGCTTGGTGGATGGAAAAAAACCCTAATAGATTATTTGTATGTGGCCATAGCACATTATTATAGGAAAAATAAAAGAAAATATGAACCCATTTGGCACAATTGATCGAACCCACACATACATGCAATAGCCTACTACTTGAACCCAAAAATTTTCTTCTTTGATTCCTTTAAGGTTGATGACGAGATTATAGATGGCCTCAACACATGTATAGAGGATGACGCTCGATGAAACCCTTAGAGACACAATTCTTGATGAGTTGCAAATTTAAAATGTTCAAAGAGGAGGCTTTTTTTTCCAGCTCTATGCATTTGAAGGAGAATGACCCAACAACCACGTAAAAAATTCGAGTCATTTGATTGTTTCTCATAGATACAAGATTTCTTTAATAAACACAATTCTAGTTTTTACAAATTTCTAAATATCGTATTTGTAGATTTGTGTTGGAAATATTATGGTGCAAAACCAAAAAAACTTCGAGGGCTAGCCATTTGTACTTTGTATCAGCCCTATAGCAACTTAGGGTATGAAGTGGATTGGAGCATGTTTAAGGCCATTCACAAAAAGAAGTGCAACAGGGTTACCCAAAATAGCCTTAATGACCTTGTTTTGGTGCAATGCAATCTTCATCTTTGTGTCAAACAAGTGGAGGGGAAGGAGAGTTGTGATATGATTGCCTTGGATGACATCAATCAACTATGATTGGATTATTGAGGATGTGCAGCCAATATTTTCCTAGTAGGAGAATGCAGATTTTGAGAGGGATCCAACAAAGATTTTGAGAGGGATCCAACAAAAGGGGCAGTGGTAGAAGTGGTAGTGGTAGCGGAAGCAGAAGCATCAAGGGTTGGACAAGGTGATGACATGTTTGAGGATGATTTTGCTCCCAAGGAGGAATCTTTACCTTCCACGGTGGATGACTAGGAGGAGCTGGAGGGCTATAGAAATTTGTAAAATATTTTATAAATTTGTAATTTTCTTTGATGATGATCAATCGTCATATGACAGTATGGTGCATTGATGTGCATTACACTTTTTTTTGGTCTAAAATTGTAATATCCCAAATCTAAATATTATACGTTAATTTGGATTTCTCAAAATTCCTTGTTAAAGTTCAAAATAATAATATTCAATGAATATAGAATTATGTTTTTATTAACAAGATAATAAATTTATATAACAAATAATGTTGTATAAAGATCGAATGTGCAATGTGGAATTCTGGTTATAAATATTATAATAGAGAACTCTCAAAGGGTTTGGTCCTTGAGGGGTTGATATCAAGGGGTTTCGTCCTTGTATCTAATAAATGAGGGGTTTCGTTCTCAATTATAAAAGAAGAGGTTGCTACCTAAACTTCAAATAAGGGAATGAATGTCAAATCTAAATATATATCCTTTTCCTTCAAGTTATTCTTATAAATACCTTTCATAGCTTTGCATCAAATGATGTGTCTCCTTTCCAAAGTGATGTCTTTTCATCAAATGGGACGACTTGCATTAATATAACTTTTATTCCTTGCATTAAATGTGGCGCTCCTTCCCATATGGACAATTTATTTAATTTAGTTGTAATTAATTTAATTGTTGTTGATTTAGGCAATTCTATTGGTAATTTATTTACATTAATGCAGTTCATATTTATGGTCTTCTTTGTATTTGGGAATATTACAAACCTCCCTTCTTCAAATTGCTTGTCCTCAAACAATTTTAAACCTGATAGTACACTCCACAACAAACTATAATCTGCTCCAAGCTTAGATGTTTCTTTCCCCATCCTTGTAGAACTGATTCCATTATTATTAGTTCTCTATTGCAAGGGATTATTACAACTGTTCTTTCCCGGATCCCACGGCGTTCTACCATCATAACCATTGTTGTAATTATTAATGAGCTCTTGGCTGAGCATAAGGATCCTAGGACCTTTGCGTACTCCAAATTGATCATTTCTTGGGCTGATAATGACCTGCTCAAGCTCATTTGTCACCAAATCTACCCTTACAATCTCCATTAATGACTCACCTCCACTGTCCATGAAGACAAATCTTTTATTTGTGCTATTATAAAGACCAAACAATGGTTCATATTTGATAAAAGATTCATTCATGTTTTCATTGCAATAATAGGACGAATTTATGGTTGTCATAAGATGATTCCAATGTTTGTGTTGACAATTCTTCCACAAGTCAGATTGTCTCTCGCCATTTGAAAATGCACGTCTCTAGCCAAGGAAGAAAGAATACATTGTTTTTCTTTGTTAAGGGCCTTTGCTGCAAAAGAATGAATTCCTTCGGACTTTTGTCCGAAGGAATGGTGTTCGTCAAAGAA
This sequence comes from Torreya grandis, assembly GCA_037957365.1. Taxonomy (NCBI): domain Eukaryota; kingdom Viridiplantae; phylum Streptophyta; class Pinopsida; order Cupressales; family Taxaceae; genus Torreya; species Torreya grandis. The sequence continues at coordinate 239,379 of JARHVA010003234.1, forward strand.
GGCTAAGCCAAGGAAATGACAAATCAACGGAATTCCTTTGGAGAATCCAAAAGTCCGCACAAAAGGCAGTGAAAAGCCAAGGATTAATTCGGAAGGGTCACTTTCAACAATCTCGAAGGGCACCTACCCTTCGGGAAGGTGAGAGAACAGATTTGGGACCTTTGCAAAAAGGCCGGGTGCCCTCCAATTTTTCCGAAGGGCAAAGAGGGAGAGAAATTAGCCCTTGCGAAGGGCACTTGGTCAACCGAAGGGCACATTTGAAAAGCCGAAGGGCACTTTTCAAAGGCCGAAGGGCACATTCGGAGGAAAAGGCAAGGGAAGATATCCTTCGAACAAAAAGTCCGAAGGAATTCAGAAGACACATGGAGACCAAAAGACCAAAAAAACAAAGGCAAAAAAAGGAATGAATTTCTTCGGACTTTTTGTCCGAAAGAATTCCTTCGAACAAAAGTCCGAAGAAATTCGGGAAAATAGCAAAGACAAAGAACCGACGGAAGAAATTTGAAGGCTTCGGAAAAGTTAAAGGGGCGAAGGCAGAAGAGATATCCTTCGGACTTTTTGTCTGAAGGAATTCCTTCGGACAAAAAAGTCCAAAGAAATTCGGAGAAAGGGCCGCAGACAGAAACCCGAAGAAAATAAGAGAATTCCAAAGGACAGACGAAGACCGAGATAATTCTTGTGGACTTTTTCCACGAGAATATGACGAAGCGCTCAATACAAAAGCCCAAGCAAAGGGAAAAGAGAACGAAGATATCCTTCGGGAAAAAGTCCGAAGGAATTCCTTCGGACTTTTTGTCCGAAGGAATACTTAGGAGGATAAAGCCGAAGGAGAGAAAGTCGCATGAAATATATGCAGAGCAGAGGTTCCGAAGGAAATAAGAAAACTTCCGGTGACGTCCCGCAAGCCGTCAAATTTTCACCACGGGAAGTAACCATTGAAACCAGGGTAAAGCCAGAGTTCCGAAAGCAAGCCCAATGAAGAAAATATAAACCGGATATAATTAGACTAACACATCCGAATATACAGAATCCCGCCAGAAATAGACCAGAACAAGGTAAAATACATGCAAGCGTGGGCAATCTTTGAACACCAGTCAAAGCTTCAGTTGACCGGTTATTAAAGTCCCGCTCACCTCCAGATCATCTCACGCATCCGAAGGTCCAACTCAGCTCCAACCGGAGTTCTGAATTCGAATGACGAGTTGACCATTCCAGAGTTAGAGTTGACTAATTGTTAAACGCTGCATCCACTAAGAGCTTTCCATGCGAAAGAGAATGATCTCTTCATCCAACTCAGCTTGATCTCTTCGTCCAACTCAGCATGATCTCTTCGTTTAACTCAGCTTTCAAACGCTACAACTCGGCATCAAGCAGCTCACGAAAAAGTTCTAAAATTAACATTTGCGTGGATTTCCATGCAAAGAGAGGTGGGCGGTTCATAACAAAGACAAGTTCACTTCATCAAGCGCAAGAAACTTCATGCAAAGATAAAAGAAAACATATTTTATTGAAAGGCCAAGTAAACCCTGGAGTTAACACTAGTGAATCCTTCTCTTCAAATTTTCAGCGCCAATCTTTGGCCTCTTGTAATTTTCTATATAATGGCTTTCAGCCTTATTTAAAAGACATCCAATCTCTCTCTTGGTTAGACCAGACTGCCATTAGTGAGTTGTGTAACCTCTTCAATCAATAGGACTATACTTTCAGATTTCAAGTGCTGGCATAGTGTATATTTCTTCAGCAATTTGCACAAGTGGTAGATTTCTCTCCCTTCCCAAATTCTGATTCATACCTAGTTGCTAGATTATCCTTGTGCAGGTCATGTTCAGTGTTCTTTATTGTCTTTTGCCGAAGTTGTAAGTAGATGTTCGATGGCCGCAAAGTGTCTTTTATCAGACCTCTCTCCATCGTTTTCCCTCAGGTTTTAGTCATTGGATCGAACCTCTCCCTGAAATATTTATGCATAAGTGATTGATTGAAGTCTAAGGTCTTCCTTTTCCCTTGATTTTCCAGTGTTCAAGGTTCCAAGTTGAGTGGATCAAACTTCTGGTGTATCACCTCTTTTAGGTAGGATTTCCCCTTTAAGTTTCCTTCTCCCTTTTCCATGGTAGTCCGCAGCATAGAGTAGGGATCCTCATTGATACATCATACAAGAACCAGCCCTCTCTGGAGGTTTTTCTCACCATTGAGGCACCCACCCTCATGAAAAGATCCCATTGTTTCAACCGGATAGAGGACTGGCCGTTTCATACACGTCTTCAAATCAGGGCGCAGCTCCAGGTTGACCACAGTTTGTTTGACTGTTCAAGTTCAAAAGCCATCGCCTCCAACTCGGGCTCAAAGAATTCTTTGAGTGATCTTGTTGGGATGTTTTTCAACAATGAATAGTTTACTTCCATCGGCTACACCTGCAACTCAAGGTTGTTGCCTAAATCATTGTCAACCATCCAAATTTTATGCTCCTTCGGTAGCTGCTCCGTGATGACTTTTTTGACCAAATTTGGCTGCCATTCATCTTCCTCTGGTACACATTTCCCATATAAACGACAAAAATCTATGAATGTCAATTCATCCCTTATCATAGGATCAAGATTCAAATATTTATTGTGGCATGCATTAATATCATTGAAAATCAAATCGGCCTCATCTTCTCCGTGTATTGGTCCTCTCGTTGAAGAAATGTGAGCATGGTTGGGCGTACATAAGTCCTTGATGGGAGTCCATGACTGTTATTAAAAGTATAACCCTGTTATGCTTGTGATGATCTTCCCTCACCATTAGAATTCTGAGTTAGCGAGTTATTCAACTGCTACATTTGTTGAACGAATTGTGACATCAACGTATATACTTGAATTTGCCCTTGGGCCCACCGGTCAAACTGTGCATCATTAATGTTGTTTATGTGTTGAACACAACTATCTACTGAGAGGGGGGGTGAATCAGTAGATCAACTGAAAACTAGTTCTTTAACTTTTTAAAGAAGATACAAAACATATGCATATCAAAAAATAAATGTAGAGACCCCACACACACACAAAAGCACAGTACACCAGATTTATACATGAAAAACCCAAAGGGAAAAACTACAATAAAAATCTCTGCTCGAATCTACTGTTCTAATCCAGCCTCACAACTAAATCACCTCACTGACAAAACCACACTGGTTACATTCAAGGATACCAATCCCCTAACTAAGCACCAACTCAGTTTAACCTTACTAGTTACAAGATTTAAGAGCACCAACCCTAAGGAGACTCCAATCCCCTTACTGAGCATCAACTCAGTTTGTCTGATGGCACCAACCAATCAGAACTATGAAGCTACAACTCTAGTATACAAGATAGATTCACAAATGAATCCAGTTCAGTTTCTTTGTTACAAGTCTAGTCTGTAAGTGCTCACTCTTGGCTTATTCTGTGTATGCCTATTCTTCTTCTCTGCACATTCTTTGTGTCCCCTTTCTTTCTCTCTGCCTCACTCTCTGTTCATTCTCTGTGTGCTTTTTCTTCCTCTCTGCTCAATCTCTGCACATTCTTGGTGTGCTCTTTCTTTCTCTCTGCTCAATCTCTGCACATTCTTTGTGTGCTCTTTCTTCTTCTCTGCCTCACTTTGTGTCTCGTTGTCTTTCACTTTGTGTCTGCATACATCCTAAGTTGACACCCTTCGAGTTTCCTTTGACGGCACTTTTTTAGTTTCAACAACAGCAGCGGCAGCGCATTTTCTTTATCTGCGTATGTCTGGATATGTTCTATTCAGACACACTTCATTCCCTTTTGTTTTTATCTGCTTTTTACTCTGTCTACATGTATCTCTTATCGACAGCGTTCGACTCCCTCTCAAAATTGCGACGGCAGCAGCAACACAATAATGTTTTAGAAGTCGTGTATATACAATGGATTTTAGGGTTTCATGTCTCTAATTGCATTCATATTTCAACTGCACTTAACTGGTTCTCATTCAATGCAACTTTGACTTATACGCTTTCCCGTGTCTCGGTTCATGCATCACATTGCAATGGTCAAGTCTCTTTACTATGTTTGGCAACTGTTGGATTCAAGTCATTACTGCATCGTTTCCTTAATCGATGATTGATCAGTTGGATCGATCAATCTCGAGCTCCGTGTAGACTTTTCAAGCTCATCGTTTGTCTGGTCATGTCTTTAAACGAGGATTATTCATCTTGTCATTGGCGCCATTCACTGTCTATTTGAACCGTCAGATATTTCCACTTTTGAAACAGAACCGTCGATCTCTCTTGCATTAACCGTCAAGATCTTCTCACATCTCGATATTTTCTATATGATTGGTTCGCTTTCGCTCCTTTCGATTATATTCGATATGCTCGATCTTTAATCTCGCCTTGGGCCTTTGGCAATATTGCAAATTGCAAGTGTCTTATACTTCAGTCGATATATCCTTCGGAAACTTTTTAAGCGTCCCCTTGCCCTATATTTTCTTTCCGAAACAATCCAAGTGATCCTTCGGAAGCTTTGTAATGGTCCTTGTGTCCTCCACAATTGTCCTTCAGCACTTGTGGAAGTGCCCTGTGTCTTTCGGCAAATTCTCAAGTGTCCTTTCCCTTCATTCGAACTACCCTTCCGGTTTTTGCAAGTGTCCTCTCTCTTCGGAAATGTCTTGCCGGAGCTTTGCAAGTGTCCACTATCTTTCTTCTAACTATCCTTCAGACAAAAAGTTGTGGCTTTTTTGTCAAAGGTTCTTCGGGACAATTTCCGCAGGCTTTTTGTCAAAGTGTCTTTCAGGATAATTTCCGCAAGTTCTTTGTCAGAGTGTCCTTCAGGACAATTTCCCCGACAAAATGCCTAAGTGTCCTTCGGGGCTTCTTGAATTGCCCTTCAATTCTTCGCTCATATCTTTCGGCACTTTCGTTTAGGACACATACTCTTCAGGTTTTTTGTAAAGTACCCTTTGGCAACTTTGTAAACGTCCACATACCCTTCAACTTTTTTGTAAAAGCCCACATACCCTTCGGCCTTTTGCAAACTACCCTTCGGCATTTTTGCAAGCATCTACATACCCTTTGAGTTTTTTGTAAAGTACCCTTTGGCAACTTTGTAAATGTCCACATACCCTTCGGCTTTTCTGCAAAGGTCCACATACCCTTCAGCGTTTTGCAAACTACCCTTCGGCATTTTTGCAAGCGTCTACACACCCTTCGGCTTTTTTGTAAAGGCCCACTTCGGAAGCTTTGTTCGGGACCTATTTCCTTCGGACTTTTTGTCCGACAAGAACTTAACCATTTTTTCAAAAGAATTCAACGAGGCACTTTCTCCGAAAGAAAACACTTCCTTTAGATCTTTTGTTCGGAACAATATTCTCGAAAGAATTGACTCAACCAATATTTCCGAAAGAATTGACCAAGACACTTTTCCAAAAGAATAGACCAAGCTTGTAAAATCGACTAAGTGTTCAAACATCGTTCAACTGCCTGGGAGCCCTACTTTGCATCTGCATAACTTTTGCTCCTTCCATCTGCATGACTCAGAACTTGGACCACAAGGAATAGGCACAAACCTGAGTAGCCTGGTGTGATTGTTTCCTCCAAATGCTGCCATAAATGCAAATGTAGTCACCAACAAACTGTGTACTAAACCCTATTCAACAAACTAGTAGAAGCATTCACATGACTATTCTGGGAATTCAAGGTGCACATACAATCTCCATGAGGACTCTACAACTGATCTGTTCAGCTCAACACCTTTGTCATTAATGCTTGATATAACATTCATCATTTGACATCAATGACAATATTACAGACAGCAATCTCCTTGTACACCATGACACTCAAATTGCCAACATTATGTTGACCTTATGATTTGACTGCATAAAGCTTATCAAAACCCTCAGACTGGCAGGATGAAAAGCTCTTATACCATTGTAATATCCCAAATCAGAATATTATACATTAATTTGGATTTCTCGGAATTCCTTTTTAAAGTTCGAAATAATAATATTCAATGAATATAGAATTATGTTCTTATTAACAAGATAATAAATCTATATAATAAATAATGTTCTCTAATGATCAAATGTGCAATGCGGAAGTATGGTTATAAATATTATAATAGAGAACTCTCAAAGGGTTTCGTCCTTAAGGGGTTGATATCAAGGGGCTTCGTCCTTGTATCTAATAAATGAGGGGTTTCGTCCTCAATTATAACAGAAAAGGTTGTTGCCTAAACTTCAGATAAGGGAATGAGTGTCAAATCTGAACATATATCATTTTCCTTCACCAAGTTTTTTTTATAAATAACCTTCATAGCTTTGCATCAAATGATGTGTCTCATTTCCAAAGTAATGTGTCTTTTCATCAAATGGGACGACTTGCATTAATATAACTTATATTCCTTGCATTAAATGTGGTGCTCCTTCCCATATAGACAATTTATTTAATTTAGTTGTTGTAGTTAATTTAATTGTTGTTGGTTAAAGCGATTCCATTGGTGATTATTTACATTAATGCAGTTCATGTTTATGGTCTATTTGGGGATATTACAAAAACTAATAGAAAATATGTACCTATGCATTCTCTAAAGTAATTTCATATGCGTTTTAATTGAGTTTATTATTTAAGTTTATTTTATGAATTTATATATTTTTTAATTAATGGAGTTTTTGCCGAGAACCGAGTCCAAGTCAAAATTTTGGGCTGCCAAGTCCGAGTTTTTGAACTATGTTTGAATCCATGTGGAAATTCCGGTGTAAGGCTACATTTTATGAGAATATTTCTCCTATCAATCTCGAGGAGTTCAGGATTTTTAAGAGAGAGTTGGCATAGCTGGTAAGACAAATTCAAGTGTTTATATAAAGAGAAGTCATTTCCTCATGGAAAACATGCATAGTTCCATGAAGTTTCCTAACGGGGGGACACGGGGACGCATTTCCGAGACGGGGGGGCGGGGGGCCTAAGTTTGGGGATGGGGGGTGGGGGCGACGAGGGAGCGGTGCAAATACATATAGTACTTGAAAAATTAGTTATAAAAAGATGTATAAGGAATAAGTATATTGCATTGAACATCAACAATTTAACGTTTAAGTTTTAACTTTTTAACAATGAAGTATCAAAGTTTGAACCAATGAACTTTGAACATTCAAAATGAAAATCAAAATATCGAATTCAAAATTTTCAAAATTTCATAATGATGATTCATGATTACAATCAAGTATCAACAATGTACAAAAACAAAATACATATGAGCCAATGGCTAATCGTCCCCAAAGTTCTTGCCAAACTCCTCATCACTAGAACTGTTGGACTCCACATGCTCAAGCTCCTCTAAACCAATACCAACTAGCCCTATCTATGTAGCATCATCATCAATTTGTGTTGGTTCATCTGGGTCTACATCCCATTTGGTTGTTGGACTCTCCTTGTACATAAGTGTGTTGTGGTCAATGAGACGCAAGGCACTATGTATAGCCACAAGCTTCTCTACCCTCCAAGAGGTAAGCTTATTCCTCTTAATGGAGTGGATGAAACTATAAGTAGACTAGTTCTTCTCTGCAACAGAAGAACTAGAAACCTGAGACAGCAAACAAATGCTCTCTCACTCTTGCAAACTTCTCCCTCTTAGCTTGTTGCCTCTACTTTCAGCTCTCTACTTCACTCAATGAAGTTTTTGTGTGATTTGGAATTAGAGGGATAGGGCTTTTTATAAGCTTTTGGGAGGCCTTAGGGGTGGGGGTGAGAGTGGGACCCATTAGCAATTACGGTTAGGCTAAAGGGCTCACAAACCAGAATCTTTTTTTAATTTAAAAAAAAAAATCTTTTTAGCATCCACCAGCGTGGGGGACGCCTACGTGTTTCCTGGGGGGTCGAGGAATATCTGGGTGTCCCCTGGACATCCCAGGAACGTCCCAGACTCCCCCAGACGGCCCCTTTTTGAAGGGACGCCCCGAAAACGTCCCCTCTTTGAGGGAAACATTCCAGGAATGGCAGCGGTTCAGGGCAGTGGTGAAGGTGCGGCAAGGGGACGTCCCCCTGATGTACCCATGTCCCGAGGACGTCCCCGTCCTAGAAACGTGGGGATTTTTTGGGTGGATGCATCCCCGTGGAACACTGAAAACATGTGAAAATGTAAGCTTTTATAGCTTTCTTAGTATGTTATTTTCCTTACATCCTACTTGTTAGGCTGATGTAATTATTTGTTCCTAGAAGTAATATAAAGTGTTTTTTCTGAAAAACAAAAAGCAGTTCCACAAGAAAAAATTCAAACCTGGTGTCTATTCCGAATCATGTAATGAAAAAGTTGAAAATATGATTCAGAATATTTTTAGTTGTATTGTTGAAGAGAGTATCATTTATAGAAAATCATGTGGAAGGAGTCAAAAACACTCAAATGACCATGATAATGAGCCAGTAGTGAGTTAGAATAGTAAACCAATGTTTCTTTACTTTCATAGAAATGAGTCTTATGTTACATTAAAAGCACAAGTACCTCAGCTGAACTTCAGTGTTACATGAAAAGCCATTTTCTGTGAAATCGTGTAAAGCAAGCATCTGAGCCTTTGCTCCAAGGGGCAAGGAATGAATATCCTCCCAGAAACCATTCATTATCTCTTTAACATGCATAGCCAATTTTTTTCTACAAGTACTCAACTCCCCTAAGAGGGGTGGGAACTATCTTCACAAAAAGTCACCCTATAGTTTGTCTTCCAACAGGAAATTTAATGGTTCATTAAGGGTCATTAAGGGTCATAATTGGTTCGTGACTGGTCAAGAAGTTCAGATGCAGCCATAGAAAAAGTGCAGTCCAGCAACGAAAGGAAACACACAGCACAAAAACGCCCTATTTTCTGGCATGGGAAGGAAACACAAATGGGAGGTAGTGAGATAGTGTGTTGGTATTTTAGAGTATGGTGAAAGGACTTAAAACATTGTGCAGTCACCAAAAATATCAAGTGCGGTCTTGTACAGAATTTTCACACAATTTGTCGTTTTGTGCAACAACTTCACTATTTGCAGTTTTGTACAACATTTTCACTATTTGCAGTTATGTGCAGTGTTTTCACTAGGCCACACATGATTTGCAGTTTTGAGCATCTGTACAAGTTTTTTGAGCAAGTAATTTTTTGACGTTCAATTATAGGCAAATTCAAATTATAGACTGTGCATTTCCTATTGCATTGATTTCTGAGTCGAAGGGCAAATTTTGTGGGTCAAATGGCCAATATTCAGAATTTAGTTATGCCTAAAGCACAGAAATTGATTTACCAGAATTACAATGTTTGGAGCCATAAGATTTTAACAATTTCGGAATATCATGATTGTGATAAAATTGTTCTCAGCACTAAAGCGAGGTCTGCTACAATTTTTTCTATTCATTGCAAGCGTCATAAGGAGGCCTTGTTATTGTTAAAGTTCTTTGTATCATATGACATAATTCTTGATGTCTTGAATGCCACTAAGGCAAGTGTGTTTTGGACCAGTTTGAAAAATAAGTATCAAACTTCAGAGAAAAGTTGAGTCCCATACCTAAAGAATCTACTATTCTCTGCAAAGATGAATGAGGTTGGGTCCTTGTCAGGACATCTTCAGATGAAATATCTCCAAAACCAATTAGGAGCCATTAACAAAAAAGTGGATGACGACGACACGGTGGCTCTTGTTCTGCACAACTTGACAATCTCCTATGAATCTTTTGTAGAGGATTTACACTTGATGCCAAAAAGCTAGACCTTGACATTTGATTAGGTTAGTTCCTACTTGATGCACAAAAAACACAAGTAGACACAAACTAGCGAGTCCAATTATGAACAAATAGATAGTGAACTTGTTGCTCGGTTGAAGGGGAAGCAGAAACATAATCTTGAAGTATCTACTTCCAAATATCAAATGAAGTATTATTACTATCATAAGGTTGGACATGTCAAAAAGGATTGCCAGAAACGACAGTATGTTCTTTCACATAATATAAAGTCAAAGGTGCACGCAAATGTGGCAGCAACTGAAGCTAAACAAAATTTTGAAGAATATGCTCTCATGGCATCATGCTCAAATGAAAGTCCTATCAATTGTTGGTTCTTTGATTCCAATGCATCCTGACATTTCACATGTCGCAAGGACTGGTATGTCAAAGTTAATGCAAAAACAAGTTTTTCTTATTCAATTTCACTAGGTGATGGAAGATTGCATATTGTATAAGGGATATGAGATATACGCATTGTATTGAATAATGCTACAAAATTCATAGTAAAAAAATGTTAGGTATGTTCCAAGAATGAATTAAAATGTCCTATCTATTAGTCAGTTAACTGAAAATCCTAACATTTTAGTGAATTTCTCTGGGAAGAAATGTATTGTGTTTGATGTAAAACATGACAAAGTAGTAGCCGTAGGCATTGGGCAGAATAGCTTGTATAGGCTTGGTGAGTCTACCACAGTCAACTTGCATGCATTAGTTGTGGAGGATAATACCTAGATTTTGTTGCATGAGAGATTTGGACATCTCAACCTTTAGTTTTTAGCCAAACTTAGAAGAACAAATATGGTTCTTGATTTGTATACTATTTAATAAAAACAAGATATTGGTGTGGGGTGTTTGGCTAGCAAGCAAATACGGAAATCATTTCCAACTGAAGGTGCTTCGCATATAAAAAGATTCTTAGATCTCGTGCATGAAAATATTTGCGAGTCATCTTGGAAATCATTTACAATCCTCGGAATGAGGAATTTTCTAATTTTGGTGGATGATTTCTCCAAGAAGATGTGGGTCTACTTCTTGAAAAAGAAGTCTAATTGTTTTGCAGCATTTGCAAAGTTCAAGGCGTCGGTGGAAAACTAGACAATCTAGCAGATCAAGACCCTAAGATCTGACAATGGGGGTGAATTTACTTCCAAGTTGTTCAAGGACTACTGCAACAAGAAAGGTACTCATCAACAACTGACAACCACATACACTCCACAGTAGCAAGAGGTGGTTGAGAGGCGTAATTACATTATCACGGAGATGGCTCGATGCATGCTACATAATAGAGGTGTGCCATACAAAACATGAGGAGAAACAGTGAACACAATAGTATATATCCTAAATAGGGGTCCTTGCAAAGCTTTGTAAGGTGTCACCCTTGAGAAAGCTTGGTTTGGAATCAAACCTGAGGTAACACATATTCATCTTTTTTGTTCTACTGCATACACTTCGATTACTAATAGAAAAAGGAGTAAACTAGATTTCAAGAGTGCTAGATATTTTTTTGTTGGATATAGTGACCAATCTAAGGCCTATAGACTTATTGATGTTTCCACTAACAAGATAATAATTAGTTGAAATGTTGATGTGAAAGAGACAAAATCCTTCTTTATTTGTAAGCAGCAAGCTCTCTCTAAGGTACCTAAATCTAGTGTTGTCATTCCTTTGAAAGATAAGGAATCTAGACAATCCACTACTCCATAGATTCCAATGCAGTAACCCGTGGTTGATATTTCCAATACTCCACTAGTATATTAGTGATGCCAACCTGTGTTGGTCAACAATCTCGTTAATATTCACGGAATACATGATTCTTCAATACATCGGAGGCCTAAGTGGTTTTACGCCACTCTACAAGATGTGCAAGAGGATGAATTACCTCACTCAGATGAACAGTGCCAGAAGACGGGAGAGAAATTTGTTGATTCAATTGGGTAGCATGTTAATTTTGCTCTTGCTCCTGATCTTTCATGGTATCTGAACCATTGAGATATTTTGAAGTGAAAGGGAAACCTGAATGGTACACTGCCATGCAAATAAAATATGGAGCCTTGAACAATACTTGGAAATTGGTGGAGTTGCCTCTAGGTAAACAACTCATTAAATGCAAATGGGAGTACAAAGTAAAATGCAACGTTGATGGTACTTTGGATAAGTACAAGGATCATCTTGTTGCGAAACGTTTTTCCCAACGAGAGGGAATAGACTATGAAGAAACTGTTGGCCAATATTTGGCCCACATACCAAGCTTCTACCTAGTTTAAACAGATGAGCAGGGTCCCAATTGTTGAGTGGATCACGTGGCTCAAAAGGCAGAATCAATGATCGGCGCTCAATCGTACAAACGATCCAATGGTGAGCGGCAACTGGTAGGTCAGTGGGTCCAAGAGGATCTAACAGAGCGCATTTGAGCGTACAAAGGCAGATCAACGACATGTGCTCAGAGTCAAAGAGTCAATGAGCTAAGGAGCTGCCATGTGGCATAAGCGCGACAGCAGATAGACTGACAGCAGATCCTGAGTGCAAACGTGGGACTGCCAAGTGGCACTAGCGAGGACATAGTTGACAAATCAAGGACAGATCAACATCTTGTGGCCATTTGTACCAAGAAAGATCAACGGTGCGAGAGGATTCAGCAATGCCAGGTCAAACAAATCAACAAGGGATCGAGCCCGAGGCACTTTTCGACGAGGGTTGGTGAAGCATTTTCGACCAAGGTAGACAAATACAAAGGAGCCAAGCCCAAACGCGATCCAGGTTGGACCAAGAGCAAATATTTTAAGATCAAATGGCGCCATTAAGACTTTGCGACAAAATAGGTCTTTTTAAACCTAACATAGATCAGGATGGGCTACTAATTGTTCATATGATATAGACACGTCCAAGTGGATGTATCGACCATCTATAAAAATCAATAAACGAATTGATTTTCAATCTATAGTTGCCCCAGTTTCACATTTCAAAGCAAAGGCAGAGGTGTGCAATTAATGGAGGATCGTCCCGAGCCATATGTTCAACAAGTAACTACCCAAAACAAGACGTCGCCATGGCTCTGTCAAATTCATAAGCATGATGATCTTGTCCTTCAATAAACGGGACATTAATACACAGGAGCTCGAGGTATTGCCAGAATAGTTGAATGCATAAGCAGCCACTAGACATCGAAATGCAAGTTCACGCCACTCTGATCTTGTCAGGGAAATCTTCTGCCTCCCCATGCGCACATAAGGTTCCTACTATGATTTCCAAGCCCGATTTGTCAAATGAACTTCAGAAAGCGTGGCTACAGTGCCACAAAAGAATTAAAATTTGTACCTATCGCCGCAAGTGGCACATTAATTGTAAAACATGCTTGTTCTCTATAAAAACCTGGCTTTCCATTGTAAAAAAAGTAGACACATTTTTAGTAGCCTCACGCTGCTGAAATTTGCCCTCCATGAGCACTTATATTGGTTGTCTTGCAGATTAATGAGAATTAAGTTCACCTCCTGTTATTCAAATGATCTGTGTGCTATTTTGTGTCTATTTTGTGAGTAATGTTCGCTTTTCTCATTGCATTCATTCCCAACACCTCATTGAACTTGAAGCTCACTTGCAGGTCATATCATGTGTGCATTTGGGTCTGCGTTGATGTTGTATGTGGATCGTTTGTCGTCCCTCTTAGTGTTGTGTTGCATTCCCGCGCCTCTATGCAAAACACTTATGCATTTGGAGTGTCCTTGGCAGAATATGTGTGGAAACGCCTTGTTCTCAAGAGTTTGTGATGTGCTTACGACAGTAGGAGCACTCGCTCTATTCTAGGGGCATCACCTTTTACTTTCAGCATCCTCTTACCTTCTCCCTCCCTTTTCCTCTCAAAGATCTTAAGTTTAGATTAGCGGTAGTTTACCTTTCTGCTCTTTAGACCTGTGCCTAGTCTTAACCCAAGTGCGCTTAGAATAGAAGCAATCCGGCCTACTCCAGAGGCTCGTCCCAAGGAGCACAAGGGTCCCACACCTTGGGGACGTTCCCATCGTTGCAACGAGACAACTGATGCTTGCGCGCACAGCTGAGCGATAAAACTTTTGCGCCCAGTGCCTTAGCCTCTTACGCCCTGCGCAAGGCCTTCGCACTCAACGCCCCACAGCTAAAAACTCCTCCGCACCACAAAGCATCCACGGGTGTACGTTTCAAACAACAGTTTTTGGGACGCCCAATGGGACCAAGGTCCAAAAGAGTGGGAAGATCTTGGTGTGCCTTTCCTCTGATCAACTTTCAGAAGCAAGCAAATTAGCACCAATGGCAACTCCAAATCAGAGTTTCTAGTTACGAGCAGACCAAGTATGTCTCATTGAAAATTTTAGTCAGTTCTTACATCTCATTTGACATATGAGGTCAACATGAATAGTTATGGGGAATATTCCTATTATCCACCTCCTTATCAGCAGCCCCAATATGATCCTCATGATCCATATGAGTCTAATCAGCCCTACCAAGATTTCTGTCAAAGCTATGACGAACCTTGGCAAGTTTCCCCTGATCCTTATTATCAAGGGAATAGCTCTTACCTTCCTCGTGATCCTCTCCAGCAACATGAGGACCTATTTCAGTCATATATGCAAGAATATTGCCCTGATCCTCCATATGACCAGCAAGCCCATCATAATACTGCCCCTCATCAACCCTATCATGAACCATCTATACAAGCACTTAAGCAGACTTTAATAAGCCTTGAGAAGCATGCACTAGAGTTGTGCTCACAAAATTATTATGGCCAAGATGTCCCTCCTCACTAGGTCCATCATGTGAGAGAGTCATTGCAGCAAATAAAAGAAGGATGGGCACCTGTTAAGAGAGCAAACTAGAACAATCTCACAAGTGAGATGATGGATGTAGGTAGTTACATTCATAAAATTGAGGACAAGCTAAAAGGCCTTGAGGAACAACAGGTCCAACCTCGCCAACCTTATGTGCCTGCATATACACCACCTCAACTTTCTTATGTGCCACCCATTCCTCCTCAAGAGACCATTCCATGTAACCCTTTGAATGTTCCAAGTTCTTCATATGTTCCTCAAACCTTTACTTCTTGGAAATCTATCCAAGAGAGTTGTCAAAGAAAGAAGGAGATTGTTGTGGAACAGCCTACTATTAAGGTCCAAGACTCCATCCTTCCTTGAGAACCCCTTATGAATTCCTTCAAGGTTCCAAGCTGGAACCAAGTGGTGAAGTCATGGGGTAAGCAAAGTGAGGCAAATCTGGATTTGAGGACCCAAGTTAATGAAGAATCTGAACCTATGCAAACCTCTCTCATCCCTGTCTTCATAAAGCCACTAACCACCTTAAAGAGGGGATATTTCAAAAGAATATTGATAGGCAAATCGAAGAGTTGGCGCTGAAGACAAGGAACGAGGAGAATCAGAAACAAAAGGTCAAAGGAGAACCTCTATCTTTCCCATCTTGGAACCAAATCATTGAATCAAGCAAATCCAAGGTCCCTCAATCCCCTCCCTCCCCTCTTCAAGAATCTGGGTCATTTTCATCTTGGAAATCCATTCAAAGCAATAGGCAGGAGGAAGTGGTGATTATGGAAGTCAAACAAGAGACCATGCAGCCTCTACTCTTTTCCACTCAAAAGCCCAGAGCCTTTCCTTCATGGAGAGCCATTCAAGAGGCAAAGAAATAGGAAGAGGAGGTGAAGGTGATCCAAGAAGAGCAACTTCAGGAGCAAAATCAGGTACCTATGGTAACTTCTTTGGACCTCTCTCATCTTGTTGAATATTTTCAAGGATCTGCAATGCCACTCTTTAAGAAAGAGCCTCTCCTCTATGAGGCAAACCAAAGAGATGCAGCTAAAGAAGCAGGAAAGGAAGGTGACTTGAGTGACCAGGAAGAAGAAATCATGATTGGGACACCTCTTGGCAAGGACAAACATGCTTCGATTTTCCATGATGCAAACTTGGAACAAGTGCAAGAGAAAGCTGAGGTAGAGGATGAGATACAAATACATGAACAAGTACATGAGGAAGAAGTTGTTGATGTACAAGAGAAGGATGTCCGAATTGAAAAAGTTGATGATGTTTTCCATGAGTTCCTTGATAACACAAAAGTTGTCATTTATCATGGACAAGAGCTGGCAAGTGAAGAACAAGCTGAAATTGAGAGCATGCTCAGTCATCAGCTTGATATGGAAAATAAAGCAGTGTTGATTGACCAATCTGAGATGTCAAAAAAGGGCTTTCGGCCGCATGTTTGTGGTCAAAAAACTGATATGCTTGCTTCTGACATTCGGTTTGAAAAAGCTCCAATTAAACTGCAGCTTCATGAGAAAACTTATGATTTGTTCGATATCTTTCATTCAAGTTTTTCTTTTCTTGCATGCGGTCCATTGCAGGATAAGAGGAGTACTATCATCAAGCAAGAGGCAGTGGTGGTTCTCTCAGGAGATGACATGTTTGAACTTTTCAAACATGGTTATCAACTTTTCTCTTCAACTTCAGACATCTCTCTGCTCTTGGAAGCTGAGAATGAGCTCAAATGGCCTCAAGAAGTCACAAGATCAGGGCCATCTCCCTTAGAGGTCAACCTTACAGATATGTCAAAGGAGACACATCAAGCTGGTCTATATGTTCATGATCAGCAGTTCAGAAATGAGGAAGAACTAAAGTTGTTCCTACAAAGTCCACAAGTTTGGAAGGAGTATGATTGGGTCTTGGACTCATGTCTACAATTCATGCAACTGAAATTGGCAGTAAAGGAACCAATTGCTTCCCCAAGAAGACATGAGCATCCAATTGCTCATAGCTACAGAAGAGAGTTGTCAAGAAAAGGCAAGTATGCTTCAAAGATCCATGGGTGCACGTTTCGAACGACAACAGACTTTTGCTACCACTACAAAGATGGTTACATTCAGTTACTTCTGTCCATAGTAGCTCAGTTTGGATGGAATGTGATTCATATGGATGTCAAGCGTGCTTTTCTAAACGAAGATTTCAATGAGGAGGTCTGCACGGTGCAACCTAAAGGTTTTCGGGTACATGATAGTGCTCATCTAGTTTGCAGATTGATTAAGTCTCTATACGGGCTTAAGTAAGCTCTATGAGCCTAGTATATTAAAAGTGATCAATATTTACAAGATTCTGGATTCATAAGGAGTCTTTTTGATCCAAATCTTTATGTCAAAAGCAATGGTGATGACATTGCGATACTTATTGTCTATGTTGACGATCTTGCCATTACAGTTTGTGAAGCCATTGCAATTCAGCAAGTAAAATTAGTGTTGTGTGTTGCTTTTGATATGATTAATCTAAGCCTCCTACACTATTGCTTAGGTGTAGAATTCTGGTAACATGACCATCGCATTTTCATAGCTCAAGTCAACTATGCCACAAATCTTTTAAATAAGTTTGGCATGCCAGATTGCCATCTTGTTTCTACACCTATGGAGGTTGGGCTGAAGTTGTCAACACATGGTGATTCATCACCACTCAACGAATCACTCTACAGACAGTTGGTGGGCAGCCTCATATATTTATGTTTTGTTGTTAGCTATCTTTCTGGATTTTTGTCTATGGTTTGTTAGCTATTTTTTTGGATTTTTGTCTCATTCAAAGCTCATTTATTGGACAATAGAAAAATGAGTTTTGGGATATGTCAAAGGAACTCTTGACTTTGGCATCCTATATTAGAGGTTAGATAATTTCAGATTGACAGATTATATAGACTCTGATTGGGGAGGATCGGTGTAGACTTTGAGATCTACCATCGAGTACATCTTTTCCTTCGATTCAAGAGTTGTTTCATGGCAAAGCAAGCTTCAAAATATTGTGGCTATATCTTCCACCTAAGCAGAATACAAGGCAGCAGTCAATGTCGGTTGTGAAATAGTTGGGCTATGTCGGATTTTGATTGATTTTCAACTTTCTCATCCTACGCCTACTCCATCTTTTTGTAATAATCAAGGTGCACTAAAGTTGATAGAGAATCCTATTTCCTGCACGCACCAAACATATTAGGATCCATCATCACTACATTCGACAATTGGTTTATTCTTGTGATATTTTTCTTCACTTTTGTGCTTCTACAGAACAACCTATAGATATAATGACTAAACCTCCTAGTCTTATTTTGTTTGTAAAATTTCAGGGCAAACTTGGAGTTGTTTCCAGTTTAATCATTAAAAGGGAGTATTAAATATATTAATTGACATGTTAGTTAGCTCATTAACTAATGGGTAGTTATCAACTACCCCAACTATATGTAACTACATTTTGCACAATAAAAGAAGGATGCACACACACTTCAATGTGTGCCTTCCAATTTCTCTTCATTCTTTCAATAGTCATGTTTGCTAACAAGAACGTGATTCTTAAGGATCTCACGTCTCTTGTTTTTCATGAAATTAAAAGATTGGGCAAAAAATGACAATATTTTCTAACACTGTCTTCCAAGCATCAAAAAACTTTTTCTTCAATTTTAAAATATTGGACGAGGATATAACCCCACAATAAGCGTAGATTAAATATAGGTGGAAATGACTAATAAAGCTCTGTAATATATCCGTTTATTTCTAGAAATCTCCTCACATGGATCATCAAAGACCCAACAATGTTTGCAGTTAACTAGGTGACACATATAAGGGGCATTGAATTTGCATATCCAAATTTGTAGGATTATAGAATATCATATGCAATATTTTTAAAATAAGGAAAAAAATAACATGGCATATAATGTTAGGTATATGAGGATGCCATCGTAAAAATAATGGCGTTTATTACTTTTCATTTGAATACATGGGATATCCCTATAAATAGGGAAAAGTGGTAGGTTTGGTGGTTGCATGTCATGTCCCTTTTTTGGAATTAAGCCAGTCAGAAGACCCGTAGCCTATCCCTTATTTCCCATAGGTTAAAAGATAAAGTTAGGAAAATAAATTAATGATAATACTTTAAGTTGTCCTAAGTCACTTTTATTTTATAACATGAAAATGACACTTATGTATTACTATTATTATTATTATTAATAGAGCCAAAAGTAATTATCACTAAGTAGATGAAAAGTGATATTTTATTAAAAGTATTTTTAAATATTTTTAGGGTGAAATTGAAAAAGTGATTATAAAAGGAGAAGTGGGGTTGAAAAGAGTGATTATTCATTATTCATCTTTGAAAATCAAACCCTAATCCAGAGCTTGAGCCATTGTGTTCAATCTTTTCATCTGAGGACGAAAACCCTCTGATATATAGGTGTGGAGGACGAAAACCTTCTAACCCTTTGAGGTGATTCCATCCAGGAATCATAATTGTGCTTGTGAATCAGGATTAAATTTCAGTTTCAGTGTGATTGAGGATTGCCATCATTTTCCAGCACGTGTGAGGGTTTGAAATAATTTTTAGACTGTTGTGTTGGGGTTTAGGTGGATGTTTGTTGCTCTTGAAACCCTCAATAGTTGATGTTCCCTTGATTGGACTGGCGTAGACCTGCATGGCTATTTGGAGGGTGTTCGCCCCATATCTATGCTTGGTGTCAATTTAAATTGAGGACAGTTGTACGCCCTCCTTGCTGCCTTTATTGTTGGGCATTCTCCTTGTTGCCTCCTTGTGCCCACCATGGACATTCCAACCAACATCACACTCCAAAAGGGACTATCATACATCTACCATATTTCAGCCTACAGTACCAGTTGGGGGCTGTTGTACCTTGTTTCCAAGTTGTTGGACATTGATCGGTATTTATTCTTGAGTTTATTCATTTGTTGTGGAATTTTTGCAATAAGGGTTTGTTGTAATCAGTTTTGAATTTATAATCAACTCCTTGAATAAATATTACAGTTGGGTTATCAGATTTGGAGTTTCAATTTGCGTGTTGTTTATGATTTATTTCAGCTTGCTAAAATTCAGAAAATTCCAAAAAAAATCAAAATAGAAAAAAATCATAAAAAGGGATATTATAGTACATCCACAACACCTAACCAATAGACTCACGATTAATGTATGCTTAATATAAATGTAAAAGGTAAAGGTAGTTTTTTATGTCACTGCCAAACAAGACATCAATTTGTTGTATGAGACCCCACTTTTGGAAGCCCATAATGGGATTTTTTTTTAATTTACCTTATATATTGTTCAACAAAGTGTACAATCCTAACCCCACTAGATTCAAACATGTGCCTCCTATATGAATACACATGCCTTCACAATCTGAACTACTCAAGTTGTACGTGTGCATAGCATGTAATATAAATTACACCTAGATATGTTAGGAGCTTGTTTTGCTCCTCCAATTCCCTCCCCTCAACACAAGCTCCAAGAATGGAGTGTGTATAAAGGTTTGCTACTACTTGATGAATATTGTTAATGATGATGATATTGCATTCAATCTACTATTACAATCTGCAATGGTATTGTCTAGGTATGGGGTCGAATCTTAAGTAGATCGATATCTTGGACCTAGTATAATATTGTAATTAAATCAAAACCAAAAGTATTTGGGTCGATCTCTAATTTGGAATTATGCAATTCAAATCTCGAGTTAGCAAACTACCCAACTTGAACCATAGAATTTTTTGTATTGACGAAACTAAAACTGGTATCATTTCTAGTTGAATCACATTGCAATGAGCAATAAATTAACTGTGGATCAAACTTGATATATGAATATGAGTGATCTAGGAGGATTTTGGACTTTGATCACCTCATGATATAACAGTAGTACTCTGCACTACATGGCGTCCTCACCACAAGCTTCAGCTTCATCCCAACCCTGCATGGTCAAACCGCGAAGCCTTGAAACGTCATATCCTATGCCACACAACTCTAATAGCGGCAATCCTATTCAACACACTTGCTCAATGGCATTTGCAAAAACTGACAAAATGGAAAATGTAAATTGGCGGAAGGCCAGCATTTGTGTTTCTTGTAACTGCCAAGTCATCCCTTCAACTCCTTCACTTTGATATTAATGTATACTATCTATCTTCGAATAAGAATCATTTGGGAGTATTCATAATAGAGTTTGGTTGATACATCTCATCTCTCAAATCATTGAACAGAACTTGCATAATACAATCTTGCATTACAATTCTAGCATGGTGTTCTATTGTTCTTGTATTTTGTTTGATTCAAAAGTCTAAGTCTTGCTATTGTTGTACTATATCACTCATAACACATAACACATTGAATTTGTTTAGTGTGTTGTCCTTCTTGGCCCCAGAGCAATGGTATCAAAGTTTCTTGTGATTTTTTCTTTGTATTTTATATGCCCATCCACTCGAGGTCCAACTACAAAGTTTGGTCTCAAAATTTGTGACCATTAGTCTTAGCTTCCTAGTCATTTTCCCCAACCCCAGAGATGTCAAACCCAGAATGGTTCAAGATGGTACAATTGATCACTCTGCTCAACTCTTGCAACACAATCAAACACCTTAGCGACAAAGAGATGGCATAGAGCAATACTATGCACCGAAAAAAGATGGGATAATTGATCACTTTGCTCAACTCCTACAACGTATTTAAACCCCTCCAGCCTGTTGTCTCTATCAACCCAAAATTGTTTGGAGGCCAAACACTGTACAAGGTACTATGTAAGTTTAGATATTTCTATATTTGAAGGCACAATTGATGTTGATGTTATGGAATCATGGATAGTTGATTTAATCCGATACGCTCCTACCAAGCCATCAATTCACTGTCTGACTTACAAAAGATTACCTTGGCACTTCTAAGAGTTTCTCTGCCTATGAAAAAATAGTGGAATAACTATTGCACAACCAATGAGGATGATCTTACCCAAGTAGACACCTGGAATGATTTTGTTGAAGCCTTGAAAGAAACATATTACCTTGTTGAAATCTATGATGACCAATATATCAAATTCCCCCAACTTCGTCAAGGTCGTGACCAAATCAAACTTTCCATCATATTATACATACTCGACGAGTACTCTAAGTACGCAAGAACTCGCCAAAAAAAACACCCAACAAATATACTTTATTTATAATAGCGGTTTTATTTTTTTGCATTTTTGGCAAGTATTTTGACTGTACTCAGCAGTACTCAGCGAGTATTGTCAAAATACTTGCCAACATGGTCGCAGAAAAAATGTGGAAAAAACACAGATTTTTGTCCTTTTTAAGCACGCATGCCCCTGCACTTTCATCACATAACGTTTGAGGCGACACTATATCTATAAAATAAATATTCAAGTATAACAAACATTTCTTATACTTTAAGTTATATTTTATGTATATATTTTCAAGATGTTTGAGAGAGGTTTTAGACCTCTAAGAACTATAATGCAAATTCTAGGTTTCGGATGATCCTATCATATTTCAAACTTAATCAGATTTTAGGGTTTCAGGGTTTCAGACTTAGCCATATTTCAATTTTCAAGGTTTTAAGATGTCAGGGAAACATCACATAGAAGGTATGAGGGTTGCATGAAGGGATGTAGGTATGATAGACACCTTGCATTCAAAAAGCAACTAAAGAGTTCCTTGTATATTAGCAAAAGCAGAAGAGATTGAATTGGACGACATCCTTGTAAATGTTGTCGAACATGAGGTAGAGGAGAAATCACTACCATCTGGTAACAAGGTGTAGTCTTAGGCGCAACGTTCTAGACAGAGCGAGGAAGCACAGCAGAGCGCGAGGACTAGACTCTCAGTCTCCCATATTTTTTCACTAGAACGGGAAAAAGAAAATTATAAATTCTCATATGTTGTAAATTGCATCCATATGGAATTTATGATGATGATTTTCAATGACAATCATCATAAATATCAGTTTGTTGTATTCACATGATTATGCAATTTTGTACTCTGTTTGTATTCAAATCTAATAGAAAACACTTCCCCAACGTTTTACAAACTCATTTGATACGTTTTGTAATTGTAATTTATATTAAATTTACGTTATTTTAAGAATTTAAGTATTTTTTTAAGTTGTTGAGTATTTACCAAGTTTTTTTTTGGTTTATTCTCCGAGTACAAGTATGCGAACTATGCTTTCCATACCTTGAATTCCAAGTTCGAAGTCCAGGAAGCTGGGCAAAATCTAATTATGAAGTATAGGTCATGCATGATACCATACATCCAAATTGATATGAATTTCTCCATATCTCTTCCTTCGGAGAAGCCTATAGGTATGCATACAAATTGGAAGCTAAAGTGAAGCATAAGTCCAAGTACGATGATTCTAAATCTTAGGACAAGTTGCAAAATGAGCACTCCAAGTTTGGAGCAAATCCAAATTCCAAGCAACAAGGACAAGGACCTCTGCGTCATTTCCTGAAGAATACATCCCCTGAAGAGAAAAAGAAGCAATCTAAGACTAGGAAATGGTGTAATGTGTTAGTGCCCAAACTTGCACTTAACAATTTGTGCCCTTTTTTGAAATATTAGCGCATGAATATCTAATTGTTGCCTCCTATTTGCAAATGTTCACCTGAGTTAAAAAATCCAGCTTTTGCCTTGTGAAAACCTGTTTAATCCCAATTCCAACTAATACTTAACATTTTCATGTTTAAATAAGATTGCAGGGTTTGTGATAAAAATCAAACCGGAAAGATCATATAATGCTGAGTATGATGTTTTTCGTCTTCAAAAAAGCTTTGAAGCAGCGGAATTTCTAAGGCTGATTGCAAGTTTGTCATATTGCAAATTGCAGTTGAGGTGAAAAGTTGTGAGATATATGGCGGAAAAACAAGTTGCAAAAAAATCACAAGTTCGACTTTTCAAATTCTTAAGTATTTTGGAAAATTCTTAAGTTCGGACTTTTTGGTCGGACATTTTGTTCCAAGTTTCCCTTGTTTCAAAGGATTTGGTCGTTGGACTTTTTGTTCAGGCTTTTTGTGTCAGACTTTTTGTTCGGACATTTTTTTAGGCCTCTTCGTCGGACTTTTTGTTTGGAACTTTTGCGTCGGACTTTTTGTGCTCAAAGCTTTCAATTCAAGCCAATGTCCGCCACCCGCCAGTCAACATCCAGTCAAAAGAGAGATGGCCCAAAAGGGAAGCAGTGAAGTTTCAAAGGAAATCAAAGGTCAACGTGGAAAAACATGTAAGGCCACATAAGCATTCGAGAGGCCACATCAGTATTTCTGCTCATTCCAAAATGTATGACCTGTCCAACGGGAAGTTAAAAAATTTCAAAGCACAAACTTTTAAATAGAAAAGAGCCATGCTATTAATATAATCCATGTGGAGGGTCAAACAGCGAAGCCAAGCTTTTAAAGGGTAAAATAATGCACTTAAGCATGATAAAGTTTGGCAGCAACCCTAAAAGGTCAAAGGCAAAATAGAAATGTGGAAGGCACGAAAAAGTTTGGCATTAAAGCAAAAAGGTAAAACAAAGTTAAGTCTTGCCATTTTTAATATTTTGCTTGTGTCGAAGACCTCCTTGGAAGAAAAATATCTTGCAGGGTTTATAAGGCCAAGGTGGGCCATTCCAAGCATATTTTCCAAACGGCCATGGATCCTTCTTTGCTTCTATCACAACTGGAGTATTCCAATGTAATCATCACAAGGTGTAGAAACTCCAAGTTCCCTCTGATTCTGAAAATTGACTGTTTATATGTTTTTTATGAAGTTTTTGATTTTTTTGATGTTTTGCAATTTTTTTGGATTTTTACATGAAATAAAGGAAGGTGATTTTTGCATAATATAGAAGCAATAAATTCTATAAAAATAACTGAACTCTGTAAATTACTTAATATCGAAATGACTATTTTAAAAACCCTAGTTGCATGAGTTTAACAATAAAAACCTGTTGTTTTGGTGCAACCTAAAACTGTTCGCTGCCAGAAAAAAACCAGTCGCTGGGCAGAAAAGTACAGTGCGGGTACTGCCGTACAGCACCGTACGAATACAGTCCGTACCATACGGACTGGTACGAAATAGGATTTTTCACCTTCAAAACTGCGCCCCTGAGTCTGACGCCCTCCACAGAAATTTTCAAAAATTAATTTGCCCTTTTTTTACAGCGTGTTGTGTACTTGCTGAGATCATTGGAAAGGTATGCTGCTGGTACGGACTTGCAGGTACAGCAATCATCAAATAAAGTACGGCCCCTTCTGAAGTCTCCAGCTCTCTAGAAGTTGGCGCCTAGGTTAAAGACTGTCTTCTGGATGAATAAACTATACTGAAAACCCGATAAATAAAAATCTCTGAAGATCAATGATTTCCTCTGGATGAAGAAACCTCTGCTGCAATAAATCAAGTGTTATTTCACACCCTCTAAATTGCTTCCGATGGAGATGGCTCGTTCCCCAAGGAATTTGAACTTGAAACCCTGAAGCTTCTTGCTCATATCAAAGTTGATCAATTTCAATTCACAATAATGACATAATGGCTCGATTCCCAAGGCAAATGCTTTAATAAGCCAAGAGGTGCGATTTCCTTCATAATAGGGGTTTTAATTAAAAATTCGCACTTTCTCAATATTTTAGTATCTCCATAGTCTTGGCCAATTTTATAATAAAATATAATTACAAATTGGCCCCCTCCTGATGATGGGCGACCCCTCAGCATTAAAAACACTTAAGTTATAATTTTTAATTATAACTTAATATTATAGTCTTCGCATAATTAATATTTAATTAATACAATTAAATATTAATATTTCCCTCGTTACTCGCCCGATGACTGAACCGTCTGAAGCTGTCATATACTGAAGTGATTCCGAACGCTGCCAACCCATATTGCTAAAAATAGCAGGGGTCCCACTCTGACCACCAGGAACTGCTAAAAATAGTAACTTCTGCAAGAAGTCTCTGATTGAGCCCAAACGAAAGCCAACTAATCAAACTCTGCCAACTGAAGCTGAGCCAAGCTCCTATGCGACCTTCTATCCAGTCTATTAGCCTACGAGGGTCGTATGATAGGCTAACCCTATGCTCCGAGAGATGTCACTGAGAAGGGGACATGACAGTCCGCCCCTCCTGAAATTGCTTGTCCTCTAACAATCTCAATGCCGGATGCTGTAGAATATCCTCGCTCTCCCATGTCGCATCCTCAACAGGCAAATCTCTCCATTTCACCAAATATTCCCTGATAGTCCTCCTACGCAACTGTCTCTCCCTATACTCCAGGATGGACTCAGGTACTAAAATCAGCTTTCCCTCATCATCTAAGGGAGGTAGAACCGCAGACGGTACCACACGATGACCCAACGCCTTCTTGAGGCGTGATACATGAAAAACGTTGTGCACCCTGCTTTCTGCTAGAAGCTCAAGCTCGTAAGCTACCTCGCCAACTCTCCTCAGGATCCTGAAAGGTCCGTAATAGCGTGGCTTAAGCTTCTCTGACCCACTCTTCCTAAGAGTGGACTGACGGTAGGGCTGCAGCATGAGGTAAACCATGTCTCCCACCTCGAAATGCCTCTCCGTCCTCTTCTGATCCGCATACTGTCTCTGCTGATTTTGTGCCTTAGCTATATTTTCCTTAAGAGCCCTCATAGTGTCCTGACTCTCCTGCAACCAACCTCCTGCACTCGGCACTCTACTGTCGCTCAGTAGCAAATCAAGGAAACTCGGCGCCTCATACCCGTACAACGCCATGAAGGGTGACATCTGAATGGTCATATGGAATGTCGAGTTATAGCAATACTCACACAAATGTATCCATTTGACCCACGCCTTCTGCTGCCCTGCTATATAGTTTCGGAGGTAACCTTCCACCCACTTATTTACAATCTCCGTCTATCCATCAGTCTGCGGGTGGTAGCTAGTGCTCGGAGTGAGCTCAGTCCCACAAAGTCTGAAAACCTCCTGCCAGAAGTTACTCAGGAACCGACTATCTCTGTCGCTCACGATGGTCCGAGGCAACCCATGAAGTCTGAATACCTCGCGAAATAAAACCTCTGCTTCTTGTGTAGCTGTGTAGGTCGTGGTGATCGAAAAGAAGTGGGCATACTTCGTAAGCCGATCCACAACTACATAAATGCAATCACGCCCTTGGGCTTTAGGCAAGCCCGTGATAAAATCCATCGACAGGCATTCCCACTTCCTGTCAGGAATCGAAAGTGGCTGCAACAAACCTGCCGGGTACGTGTTCTCCTGCTTGTTCTGCTAACAAACAGGGCACTCACGCACATACTGAAGAACATCTGCCTTGAGTCTTTTCCAAGTGAATCTCTCCCGAATCTGCCTGTAAGTTTTGAAGTATCCAGGATGTCCTGCTGTAGGCATGTCATGAAAGGCTCGCATAACAATGTTCTTCACTTCTGACCCTGGGATCAAATATATCCTGTGCTTGTAAATGATCAAATCATTCACAAGTGTATACCTGGTATCAACAGCTGATCCCTCAACAATGCTGGAGGCCCAACTGTCCTTGGCATACTCTGCCACTATCATATGCCTCCAATCCTTTGAGATATGAACCATAGTGCTCAAGTACGGCTTACGTGAAAGTGCGTCCGCCACTACGTTCTGTGTACCTTTGATATATGAGATATCAAAGTCATAAGCCTGCAACTTACTGACCCACTTCTGCTGCCTATCATTGAGATCTCGCTGCCCTAAGAAGTGTCTCAAACTGTTATGATCAGTTTTAATGCAAAATTTGCTGCCGACAAGATACTGTCGAAATTTTGCTAAGGCATGCATAATCGCGAGCATCTCCTTATCATATATACTATACAGCCTCTCTGGTCCTCTGAGCTTGCGGCTCTCATACACAATCGGGTGCTTGTCCTGCATAAGCACTGCACCAATGCCCTCACCTGATGCATCACATTGAAGCTCAAACGGCTTCGTAAAGTCAGGTAGTGCTAAAACAGGGCATGTGGTCATCAACTCCTTGAACTTCATAAAACACTCCTGTGCTTCTAAAGTCCAAACAAATGCCCCCTTCTTCAATAAATCTGTCATTGGGGCTGCATGTCGTGAATAACCATTCACGAATCTGCAGTAGAAGCCACATAAACCGAGAAACCCTCTCAACTGTGTCAGGTTTGCCGGTGTAGGCCAGTCAATAATGGCGCGGATCTTTTCAGGATCCATACGCACTCCATCTGCACTGATGATGTGACCGAGATATAGCAATTCGGTCATCCCCACTTCGCACTTGGATTCCTTGGCGTACAAGGACTCCCTCTCCAAGATACTCAACACTGTCTCCAAATGAGATAAGTGCTCCTGCCAAGTCCTGATATATATAAGGATGTCATCGAAAAAGACCAACACAAACCTCCTCAGTAATGAATGAAAAACCCTGTTCATCGTAGACTGAAAAGTGGCTTGTGCGTTAGTGAGCCCAAATGGCATCACTACGAACTCAAAGTGCCCACAATGGCATCGAAAGGCAGTCTTCTCTATGTCCTGCTCTCGGACTCTGATCTGGTGATAACCCAACCGTAAATCAATCTTAGTAAAGTAACATGCCCCATGGAGCTCGTCAATCCTCGGTATCGGGTATCTATTCTTAATTGTCCTCTTATTCAGGACCCTGTAATCAATGCACATGCGTAATGTTCCATCCTTCTTCACCAAAACAACCAAAGAAGCAAATGGTGACTTGCTAGGCCGAATGTGACCCATAGCAAGTAACTCCTTTATTGTCTTTTCTATCTCATCCTTCAATCTTTTTGGATGCCTGTAAGGAGTTATCATAACGGGTTTCGCACCCTCCTCGAGCTCAATGATGTGCTCTATGCCCCTGTCTGGAGGTCTACCTGGCGGAATATCACTGAACACCTTGTCATGCTTGACTCTCAATTTCTGAATGTCCGGATGATATTCTATCTTTTGCTGTCCCTCCTGTATAGGTGCTAAATGACACACAGCAGCCCACTCTACCATGTCGTGACGCATAAGCCGCTCCATCCGGTGGAAAGAAATTGTTTTGATGTTGCTGTCCCGTATTGCCTTAAGTATGTGTGTCTTCCCGTCAACATCAAAACGGATCTCCATGTCCTTGAGGCGAAGTGTGACCTCATCCAATGAATGTAACCACTTCATTCCAAAGACCAAATCAATGTCCCCCATATTAACAACATAGTAATCTGCCTTGAACTCATAATTGTTCAAGCATAAAAGGAGATCCTTAATCATGCGTTCACATCTCAAAGTGTACCCATCGGCCACTTTGACTCTTATGCCCTCGAACTCCTCAGTGATGAGTCCACGTTTCTCAATGAATCTAGCATCTATGAAATATGTGTGGCCCCTATATCAAGTAGGGTAATGACCCTCTGTCCTGCCAACACACCACGAATCCTGAAAGAACCCTCCTGCTGAATGCTAGATAAACGGGCCTCCTGTATCTGAAGCTCGGGCTCTGTCTCAACTCTGGGCTCTGGAGCCTCTGGCTCTGAATCCTCGGAACTCTCCCGCTGTTCGGAATCCTCTGATTCCGAGTCCTCATAGAACGCCCACATTATACGATTTGCCTTGCCCTTAGGTCTTAAGAGGACAATCATGATTGGCGTCATATGGTCCTTTGCAGTAGAAGCAAAGCTTCTTCCTGCGTAGGTCATTAAGGGCCTCATGATCCAAAGGTGGGGCTATTGATTTACCTTTTGGATTGTTTCTTGAGTTTGATTTTTCTTTATTAAAATCAGGGTTATCCTTATCCCTGTTAAAGCCCTTGTTATCCCTGAATGATGAAGAACCTCTGGAGCTGAATTTACTTGATGGTGCTGCTAACTCCATGTTCCGTGCTTTCTTCATCGCCTCCTGTAACGAAGGAGGATCAAAAGCTTTGATCCAACCCCGCAATGGCTCTGACAACCCCTCCATGAAGAGTACTACCAAGCGTCTCTCTGAGATGTTAGGGACCATAACGGATAACTTCTGGAAGTCACCGATGTAGGTCTCTACACTGCCACTCTGCCTCAACTGTGCTAAGTCTCGGAAGTAGGTTTCCGGATCCTTCCTGTCAAACCTCTCCACTAATCTATCCACAAACTCCTGGTAAGTAGTGATCCTGTCATGCTGTAAAGTCACCATGCCGTGGTGCCACCAGTCGTAGGCCACTCCCTCAAGATGCAATGTAGCATATCTAATGGCGTCACTCTCAGCGATCGGGCGCAGTGTAAGGAATGTATCAAGCTTGCTAATCCAAGCTTGGGCTGTCATCTTACCACTACCATCGAACGTCGCCAATGTGAGCCGGTTCGTAGCATGTTTTAGATCGTTATTCTGCTGTCGAGGTCTCCTATCCTGTCGAGCTCTGTTGTGTTCTCGCCTCTGAGTAATAAAACGGTCAAAAATGATCATCTCTCTGACCACAGGCAGTACCAACTCCCATTCTTCACGTGCTGCCATAAGGATATCAGCGAACAACTCATCATGCTCCTCATCTGGTATAGCCTCATCGGGCCCCTGTCTCGTGAAAGTAGGCCTGGTGGGCCTATCTGTTGTCCGTGACGCTGTCCTAGGAGCTCTCTGTGACCCTGCATCACTTCTGTCATCGTCACGGTGAGGTGACGGTCTACTCGAAGTACCCAATCTCTGCAGTGCCACTGCCACCTGTTGTAATACCTCATCGGACCGCCGTTGTCCTGCACGAAGATCTCTGAGTGTATGCATGAACTCTGCATCCTCCTGATCTCTGTCATTATGTTCTGTCCTAGGTATATCTGTTCTGTCAGCCATATTTCCCGACTGCCTACTCAAGCTCTATTGCCTGTCAATCAGAGCTCGCTTGCGCGTGTAATACTTGGGTGACCCAATCTGATCTGGCTGCATAAGATAGCTAAACCCGTAGGATGGCAGGATTTAGCTCTGATACCAAAGTAGAAACTCTAAGTTCCCTCTGATTCTGAAAACTGACTGTTTATATGTTTTTTTCTGAAGTTTTTGATTTTTTTGATGTTTTGCAATTTTTTTGGATTTTTACATGAAATAAAGGCGATTTTTGCATAATATAGAAGCAATAAATTCTATAAAAATTACTGAACTCTGTAAATTACTTAATATCGAAATGACTATGTTAAAAACCCTAGTTGGATGAGTTTAACAATAAAAACCTGTTGTTTTGGTGCCAAAAACCTAAAACTGTTCACTGCCAGAAAAAAAACCAGTCGCTGGGCAGAAAAGTACAGCGTGGGTCCGTTCGTACGGCGTCGTATGGATACAGTCCGTACCGTACGGATTGGTACGGAATAGGATTTTTCACCTTCAAAACTGCGCCCCTGAGTCTGACGCCCTCCACAAAAATTTTCAGAAATTAATTTGCCCTTTTTTTATAGCGTGTTGTGTACTTGTTGAGATCATTGGAAAGGTATGCTGCTGGTACGGACTTGCAGGTACAGCAATCATCAAATAAAGTACGGCCCCTTTTGAAGTCTCCAGATCTCTAGAAGTTGGCGCCTAGGTTAAAGACTGTCTTCTGGATGAATAAACTATACTGAAAACCCGATAAATAAAAATCTCTGAAGATCAATGATTTCCTCTGGATGAAGAAACCTCTGCTGCAATAAATCAAGTGTTATTTCACACCCTCTAAATTGCTTCCGTGGAGATGGCTCGTTCCCCAAGGAATTTGAACTTGAAACCCTGAAGCTTCTTGCTCAGATCAAAGTTGATCAATTTCAATTCACAATAATGACATAATGGCTCGATTCCCAAGGCAAATGCTTTAATAAGCCAAGAGGTGCGATTTCCTTCATAATAGGGGTTTTAATTAAAAATTCGCACTTTCTCAATATTTTAATATCTCCATAGTCTTGGCCAATTTTATAATAAAATATAATTACAAATTGGCCCCCTCCTGATGATGGGCGACCCCTCAGCATTAAAAACACTTAAGTTATAATTTTTAATTATAACTTAATATTATAGTCTTCGCATAATTAATATTTAATTAATACAATTAAATATTAATATTTCCCTCGTTACTCGCCCGATGACTGAACCGTCTGAAGCTGTCATATACTGAAGTGATTCCGAACGCTGCCAACCCATATTGCTAAAAATAGCAGGGGTCCCACTCTGACCACCAGGGACTGCTAAAAATAGTAACTTCTGCAAGAAGTCTCTGATCGAGCCCAAACGAAAGCCAACTAATCAAACTCTGCCAACTGAAGCTGAGCCAAGCTCCTATGCGACCCTCTATCCAGTCTATTAGCCTACGAGGGTCGTATGATAGGCTAACCCTGTGCTCCGAGAGATGTCACTGAGAAGGGGACATGACACAAGGCAATGGGCTTTCTTTGGCGTGCACAAGAGGAAGGGCAGTTGTCCAGAAGTTTCCAGTTTTGCAAATGATTAATGGAAGAGCATGGCCAAGCAATTACACATGAAGACAAGGAGTTTGTTTTTCCCCCAAGGGAATATTCTCTTTCAAGCCCAAGTGCAGCACCTTTCCAGCCAAGAGGATCAAGGGTTTCTTTTCAAATCTTCATCGTGATAAGAATAGACAATTACTAGAATGATTTTCTTGCAAGGCATGAGCTTCCAAGCGTGATCAAGGGCATCTTCCAACTGAAGCATATTCCTAGAATATTTTGGATGAAAAAGTTGTATAAAAAGAGAGCTTGTCCTCTTTTCAAAAGTTGTTGGTTGTTCTTTCTAGATCTTAGGCTCTTTCAAATTTCGGAATCCTTGTTGTGTGTATGTTTTGTCTCTCTTGCTAAGGTGGTTGCAGTTGTACAACCATTAGCAAGCTCTGAGAGCATTGTATGTCTCCCTTGTTCAAGAGCAAAACTCACCATCCTTTTCCCCATGATAGCATTCTGAAACACTGATGTATGTGAGATTTATTTTCAAGATAATGGAAAATAGCTGTGATTTCTGTTGTATCTTGTCATTAAAATGCAATAACATATTTTACATGCTCTGCAGATTGGGTATTTAGTTTATGCTTATCAATGGTGGCAGTTGTTTTGAGCATAGATATAAGTTGTAAAATCCTTTCTGTATAGTGATTTAGAAATATGTTGTTGATAACCTCTTAAAGGCACCCTAGGTTTATGGATTTGACAGAAAAAAGCATTTGAATCTCTACTTGCAGTGTATGCTTTAGGGTTTCAAGAATCATCTGAATATTTGCATTGTATTGGCACCAATGGATGCAAACTATTCCTGGTAGTTTCCATAGCTCGTATTTCAGTCTTTTTCATCTTTGCAAATGAATGATGTCATGCTTGTTGAAGGAGATCTTGTTGTTTAAAAACCACACCACTCTTTTATAACTACTTAACTCGTCCTACCCTGCAAACAATACACTCTGTTGCATATTTTAAGTGTTATTTCCCTGCAGATGCATCAATATTGCATATCTGAAATGTGTCTGCATTTTGTTCTTTGAAGACCAGCATTGCAATCTCCCATTTGGTCCTTATGCTATCAAAAATTTATCTAGAAATGAAGGTTGCAGTCACTTTCCCATTTGTCTTCAGTAGCTTGTGTCTGGCCTAGAGCATTTGTTCATTCTCTGTGACAACCCTTCCCGAGTGGAGTGTGCAAACTTGGTTATGCCTTGGTCAGATTTGTGTTTGTTTGTGTGTCAATAATCCCCATGGAGATTGAACTCTAGTGTCCCTTCATACGAGCAAGCTACCCCTTCGGTCCTCTCACCTTGGTTCAGGCAAACCCAGAAGTAGCAGGGAGCTAACCATACCCTCTATCGGTGTCTTTCGGTGATTGTCTGCTTTCAATCCATCTTGATGCTAAACCCTTCCTCGACTATAACGACATATTTGCAGGTTTTTTATCTTTGTCATGTTGCCCCCAAGTGTGCAACGCTGATGTGCAAGAGGTGTACAACTAGGAATCAACACAATGGACACAATTCCAGCAATCACTCAACCAAGGAATGTCACGCTTGGAAAGCCTCGCTCGCACAATTATAAGCATCAAAATCTACTTCGATCATGGTATCTAAGTTTAGTGCTATGGTAGCAACCATAGTTTGCATAACCATAACCGGCGAGTACGGTCATTTTGGGTAACCAATGATTATTTGACAGAACTGATCAAATAACTGCGAATAATTGATAGGCAAAAACTACTTAAATTTATCAAAAAAACATAATTTTTTTAGAAATTACAGAAGCAAAATAAATCAAATAAGTTTGTAAAACGTTGGAAAAGTGTTTTCGATTAGATTTTAATACAAATAAACTACATAATCATGCAAATACAACAGAGTATAGTGATATTTATAGTCTTATACAAGAATCTACAAGTACAAATTACAATAAACTATAAGTTTCTCTTCCCTGTTCTCTGGAAAACTAAGGGAGACTGATAGACTCTAGTCCTAATCCACTGTGCTGCCTCACTCTGTCTAGAAGGCTGCACCTACGCCCGTGGCTCCACATCTACCTATGCCTCTACATCATCTTCAAGGATGTCCTCTAATCCAATCTCTCTTTTTGATGTAGTTGTACCCTCCATAGCTTGCCTCTCGAAATCAGCAATCTCATCCTCTGTGAACATGGAGGCCTCCTCCTGTGCAATTCAATTGCGGTACGGATCAATCTCATCTAGATCGATAAGCTCCCCTGATGCATTCTCCAACTTTTTTGTGCGAAATCGAAGGTTGCATTACACAAAAACCAAATCATTGAGGAGTTGTTGGCTCAACTTGTTGCGTTTTTTCATGTGAATGGAGTCAAACAAACTTCAATTACGCTTACATCCAAAAACGCTACAAGATTGAAATAAAATGCGGAGGGCTAGCCTTTAAAGATGTGGGGTATTTCCACTCCAATCTTCCCATTACGACCCTACAAACAAGATATTCAAAACTTTGTAAGTAATTAATAATTATAAATATGTAACTAGTACGGTAAAAGTAAATACTTCATTTTCTATTACCTAGTGACTGCATGGTTCTCCTTCGGATAGCTAGTGCTAAAAAAAAGAGCCTCCTCCTTCCCTGCTTGTAGTTTTACAATTTTGCAATAATGAGGTCCCTCACCTCAAGGTCAGGTGTCATACTCTCAATGCATGTTGAGAGCCCCTCCATAACCTCTCCACTGGCATCTATAAAGCCATCTAAGTAGAAAAACTTGGGGTTAAGATAGTACCACACTACATTGATGGGTTGATGGAATTGATTGTTCCACCTCTAATCAATCAACTCCCAAATGAGATCAAATCTGGCATGATCCCCTCTATAATAGTTTTGGACAACCTCTTTGGCCCTATCCATGGCCTCATAAATATAACCCATTAGGTTTTGCTTCCCATCCACCAATCGCAAAACCCTTATCAAAGGCTCAGACACCTATAAAGTTACAAACAAATTAAAGTTGGTGTTACAAATTTATAAATAAATTATAAAATAAATACTTTAAATTTAAAATTTTGAAAACAAGGGAAACAACTTCAAATTTAAATTGAAATTTCAAGGTACCTTGATGATCTTTGTAACTCTCATTTCGAAAGCTTCACTAAAAACTATATTTCCAACCATCAACGTCCTTGGAATAAATGACTCCAGCTATGCTTGAGACACAAACATCTATTTCAAAAGAGTCAACAAACTGCAAATATTTTGCAACATAAGAAAATTCATTGCAAACCTAGTGACCCCTGCTCGAACAAACTCTTTTCTCTTTGTGTGCTCTCTCATCAAGTTGAGAACCCAAGGGTGATTGTAGATATATTTTTTTATTTTTTTAGCTTCTTCTACAACCAATCACACCCAATCAAGTTTGCCTATGTCCTCCAAAATAGGGTCAAGACAATAGGCCACACAAAGAGTCCAAAAGAGAGATGAATGTCTCTTCCTGAGAAGTCTCCTAGCCATCACATATGTTATTGCATTGTCTATGATAATTTGGATAACATTCTCAATGCCCACCTCTAAAACAATCTGCTCTAGTATCAAGCTCAAAGTTTCTGCATTTTTTATCTTGCTAGATGCATCAAGAAACTTCAAAAAAACTAATTCACCCTTTTAAGGCGCCAAAAATTTGATAAAGGTGCGATTCTTTCCATTCGTCCATCCATCGAAAATAATAATGCATCCGAACTTATGCCACCACCTCTTCTGATCTTCGACAATTACCTTTGCATTTTCAACTGCATTCTGAAGCAACTTCTCACTTAAGTATTTTGGAGAATGTTCCTTGTACCCTTTCCCTACAACTATCAATGTTATTAAATATTTTCAGTACGAACTCCTTGCCACATTGAAGAGAAGATTGTTGAAGTACCAAAAATTTGTATATGCTTTATCTGTTTTCACATACGCCTACTTGTTTCATCATGTACCTTGCAACGAAGGTTGTGCCTCAGATGTGTTTCTAAGCACAACAAATGAGTGTATCTGACTCGAAGTCGATAAAGATGTGTCATGGCACTTGCGTGGACCACGAGTAGAGCCCACAATTTTTGTCATCGCTACCTCTTCTTTCTCTGTCAATGTGAGAGCAATGGCCGCTATTAGGGCTACTTGCACCCTTGCCCTCTCTAGTTTCTTTTTGTCTAGTGATGCAAGCTCTGCAATCATATCTCATTTTGCCTCTTTCATGACACTGAGAAAAGGCGCGACATCACGACAAAAAATGCATGAAAGATGATACTCCATGTGATTTATGCCTCTTGATATCCTCTTCGAGCAAAAGTTGCAAACTAAAATCGTCTGAGACGATCTAACCCGCATGGCATACTTTCAAACACCAATGCAAGCATTAGGAGCACCGATGGGCTACCACTAACTGAATATGACCCTAATGCACTAGCGGATGCCATTGTTTGCTAATGGATAACCTGCAAAGTGCAAACATATTAAAAACAACATTAAAAAAAATATATTTATCACAAATTAAAATACGAAATATAAATTGTAATGATAAACTATTAAACGGAAATTAAAATACATTTAACGAACAAATTGAAAACTATAGTCTAAAACGGTTAAAAAACATTTGTAATCAAAAATTATAAAAAATTACGCATAAATTGTAAATACTAAACACTAAAATTTAACGGAATACATGAAATTTGAACGGAATGCATCAAATTTGAATACTAAAATTTAAAATATTTATCAAACATGTTTATAATTAAATTATAGTTCCTTTACATGCTCGAAAATAAATTTTAAAAAAAATGTACAAACCTAGAAATCGCTTTGCTAAATTCTCCTTCCAATCCGCTCTTGAATGCTCCAAATCTTGTGTGAATGAAATGAAAGGGAGTGTGTGGCAATTTATAAGACAAAATTCCACAT
The DNA here is from genome assembly GCA_037957365.1 of Torreya grandis. Taxonomy (NCBI): domain Eukaryota; kingdom Viridiplantae; phylum Streptophyta; class Pinopsida; order Cupressales; family Taxaceae; genus Torreya; species Torreya grandis. The sequence goes on from JARHVA010003234.1 coordinate 276,192, forward strand.
ATTTGCAGTATTTTTGCAACATTTGGCACCATTCTCACGTATTTCCTGCATTTTGCTAGAATTTTCGTGTACAAGGAACGTACACAATATACCGGCGAGTAACCGATGGTTACTCGCCGATCGGTTACTCGCCGGTTAAAAAATTTGCAAGTTCTTTCATTGTTTGGCGGTTTCAAGTGGCGGTTATTCGCCACTCTGATTTCCTAGCGAGTCGCCGAGCAACTAGCAGTTACTCGTTGATTATGCTATCCGTGGTAGCAACCACAAAGATAGCATCAAATTCCAATTCAGATCTAAAAGAAACAAAAATATTTTTCATATCTCAAATGTGGGTCAATGGACAACCTATACACTTCATTGTTGACAATGGGAGTCAAAACCTGATTTCACTTAAAGCATTTTGACGATTGAACATATCACTGATGCCTTGCCTATAACCATACACCATAGGATGGTTAAGCTCAAGGTCTAAGAAGCACATCACTAAACAGTGTCACTTGATGAACAAAATCAAGCCTTTTCAAGATGAAGTCCCTTGTGATGTAGCGCCATTAGAGGTATGTGACGTTTTACTTAGGCAAGATCATCATAAGGGTTGCAAATACTCACGAACTGCATTCTAGTGGCCTGAAATCAGACCTCATACCCAGCTGATCCGCATCAAATATCATCCTTCCTGCAGTGGATTTAAAGGACATAATTTACTAGAAGCTGGTTGGTGATCATCTTCTAATTAAGGTGGAGGGGAGATTCTATGATTCAATCTCTCACACATGAACTATGTAATTTACAATGGAATGAAAAACACATTCTAAAATTTTTTAAAAAAAAGCTATATTGATTATTACTATTTACTAGAAAAAAAGAAAATGTATAGTCAATCCATCCAACAAGAAGTAGAGCAATCTCAGTAATTCATTGATCTAGTGGAAGACCCTAGTACTTAACGCATTATTTTTATTTATATCTTGAGTTCCCCTTATAAAACCCACAAAAGGAATCTTAGATCAAAAGAATTATAATTTTATAATTTTCTATTGTCCATACATTTCATATAAAATACTTGTGCTGTGGTTATTCGGTAAGAAAAAAAATGAAGTATACCTGTGGCGAATACAACACTACTTGAATAAGCCTGTCATTTGAAGATTTGTTAACTGCCGCCCCAACTCTTGAAGTCCAAGGCTTTGGTTTGCTTTCTGCAACTGCCAAAAGAAAAAAGCAATGGCAAAGCTCTTAGCTAGCAAGCCTCAAGAGATTTGATGAATAACTGTGCTATGCCACTGAAACATATCTTTTGATTTTATTTTTATATTTGATAGAGAATCAAAACCTCCTATATAGTGAGGGGTGAACATGTTCGCATAGCCCATTATCCAAAACTTGTGAAAGCTTAGCCAAGAAAAAAAAAATAAGAACATCATTGTACATGTTTTATCTGGAAAATTCTCGCTCACGTGACAACAGTGATATTATTTAAGTCAAAAGGTGAGGATGCCATGTTTGCATCCAATAAAAGAATAAAATTGATACTGTTGTCAAGATCTTTCTTCTCCTTTTCTAAAATCAGGATATTCTCAATTTTCTAGAGTTGTAAAAGGGTCAAATTGTGCCCCCAAATCCCCACTTTGATTTCACAAGAAGAAAAAAAATATGGTTAAGCATCAAGCTAGGAGAAACATGTTTTTTCTTGCCTTCAAAATGTTATCATGTTGTCTATGATTTGTGTTAGAAGGGAATCCGGATTGTTTAAAGGGGGGGATAATGTAGACTGTCAATTATGAAAACATGTATTGTCATAGCGGACATTATTTTGTTAGTCTTTCGTTGGAATTTAGTTAGTGATGTAGCAAGACACTTAGTGATGATGGTTGGGTTAACCAACAACCGTTGAGCCTTGTTCTTCAAATAGCATATTGTATGTCATGGTAGTGGCATTGGTATCAGGTCCTCCTTGTACTATGAGAATTGTATTGAAACTTATCTTTTATGAATACAAGCTACTATTGTTCGGATTACTATTCTATCTGCATTGTTATTAATGGTCTAGTATCTCAGCAGACATTAATCATGCTACAAGATAATCCCCCTCATGGTGGCAAAACCCAGAGGGAGAGTATCATTTTGGAGTGGGTTGCAGATGTGAGTGAGGCATCAAGAGAGAGAAAAGGGCCTACGCACACACCACAGTGTTTTGTTATTAGTTTTGCATTGGTATCAGTTGCTGACTTTAGTCAATTGTGAATTGTCATGTCCACTTTCTTTTGCTTATTGACTTGGGCATGTCACTATTGATTGCTATGTAGTTTGTGGATGGATGGCAGTGACTAGTGTTTATTATCAGATGTTGTGCAAGTTATTTGTGCTGGACTTATCGCGCTTTGATGTATGTTGCATGTTTTGGGATGATGCCTAGATTTTGTCACAATATTATGTTATGCCTTATAATTTTGGCATGTATGTGAATTCAACTTGGACTTTTGGTTGACAAGCCCTATGGCCTCATGGTCTGCTATTCTGTTACAAGTGCTGCCTTTAGTTTTGATTTACATATAAATGTTTATACTAATGTTTCATTACCTAGCATATGTATAATATGGTTATTACATTCATGCTTGAAAACCTTGACTTGTAATAAGCTTGTCATTTGACCATGGTATGATGTTTGGGTTTTATGTTGGATCTTCTTGACCCTGGTTCAAAGGCTAAAACACAGTTAAGGGATTAGCTTAATGATTAGGTTGTTGACCTAATTTCTCACTCGAGTAACACACAACTACAAGGAGACTTTTTGATGAAACCCTGTCCATTTTCATGGAAGTGCTGTCGAACTTAGAGTTACAGGGTCATTGTCGGCCTTTGAGGGATTCATTTTTATAGCTCTACTACACTCTTCGAGTGCTTACAAGAGTTAAGTCAGTGAAGTAAGGACGGGGAACTTGTGTGGGGAGGCAAAATGGCTGTAAGCATGAGGTTTGAACTGCAAATCTTTTGCGATTCACATTGAAGTTGTTATAGTTCATTGTGGGCATGCCCAAGACTATCACCAATCATAAGGTCTTTGTCTGAGCTTATTGCTCAAATGGTGGTTTGAGATTAGAGGGAGCTAAAACTGCTGCAGCTGAAAATTGTAGCGAGGTTGAAAGAGTAGCATTGTGAGTTGAAGGTGCTTGGGGTTGAGAGCTTGGCTGGAAATAGAAACCTGCAGTATATCTACAGGCATGAACCTTTGTTCTCTTTATCACCCTCTCTCTAAATCTTTTGTTGTAAGATGTGTTGGCATTGGTAATGGCTTGGTTATCTGTATTTGTGTAAGAAAAACCCTAGCAGGGTCTGCATTGAATATGTTTTGTTCTTGATGGCTTGATTTGTGTGTTGTATGAGCGTATGCTCTTGTTTAGCAGTGCTAGGCCTTATGCATGTTGCTCCTTAGACCTATAGAATAAATTGACCTGTACCTTGGCTTTGTTGCATAAGCTAAGGGGAATTTGTAAAGGGATATAGAAATTTTATTGTTTGCTTTATTAAAGAGCCTTAAGCTCTTGATCTCATTTATACTTGGTCTGCTTATTCTTATGCTGTCTCTCTCATGAGTCATTACCATGGAATACAATGATATTGTACTTGGATATTGTGTTCTTGCTTGTGGAATCTTAGCTGGTCCTGAATGATTTGTATGTTGGTTTGAATAGAGTATCACTTACTTCGATGTTTGGCTCTGTTTGTAACCTGCAAGATGACAGAGATCTGTCTTGAAACTTGATGACACCCTGCTAAGGGGGTCTGTGTATTACTTTAATATAGTGATGTGTATGTGACTATGGTAAAACCATCATTGGTGGCAGTGTAGGTATATAGGCTTGTTCCTTTATGGCAATAAGGACCGTAACTGATACATTCATACAATGAGCTTCTCTTTGAGCAGTGTTGTCTTTCTCCTTTGACTATGAACTATCGATGATTGTTAGCAGTCTAGCCAGAAGGCAGTGGTGTAATTTGGTTCGACTCCTCACTTGCATCTACAGCTTCTCTGTGTTTCTCTTGTGTGGAATCTGTGGTTGACTTGATTTAAGGACTGTAACAAGACAGCCAAGGAGGGTTGGGCTCTCCTTGAATGGTCCATCACACTCCACAGACTTTCATGCTTGAATGCCTAGTTAATAAGTGGATAGGTGTGGGTGGATGTGAGTTGATGCATTTGGACTGACAGTTAGCTGTGAGTTATATCTTCATGCTTAAATATTGTAATGACGCCTCTCATATGATTCTTGTAGTTTGATGAACTGTTTTGGTCGGGTTGAGTAGTGCAAGAAGGATTGTTGTTTTTGACCTTCTTGAAGGTTTTGAATGCTGTGATTTTGTGTTTGACTTGAGATTGATGTTTTGTTGTGACATTGTGAGATGTTAGGTAAGTCAATGAGAGCTTTGCTCTCATTGCCTTCCCCAACACATACTCAAGTCTTTAAATTGAATATCTATAACTTATTAGCTTAGACCTGATTTGATTAACAAGTTTTAACCTTTAAGACATCCATGATGATTGTACTTTAATTGAACTTGTCGATTGATTATGATATGAATTAGGGTATTTTGGTTGATAAAACGATATTAAGAAAGGACCCCAACCATGTTAAGAAAGGACCCATGCCTTCATGGCGCTGTTGAAAATTGAAACATGTCAAACATAAACTGTGTGATTTTATTGGTATTAATAGATACGAACACAAATTGGTTCTATTAGCAAAACCTCTGTTAAAAACTCGGTAAGTTATATGACTTGAACTCCTGTAAGACATGGGAATGGTGACTGACATTTGCTTTTATAAGATGGATATGGAGAAGTGGTTTGCTTTCATCTTACATATTCGCATGAACTCAAGATTTTACAAGAAACCATGTTATAAGAACAGAAGGGTACCCTTTACAGCAGAGGCTGTGAGGGACCTTAGTTGGGGCTCTTCTGCAACCTGTGCTGCAAAGAGAACCCTTCAACTCTTATAAGCCCGTTCTCGTCTAAGAATGTATGTTTTGACTTACTTGTGTTCAAACATTTAATAAAAATGTTGAAACCATGGGATTAAATTGGATGCGATTGAAAAACAAATCTTGGTAGACAAACATAGTTTGTTCTCCTAAATGCTAAAAGTTTGAACTGGATGGATGAGATCAGAACTTGCTTATTTGGATGGTTTTGCATTAATGAACATGGTGGGAATTGCTAAACAATAGAGGTGTACCTCTGTTTTCTTGCAAACTATTGACATCTAATTTTGGTCTGGAGGAAGTTTTAATTGTCAAATTGTGTTGTTCTAGAGTACTTGTGTGTTTATTGATCATCAGTTCATATTAGGCTCTTATTGGCACATGTTACCTGTGTTCTAGACTCCGTTTGTTTACCCTTCCTCTAGTTTTCCCTCTCCTCCCCTTGTTTTACTATTGTTATGGGTTTCCTGCAAAAAACATAGCAATATGATTCTAGTCTACCAGGACCGTACCACTAAGTTCCTAGTCTGCCAGGAACAAAGTACGTTCTCGGCTTTTTTGTCTATGGACCTTTTCTAACACTTCCTTTGGGTCTTTCTTGCCTTGTGTTCCTCTTTTACGGCCTTTCCCGCTCATTGTTTGTCGGCTTGTGCGGCAATAGGGTCCTAATTTGAATTTGATTTTCTATAAATACACGGGTGCATTAGTGCATACAAGATGAGTAAAGAGGAGAAAAGTGAATAAGAATTGAATACCAAGGTCAAGAGTGCTAAGCAGCAGTCAAACATTTATTGAAGTGCAAAATTTGAATGTATAAAGCAGAATTTGAATCAAGATTGGATTCATCATATTGCATTGTGCCACTTGTTCATGCTAGTGAAAAGTCATATAGGGTTTAGGGCTTACATCCATGAATTGCTTGCTGAAGTGCACCAAGTGGTATCTTCCAAACTTGTTCTAGAACAGGGGCTTGATAATAATGGAAGGATTCCCCTCAATGACTGTCGTTTTTTATGGTTTTGCAAGATGTTGTGAGCTGATTATGGTTTCAAGGAAGGAGATCAACTTCCCAAAGATGTGTGCGGAATTCCGGAAAAGCAAGTGAGGTTTTCAGAGCTTTGGAGTAGAGGAACAAGGACAGTGAATTTGTTTTGCAGAATATTACAGATGCCAAGAATGTATTGTACAGTTCTGAGAGTGCTAGGATAGGAGTGGACGTTCTTGGTCAAAATTGAAAATTTTCTCTTTTCGCCACAAGTTTTTTGGTTTTTGTCCACCTTGCTGTCTGGCCATGTTTTCCACTATTTTCATCTTCCGACAGTTTACAGATTTGCGATAATTCAGTATACTTTTCAAAACCCTCTCTTTGCACATTTCAATTATTCTAAAATATTCCTTATTGCAACTAAGTCTGAATTTTTTTGGAATGAAAACATGCAATATATTTCTTTAGATAAAAAACATAATAGATGCCCGATCAAAAAGGCAAGTGACCCTAAGCAAAAAGCACTGCAAAAGTCAAATCGGGTTACGAGACAAAGTACCAATTATAGAGTACCAAGGCCCAAGGCCAAAAGTCACAAAGCTAAAAATTACATGATTACTAAGGCACATGCCACTAGCACCAAACAAATACCATAAATATCACTATCCCATTAGAAAATTTAGGCAACCAGTGCTACCAATCTTGTCGAGGAGATGGCAAGCTATCAGGTTTATCTCTCCAACCGCCATCATGGTCGTGCGCAATATCAGGTATGGGATCCTAGCCATCTTGTTCTACATTTTTTTCTTCAATCTCTTCCTCTATCTAATGTTGAGGAGGTGAAATAGCCAATGAAAGACAACACTTTTGCCCTGACCATCCTAGATTGTAGATCTAAATCCTATAGGTCCATAACCATCAACCTAAGGCAATGACCAACCTCGATGCCCTGCAAAAGACGAGAGCCTATGGCGAGCTGGATGAGTGAAGAACACAAAGTCGCTGCACAATCTATGTCGTCCTCTTCCTCGTTCACTTTGCCCTTGTTTTCTCCCTAGAGAATTTAGTCTGGGAGACTTGAGAGGCACTTTGCTAATAGTACAAGGGGCATTCCCCAAATGGCCAATAAGGGTGCAAAGGTGCTCCACCTCCACAACCACTTTTTCAGCGTGTACTTGAATTTGTAACATGAAATTGGATATAGTAGAAATTTTTTAGCAGTAGCAAATTCCTTGTCTAAATGCTTTTTATTAAACATAGCATTATTTTTATTTTTCCAAAGCTGAAAAGAATCTCAATGCCAAAAATATCCCTAATTTGCTTGAACTTTGTTGGAAGCTTTGTAAAATCTCCAAGCAAAATCATGTGCCATGAAAAGGGTTATCAACTGAAGGGATGAAAAAAATAATGGATCCACTTCCAGGCCTACTGAGCTCTCACACAAAACCAAAATATGTGTTTGAGCAACTTAATCTGACCACAAGCATGGCATCTGGGAGTAGGGATCCCCATATGTAACAATCTATCACCAACAGGAAGACCCTAGTATAAAATGCACAATGCAAAATGAGTTTTTTTTTCATTCAATCACTATAGAGTAGACAATATGGAATATTTTTCTCCAACAAGAAGAGAAGTTGTTAAGATTACATCCCCTGTTGAGCCCTTCCCAAGGAATACTGTTGGGAGTAAGCCACTAATAACCAAGTCGGGGTTTATACCGAAGCAAAGGAATAGAGACACTCGAATTCCAATCTTTCAACCATGGGGGGAGGTTTAAGGCCAATTTTATGTAAAGCATCTTCGAGCATAACCATCTAGATTTCAAGACTCTTAAGTCTTGATTTTTGAGACCATATTTTGCTTTGAGAGTAGACCAAAGAGACCACGACCTATCCTGTTTGTCAAAAATATCAGCAATAGTGTGAATGCCTTTTCTAAATAGTCTAAGAGCCTTAACCCTATAGCAGCTTTCGCTGAGGGATTTCCATTGCGAGTGATAAATGGAGACCACCATAGAGATTGGAGTATCAATAGACAACCCAGTTTTGAACTGGTCTCATTTCCAAACAAGTAAAGGTTTAACTATTTCCCAGTGTTTCCAAATGCTCTTAGCAACAAATGTCCCTATAATTTCGATGGCCACATGAGCAATAAGCAACATATGAAACCTCAATCCTTTCCAAGTCATTCTTCCATAAGGACTTCTAGAAGAAATGCAATGCCTAAGAAGGATTTTTCAAGTTTCCTTGCCTTCAATGGCTTGACAAAACCATTTGACTTAGAAGGCAATCCATTGTTTTTTTATATATATTAACCCCAAATCACCAACATCTCTAGGCCTACAATAAAGCTCCCATTCCACTTTGTGAAAGCAGTTTTTTCCTTTAGATTTGGCCCATAAGAAGTCTCTAGGAAACTTCTTCCGCTTCTTGTAGGCAGCCTCAGAAGGGACCTAACAAGAGTAGTACACATGTCGCTGCTAAAACTTGAGTATATTTGGAATTTTCTTACAAAGGAGAGAGAATTTTTTATCTAGTGGATTGTATAAGGTAAAACTACGGTTTTATCATTCATTGTGATATTAAATTCTAAAATAACATAGCATCTAAATGTTTTTAGAACTTCAAGAAGTACAATAAAATATATTGTCATAAAAAAATAGAAAAATCTAATTAGATTCATACTACTATAATTTATGACCCAAAGTGTCAATAAAATACAAATATTTTGATTACAAACAATATAGAGGGAGAGAAGGAAGGCAACAAGATGGATGAATTTTCATGTTTGGCTTCACTCCAAAGAAAAAAATGGTTGCACTTAGATTTATGATGGCAAATGATGAAGGAAAGATGAGAGTTTGTACTTGTAACCCTCACATTCAATTTAAATTTTTGGAAATTAAATTATTTTGAGTAGACGCATTAACAAAAAATTGATTGATTATTGTGAAATCAAAATTGTAAATATATCTTAAATGTAACAACCATGTTGGGAACTAACTATAAATACGTGAAATTATTTTTTCTAAGTTAGACATGTATATTATAAATAGATTATACCATGAGAATCTAAGCAATAATCATACAAAATACTTTAAGTGTGATAATTGTAAATAAGCACGTGACATCTAACAATCATAGATCACTATCATCATATAAAACACATCATAATACAAACATAGAAAGTAATTACAAATATCCAATCACTATTAGTACAATATATAGCCACTGATGTCAATCCATAGTAAATAGTTAATTACAACTCTTCATGATAATGTTTTCAATGATAAATATAATATAATATAATGTACATAAATAAGATGCATGTCTCCCTGGAGCATGAGTTCCCTGGACTATCTAGTATATGTGTCAATCTCAAGTGTCATCTCTTAGTAAGTATTGTTATAAGGAGGGAGAGCATTATCTAAGCACTTCTCCACACCAACCATGGACCAACGATCCCCCACACTAATCCCATCAAGGAATGGTCTTCCCTTCACAGATGTGTAGATAGTGATGGCATGGAAATCTAGAGAGATAATCTAGTACCCATGTGTTGTACGATTTCTAAAAATAAACATGCAGTGTATCATAGAAAATTTGTTCTATTACAAGATATTTTACAAACATTTAAACCATACTCATGAAATGACAATGCCTCACTAAACATACTTTGGCCAAAGTTTTTAATAATAATAAATAATAGCTATCTATAGATCAGTTAAAATTCATACACACCACTCGATCGGATTGTTTTCATCTGGCATTGTGATGCTAGTAAGCTAGTGAAGTCCATTTCACTCCTTACTCAGTATCATCAATGCAAGATTGGTTAACATAATATAACCAAAAATTCATATAATTTGCATCATACTAGCAATTATATCACATAACATGCTAAGCATAAGAGTAATCAAAAAACATACATTTATTCCATCAAATGTATGAATGAATCTCACATTATTTTTCATTCCATACTAGAAATAATTACTATAATTTATACTACTAGGTAAAACACATACTTAACTATAAATTCTATCTTCCACAATTAGATTCTAAACATACTACACCCTATGATAACCCATATAAAATCCACTTCGAATTCTAGGCCTCCAACTAGCTAGGCTTAGCGCTGAAAGATTGTCTATAGCAATTAGTCTTGGCCCATTGGATACTAGAGCTAGAGGCGAGACAAAAAATCTTTAGGCATTCCATATTCTTGACCACCTCCTCCTCCAAAATGGTGATAAAAGAATCATTGGCAAAGTGCCCGTTTATGAGCTGATCGTGAGGAGTGTGAGGAATTTAAGTTCCCTTCACAAGGCCTCTAGAGGCATAATCACTCAACAAGTATCCAAAACCTTGCCTAATGGATCTGAATATGTCAAAATTCCCAAATTGACGCACATTGACTGGCAAACAAGCAAAGGCATCTTTAAAAATGATTTAGACTGACTGCACAAATATGGGCCCAAATCCAAGGGCTTGCAACATGGCAATAATGAAGGGCCATTTAATCCGATTACAAAGGTTCTCAAAATCAATTTTAACAAAGAGAGCTTTTTGTTGGGATGTGCAAGCTCATTCCATCCCTTCCTAGACTACTATAATATTATCAAGAGTGTACATGTCCTAGATAAAGCCTAATTGTTCAGTGCCTAACAACTCAAGAAAGAAGAAACCTGATCCGCAAGACCGGAGCTTTGGTAATAATCTTGAAAGAGACATTGAGGAGGGTGATAGGTCTCTAATTGGTGATAATCTCAAGGTCCCCTACTTTGGGAATGAACTTGATGTTAACTTTGTTGATGAGCTTGCCCAGACAGCTAGTGGCCATGGCTTCAATATAAACTTTATGCAAATCTAGCCCAACAGAGTCCCAGCTTGCCTAGAGAGCTAGCAGCCATGGCATTAGTTTGAACTTTATGCAAATCTGGCCCACCAGAGTCTCAAAGGATTTGATAGAACTCACAAGGGAAACCATCAATTCCTAGGGCTTTGTCATGAGCCATACAATTAACCACATTTTGAAGCTCATCCATGGACAGAGGCCTATCACAATCCATTCTTTGCCCAAGGGAGAGCTTGCAGAGAACCAAATTGATGCATTTCTATAAAGCATTCTCCCGCTCTTCATTAGGGATTTGGTCTTCAAAGACCTCCTTGTAATGCTTGGAAAAAGTTTGAAGGATGTCAGGGAGACCAGTAAGATGGTCCCTGACCTCCTTAAGTGCCTTGATTTGAACAATAGAGTGTCTAGCTCTCAACTTTTGGAAAAAAATCCTTGGACACTTTATCATCAACCTTAAGCCAATGGATTCTAGCCTGGATTTGAGCACCACGAGCTTGATGAATCCCCTGAAACTTGATTTTCTGATGCAACTCTATCGTCTGCATTTGCAAAGATTCATTAAGGGGAGAGAGTTCCAACTCATGGGACACACTATTGAATATTATTATATGAGCAACAATGCCTTGTTTTCTTAAGAACGCCAACAATTGTCCAAAAACCCTTAAGAAAGTAGCAGTGCAAACTATGAATGCCTCCCACCATTCAATCTGGACTTTGTCACTAGTGGGCCATGAGACAGGATTCTACACTCGCCAAATGTGAATAAGGGTGCACTCATGCTGCAAGTGAGGAGTATTGAGATAGAACTAGTTACTAAAAAATTTAGCCAGAGGAGCAAACCATCCTATGTAGAACTTAATGGGCAGTTGGTCTGAAAGAATAATGTCAACAAGAACACTAACTAGCCTATCAAAGCAATGGGCAAATGTAAAAGTGCCTTGCTCAATGAGAAGCGCTCTATCAAGCCGCTTGAAAACTCTATCAATCCCTTGGTGAGAGTTCGATCAAGTGAACCAAGTGATGGCGGAGGAGTACTTGCATTGATGTTTAGGATCATATAACCCTAATTTGTTCCGCATATAGAACCACGCTTCTCTCTCACCAGCGCACCATCTCATGGGCAAGAAACCTCATCCTCTATGGTCTCAATCATGTTAAAATCTCTACAAAATATCTAGTTTGCCACAAGAAGCTCCTCTGTTAACCACCGCCAAAGCGCCGCTCTTTTCACTGCGTCGTTGGAAGCATAGAGGTTAACCAAGCCAAGGGACCATCCAAAATTAAAAACCATCCAAGTGGTATGGTTGGATGGGTCCACCCCCCAGTGCATTACAAACGAGGCAAAAAGTGGTGCTATAAAAGCCATGACTCTGCCACGTCCCATATCATGGCAAGACATGTGACAAGTAGCGTCAAGCCAAATCATTTTTACTGCCATATGCAGGGGCAAACCAATAATCTTTACTTCTTACAAACATAACACATGCATTTTAGAAAACCATTGGCAACTAGCCCTAACCATATACTTGTGAGTTGGGTCAGTTAAACCATGCATATTCCATGAAAAAAATTCACGCGTAACTATCAAGCTTCATTCTCTAGCCATCATGGCCTTCAAGTACCGCAAGACACTCAAAAACTTATGTTGTTGACTTCTAGTGATAAAATCCACAAGTTGTATTGGTCACCGCTCTTCCTACAGATCCCCATTCTCCTCTTTGCCTAGGGAAGGGCTCTACGAACACCACGTTGCTTGTTGGTGAGGAGAAAGAGGGGTTTTTGTAGGTTGTGGGGTTGACGAAGAGGAAATATTCTCCATAGCAAAGAATGTCAGAGCCATGGGCTCTTGTGATCTTAAAAAAGCTTGTTGCAGTCAAAGAGTCTTATGATTTGAACAAAAGACTAGTTTCTTGCGGAGAGTTTGAAACTATCGGCCTAGGGTTAACCTAAGGAGCTTTAGCAACAACTTGAGCAACTAGCAAGGGATTCAGAACCGTGACGACCACGACCAGCTTAGGGTTTGTAGTGAAGGCTAATTTATTCTGATTTTTTAGGTTATTTCAACGACCCACAAATTGCCAACCATCATTGGACCCTTCTTGGGCTTTGCCTTGCTCAATCGTGGTTTTGCCAGAGGGTTGGTGGCAGCCATGAGAGGCAATCTCTTATCTTGTGCCCAACCGACTAGCAACGAAAACAAGTGTTGTGTGAATTGATATACATTACTCGTTGAGTGAAAAGTTGTCCGCCAACCTGAATATCGATGGCTTCCCTACGGTCTTGCACAAGGTCAACTTCCATGCAAACTCTCCCCTCTGAGATTTAGCGGGCATAAAACCTATCAGTTTCAAACCAAACAAAATGACAAGGATTTGGCAAGTTGTTTCATGAATGGCCATTAAGGCATAGGCAGATCAAGGGATTCCATCCAAACCGTGACCTTGAGTTTCGCTTTAGCAAAGACAACAAAGTCTCTAACAAGGGGGAAAAAACAGCCAAAAACTCCTAACATACCGGGGACCATGTTTGAGAATGGCAGCACACTAGGCTGGGGCAGCAAACCTAAAAAGGAAAAAACCTTTGGTCAGGTTTTGCACCCCATCTAGCTTAACACCATGAAGTTGCCATTGAGTCTGAACCCAACGCTTGAGCATGGATTTAATGGCCCACAAAATATCCAATAAGAGCGTGTTTCAAGCCATTAGCATGCTTTTTCAAACTCAAGAATTTCTAAAGCAACATCAAAAGGATTATCCTAAGATGGAGGCATATTACCTCATGGAAGACTTTTGACACAAACTTGCAAGCTTTCATTGGCACCATGGTCTCCACCTCCAGGGTGAAATGCATTAAAGAAGCAAGCTCTCGTGGGGAACTCATTAGATAGAAAGACCGCCCAAACTCAAGAATTTCTAAAGCAACATCAAGAGGATTATTCCGAGACAGGGTTGTATTACCTTATGGAAGACTTTTAGCACAAACTTGCGACCTTTCTTTGGCACCATGGTCTCCACCTCCAAAGTGAATTGCATCTAATGATGCAAGCTCTTGTGGGGAGCTCATTAAATAGAAAGACTGCCCAAAAGGCAGATTCTTGAGCTGTAAGCTATTGAATGCTAATGAAGGCTGAAAAAATCCTACAAAGTCGAGTAAATGATGGCTGAATAACAGCTAGGGGATACAAAACCCTAGGTCATGGTAAACATAACAGACACCCAATGCAAGCAACTCGTGATTTCTCCAAGGCAACCCTAATTAGGTCTGATTTTTATTGCTATATTGGGGTAAATTTGATTAGATCTGATTCCACATTGTTTATGGGTAGATGTATTGCATTTTGATGTAAAACCACTTTCTACACTTACATTTTGGCGAACCCCCTTTGCCTTGCATCCTTTATTGCCTTCTAGGGTTAGATCTTGCTTTCATTTTGGTATATCTGATTTTTCTAGGGCTTATTATGTTCGTTGCAATCATTAGCCTTAGCCCTTGTGTGTGGTTCACAAACCCTAGTTTGTTTTGCTTGCTTTATTGTAAAAAAACTAGGGCATCTTTGCATGCTATATATGTTTCAATCTTATGACACCTAAGGTGATTAGATCTAAGACACCTACTACGTGAAGTGATAAATTGAATTGCAAAGCTGTTGATTTTGTTGAAATTTCTTTGGTTAACACTCGTGCTTATTTGAAAAAGAAAATGGTATCTCTCAATGATGATATTGTTCCTCCTACTGCTTCATGTTCTAATGCAAATGTGAATGATCATGATGTGAATGATAATGTTGTGAATGATAACGTTGTAAATGTATCCCAAAATGATAAAGCTTCTAATGTTAATCTCCATGATGAGAATGATAGAGCTGAAAGACTCGCTATGTTTAGAAAACACATCCTAGACAATCCTAAAAAAATAGATTCAATGTTGTATGTGTTAAAGAGAGGTCCAAAATCAAACCCCAATCCAAGAGCCTCGAGGTGAAGATATACCCCATTAATGTCCACAAATGACCAAAAGAAGGTCAATGGGACTCAAGGATACAACAGTTAACAATAGAAAATTCTAGGAAGAGAGAATCCTAAAAGCCAAATAGAGAAATAAAAACACATAAAACAAAATAAAGCATTGTGCCACTAACATAGGTGGTAATGAAATCAATGCAAATAGCGATGAAGGGCAAACAGGAGCCCCCAAAAGTGTGTCGATGCAAATAGGAAGGACGTTTCGTCAAATATCTTTGTTTATGCCTTAAGTGGAGGAGCCATCTAAGCCATCATCGATCACTGTGAAAAAAATTGGTAGTCCTCGTCGAGGAGTACCCAATGTCGAAGGGGCCAGGTTGGGAAATCTTAGGAGGAAGCAAAGCACTTCCTCTAAAATCTGCCCTAATATCCAAGGCCAATGTAACTACTTGTGGTTTGGGCAGTGGCTAATAAGTAGTAGATCCATGTCATTGGAAAAGGGCAAAGCCATGACGACGGGAAGGAGCAAAGCCACAATGCCGAGGAAGAGAAAGCTAGGGGATATGAGTAATCTGACTAGTAATCGTGTGCTGAGAAGTGCCGCCTAACTAATCTATCAACTCTGATGTGTGAAGTATTGGTGTCCAATGGGTGCTTAGTGTTGTCAATTGCTTGGATGCGCTGGAAGAAAGAGGTGATCAACTGGGTGCTCCAAAGCCTCTAAGCTCCCCCTATAGGGATCAGCACCAAAAGGTGACGAACTTGCAAAGATAAAGAGTCAGGCACCACTGGTCCGGATATCTTAAGAAAGTAGATAGAGTGTTGCCTAAGTCCCTATAGAGGCAATGATATCTTGTTTGGATCTCATAGTAAATGGGGCATCTGAAAATGAAGTGTTCCTCGGTCTCCGCCTCCTGGAGGGAGCAAAGATGGCAGATTTTGATCCTAATAAACAATGTGGTGATCAAATTCGACTTGTAACTAGTGAAAACACACTCTTATCTGACCAAGGGGAAACCTTAAGCCATGGGACCAGTGGCACTGGAGATAGCAAGGGCGGCGAATAATACCATCCATTAATTGTAAGAAATGCTCGACATAAAAAGCAAGCTTGGGGCTAAGCAACTCAAGGGGGGAGATCTAGGTGGCTTGGATATACTATCTATAGATGTCCTCTCTGGCAGCTCTAAGATGGCATCCTTTGTGAGAAACAGTCGGGGGGTATTCAGGGACTACATGAAAGGGGGTAGCCTATCAATAGAGATGCCAATAGAAAGGAGCAACCTAGTCTCAAAGTAGCAAAAATGATGGCGTCTGGTGGGGACCAATGAAGCAATCCTCTCTAAGTAGCAAAGTGCTAATTATGGATATCTCTCACAACCAAAGGCTGAGTCCTCCAAGGATCTAAGTTTGTGGATGTATAAAGTAAGCATGAACATAGTCTCAAGGCGTAGAGGCTAGGCTGCAAATTCAGCTTGGTGATGTACTAAGGAACTATCCACTTGCAACGGATCATGAGTTGTAGCATGAGAGTTTGAACCCTCTCAATAAAGGGCCAATCAATAGCCCCAAAGCTAGGTCCCCAAACCTCTAAACCATATAGAATTGTAGGTTTGATGATTGTATCAACAAGGCGTAACTTGGAAGTGATGTCCTAAAAGTGGATCTAGAAACACTGACGTTCCAAGAGAGAGAGGCATACCCCTTGCAAAGGCACAAGTGAGAGGCAAACTTCATGCTAATGGATGGTCCAAAAAATTGGACCCACAAATATGTGTAGGCCGATGTGATCTCTAGAAGTTGCCTTTGTAGAAAAACTAGAATCTTGCAAGAGAGTGCTTGGAGATATTGAAAATCATGACCGTAGTTTTACTAGAGTTGACCACACAATGTCAAAGTTTGTAGAAATGAGCAAGGGTATCAGGGTGTTACTGTAAGCCCTCGATAGAGTGTGAGAGGAGGACGACAACATTGGCAAAAAGATGGATAGCCATAAGCACCTCATGCAAAATACAGCTATCATTCGCAAGGGTTTGTTGCCAAAGAAACTCATCTAACTCATCAATGCAAATTCCAAATAGGGTCGGTGAGAGAGGACATCCTTGCTTGAACCCAATAGTACTCTTCACAAAGTTAGAGAAACCATGAGAAGTATAAAACTGTCAAATAACTATCTTATCAAGCCCCCAAGTAGTGGTAATTAGAGAATCTAGGATGACAATATATCTTAGCTTCTAGAAAGGCAAGTGTCTCAAGAACCAAGTCAAAATCTTTCGTCAAGTCAAAAACACAACAAAAGACTTTGGAAGACCTATGACGAGTCTCTTCAATAATAGCCCGGAGTGTAAAGATATGGTCAATAGTTTGGTAGTCTCTACTAAAGTTATTAGTTCGCTATTAGTTAGACATTAACTAATGAACGGTTATCAACCTTCCCAACTGATGTAACTTCTTTTATGCTTAATAAAAGACGGACACAAGGTTGTAAATGTGTTGTATGCCTTCAATTTCTCTTCATTCTTTTGGCATTCATATTTACTAACATTGGTATCAAAGCTATTGTTCGAGGTAGCCCTAGTCGGGTACAAACTACAGAAAAAGGTTCAAGGTTTGAGGAAACGCTAGGAAAATTAGTAGGGTACAAACTTGTAAAAGGCATTCAAATACGAGTTTGTGAAAGAACAGACCAAACATGAAGAAGGATTTTGTAGACAGAAACTCGCATGGGAAAACAAGTGTAGAACAACAAGAACGTGTGGAAAAGACCAAAATGTTGTAGGGGTCGTAAAGGAGACCAATCAGATTGCCAAGGCACAGCAAAAGAAGCCCTGTGCAGTCACAGGAGAAGAACACAAGTTCGAGCATAGAAAATCATCACGAAAATCGCTGCAACATATTGACGCAAGTTAGGGCATAGAGAGAGTCATGAAAATTGTCACGGTTTGCAGAAGGTAGTCACAAAAAATCATCAACTAGAGCACAGCTTGTACCGGAGGAGAAAAATACATGTTTTCATGCGGTCAAATAGCTAGGGCACGGTAAAAACACGATTTTCACTTGCACCCTTTTTTTAGACATGATTTGTAGTCCATCATGCTATAAGATTTTGGGATTTGCAGTCCATTGCGTTGTACAATTTTCTAAGTTTGCAATTCAAAGCATTTGTGTTGTAAGTAATTTTGAAAATCAAATTATAACCTGTACATCTCCTTGTTTCATTGATTTCGGGTCAGAACTGTACATTTCCCTGTTGCATTGATTTTTTGGGTCAGAATTATACATTTCCCTATTGCATTGATTTTCGGATTAGAGGACCAATTTTGTGGGTCAAATGGTCGATATTCAGAATTTAATTATGTCAAAATTTAGTTTTGTCGAAAGTGCACAAATTAACTAGTCATAACTACAATGTTTGGAGTCATAAGATTTTAACAATTACAGAATATCATGATTGTGATAAAATCATTCTCGACACTGAAGCAAGACCTATTAGTGAAGGAGAACAAAGGCATGACAAAATAAGCAGTCACAAGAGAAGAAAACATAAGTCAAGGCATAGAAAAACATCATGAAAATCACTGCAGCATATTGACGTTAAGGCACAGAAAGAGTCACGAAAATTGTCACGATTTGCAAAAGAGAGACAAAAAATAATCAGCAAGAGCACAACTTGTACTAGAGAAACATACCTGTTTTTACACGGTCAAATAGCTTGTGCACAACGAAAATGCGATTTATGTTTGCACCCTATTTTTAGATGCAATTTGTAGTCCATTATGTTGTACAATTTTGGGATTTGCAGTCCATTGCATTGTACAATTTTCTGATTTTGCAGTTCAAAGCATTTGTGTTTTAAATAATTTTGAAGTTTATATTATAAGCAAATTCAGATTATAACTTGTACATTTCCCTGTTTCATTGATTTCTAGGTCAGAATTGTACATTTTCTTGTTGCATTGATTTTTCAGATCAGAACTGTGCATTTCCTTGTTGCATTGATTTCAGAGTTAGAGGACCAATTTTGTGAGTCAAATGGCCAATATTCAGAATTTAGTTTTGTCGAAAGCACACAAATTAACTGGTCTTAATTACAATGTTTGGAGTCATAAGATTTTGACAATTACGGAATATCATGATTGTGATAAAATCATTCTCGGTATTGAAGCAAGCCCTATTACTAATTTTGTTGATTATGATAAGCGTCATAAGGAGGCCTTATTGTTGTTAATGTTGTATGTATTAGATGACATGATTCATGAGATCCAGAATGCCACTTAAGCAAGTGTGCCTTAGACCAATCTGAAAAATAAGTATCAAACTTCTATGAAAAGTGGGTTTTGTACTTGAGTAATTTGTTATTTTCCACAAAGATGTCTGAGGATGAGTCCTTGTCAAAACATCTTCATTAGATGAAAGATCTTTGAGACCAACTCGTAGCCATTGACAAAAAGATGTATGATGACGACATGGTCGCTTTTGTTCTAAATAGCTCAACGCCCCCATATGAATCTCTCATGGAGGCTTTGCACTTGATGGCCGAAAGGCAAACACCGACATTTGATCAGGGTGGTTCCTATTAAATGTAGAAGGAATGCAGACAGACACAAGCAAATAAGTCCAATGTTGGACAAGTAGAGAGTACATTTGTTGCTAATTCGAAGAGGAAGTTGAAACTTATCTTTGTTGATTCGTCTTCTAAGTGTCGGGGGAAGTCTTTTGATAGTCATTAGGGTTGAGCCTATCAAAAAGCATTGTCAGAAGCAACAATATGCACTTTCCCAACAAAACAATAAGGCAACAAATGTGGCAGCAGTTGAAGAACAAGATTCTGAGGAAGAGTATGCCCTTGTGGGATTATACTCGAACAATAGTGTTATCAGTTGTTGGTCCGTTGATCCTGACATTTCACATGTTGTAAAGACCGGTACGTCATATTTACTACAAGTACATACTTTTCTAATTTAGTTTCATCAGCTAATGGTCAGTCACATATAGTAGAGGGAATAGAAAATATTTGTATAGTGTTAAATAATGCTAGAAAAATCATAGTAAATAATGTTAGGTATGTTCCTAGCATGAATACAAATCTCATGTTTATTAGTTAGTTAACAAAAAATCTCAACATTGTCATAGATTTCTCTGGGAAACAATGTATTGTGTCTGATGTAAAATAAGACATAGTAATTGCCCTAGGTATTGGGCAAAGTGGTTTGTATAGGCTTGTTGACCCTGCCACAGTTGACTTAAATGCATGTGTAGAGGGAGACTCCACCATATAGGATGTGTTGGAGGATGAAGTTCATCATAGGCGTATTGACCCTGTTTTAGTCAACTTACATGCACTAGTGGTGGAGGAAATATCCATTAAAAAAGATGTGCAAGAGATACAATTCCTCAATCAAATGCATGGGTAGTTGAGAGGGAGGATGAAATGTCTCAGTCAAAGGCACTAGCTCTGAGGACCAGAAACAAAGATGTTACTTCGGCAAAGCATGCTCATTTTGCTCTCGCTTCTGACCTTCGTATGGTACCTATACCTCCAAGTAAACAACCCATTGGATGCAAATGGGTGTACAAAGTAAAATGCAAAGTTGATGGTACTTTGGATAAGTACAAGGCTCATCTTGTTGCGAAAGGTTTTTCCCAATAAGAGGGACTAGATGAGGAAATTGTTTCTTCTCATACTATGGAGTTGTTTTTTACTCACACTAATACTACGGAATTGGTTTTTACTCCTATCACAAAGATGATCACATTTTGGTTGCTTCACTCCACAGCAACTCAATTTGGTTTCCTAAACGGATATTTGGATGAGGAAGTCTACATGAAGTTGCCTAAAGGTGTTCAGATACCTGGTTGTGATCATTTGGTTTGCAAGTTGATTTAGTCTATGTACAGACTTAAGCAAGCTCCACGAGCCTTGTATATTTTATTTGATCAGCATCTTCACACTTTTAGATTTACAACTATGGAGGTAGAGCTGAAGTTATCAATCAATGATGATTCATTTGTAACAATCCTTGCCCAATCTGCCCTTAATTGTCTCAATTTGTTGCCTTGTAATTTTTTCAAACACTTTGTATGCAAAGTGCTTCACAGTTTGATGGTTTGTTTGAATGATGATGGATTAAAACTTCAAGTGTTTATAGAACAATGCAAGAATGACAATGCTAAGTTCTAGATGCAAAAATGACTTCATTTTGTTCTTTTCTATGCAATTAGATGAGCAAACAAATCGCCTACAGCGAATGGACATTATGTCGAACAGTTGGCATGCAACCTACTAACTCAATTCAAATACTCAAAAGATAACTATAAATGACCAGCAACTTGTGATTCTTATTTTTATTGATGATTTGATACAATGCTCCACTAGACTAGCCATGACTCTTGGCATAAATAAGAATTACAATTATATGGTATGCTGGTATGAAAGATGCACACCTACAGTTGCAAATATAAACCATACTAAATGATGAATTGTATGCAATGAAACCTAGTTGAATTGAGGCGCCCTTGAGAATAGATGAAGGAGCAAGCAATTTCCAAGTGAAAGGAGGATCTCCCAAGCCAAATTGAATTTTCTAAGCCAGCCGCCTTTGTTCTGGTTTGATCTCAAATTTAAAATAATATGCAATGAATATGCGTTGTCTCAAGCATCTAATATCATCTCCATGCTCCAAGGAAGTGGGCGCACCAAGCCAAGCAAAGAATCGATGCAAATTGGAACCCACACAAGCAAAAACGTCCCTCATATGGTGTCCTTCCTTGACAGTAAATATCTGATTTTTATATCAGATTTCTCCACAATGCAATATGCTCTCTTTGTCAGGATCCTACTGCCCACTAAGGGCACACTTGATTACCTTTGTATTAGCAACTAAACACGGAATTTAACCAGACTGATAAGTAACTAGAAATATGAAACAACACAGGATATGAGAGACAATACCCAATTGTATTAATACTCATTCAGAAGAAAATACAATAAAGAAGATGCCACACTTCTTCTTCCTACACCTCTAGAGCTCCCACACTTCTAGGGTTCACCTGTAATTCTCCTTCAACACTTCACTCTCTCATCACGGTCACAACAATCAACTCCAATACAGAGTTGTTCACCTCCACCAGTCAGTAACAACGCTGCCAGTACACCAAGTACACAACCGTACTCCAAGTAGATCTTCCCTTCTCTTGCTGCCACCTGCAAGTCAACAGACCTTACTTACCATGTAGATGTCTCTACACCCTGAAGAACCCTTGTCCTTGCCTCACCAAGTCCTCATGATTCTTCAACCAGTACCCCGGTAGATCCCCTAGTAGAACTTGCACAACCTGCAACTCTCCTTGATCATACACACTCAGCACCCCTTTGGAACTAGGAGGAGCTACTCTTGCTCTCTCTTCAAGTACAATGGCTTTCTAGCACAATTTTACAATACAGCCCATGAGTCTATTATATACATCTCATGCATACAATAATTAGACTTTCTTAATTACAATAATTAGACACACAACTCAAGACTATAATTAGCCTCTTAACATGCAAACAACCGATTCGTTAACAAACTATTCGTCAACTCGCAGTTCTAGAACCGCACAGGCGACCGACGTCGATTTCTGTCTGCCTGGAAGTGACCGACGTCGGCCGATCCTGACCGATGTCGGCAGCTTCCTGTCTCTCCCCTGATCGACGTCGGTTGGCCTGACCGACGCCGGTGTCTGTGACACTTCAGCAACTCCTCCTATTCGCATCCTGGTGAAGCTTTTAACTCCACAACCTAACAATCTCCCACTTGGAGATAAACAGCTGCACCTGTCCCTGTATCTTCGTCTAATTCATTTCCTGGCTTGTATCCCTCTTCAAACTCAATCCTGAAGACCAACCACCACACAACTTGTGGTGCATCTCCTGTCATCCAAGTAACTTGCCACATCCGAACCTACAACTCCATGTAGTGAAGACCTTGACCCTGCATAACAAGTTAACCTGCTGCTAGTCCCTCTCAAATACCCGAGAATCCACTGAACTGCCCTCCAGTGCTCCTTCCACGAATTGGCTACGAACTCTCTGACAACTCCCACTGCTTGGAAAAACTCAGGCCTACACTCGACCTCATGTGATTTCGAACACTGTTCTAAGCTCAGCTTGAACTGTCCAGCCCTTGGTATGCTTACTGATTCTGCATCCTGCGTATTGAACCCCACCAACACCTTCTTCACATCAGCTCCCACTGGAGACAAAAAATCTCAATGTCTCTTATGCCAAAAAATTTCGCTGCTCCCCAATTCTTCATGACATACCTCTGAACTAACTTTACATTTAGCTCAGAAACTCCCTGCATGTGTAACCCTGCAACAAGCAACCACACAACAGTAACAGGATAATGTTGCAATCATCATCCAACCCGGTAAAGACAAACACAATAGTTACACTGACATTGACTAAAGTCTGCTTTGTCATCCACCTGTCAAAACCTGTACCACTGTCCTGCAGCTTCCTCAAGACCATATACCTGGCCTTCCGTCTCACGTATCCATCCACTCTCTTCTTTAACTTGGGAATCCATCCGTCTTTCAGTGCTTTCATCCCCACTGGCAACTCTACCAAAACTCCCGCTTGGTTCTCTTCTGTAAGAATTCATGCCATGCTCCCACTGTTTCCTGGATTCTACCTTCATTGCCTCTTCACGTCTTCCTAGTTCTTGACCATCAGTAAGCAACAAGTAAGAAGGTGAACAACGAATATGAGATCCACTTACCCTTTCAGTCCTCCATATGGGCGTTTGAAACTCCTTGACAGCTTGTTGTCCACCCAACATCCGTTCCAGTGACTGATCTCAGCCATCTCCCAATCTGCACCCGACCGACGTCGATTCCCTGACCGACGTCGGTGTACCTTTTGCCGACGTCGGTTCCTGTATAACCGACGTCGGTTCCTGCTGCCCGACACCACCGACTCTGTTGATTTGCACATGACCGACATCGGTCCCTGTCTGTTCGACGTCGGTTCCTCGTGACCGACGCCGGTACCTGTGTTCGCCTGTGAGTGATGACTTTTTACCCGCGAGCTCCTTTTGGATCAAACCCTTATCCATATTAACACAGCGCTGCTCAGAATAATTCAGTCCCTTCAACTGATCTATGTCCGTCATCTCCATGAACACCAAAGCTTTCCAATTCTTAAATTTGTCAAAGATATCTGTCTTCCGCTTAAGAACATGCATTCCCTTCTTACATATGTAACCAAGCCTACAAAGCCACATCTTTGCAACAGAAGGTGAATCAGTAATATAAGTAGATAGATAAAGGATACTTACTTTTTTACCACCGTCTAATTCAAGTGCATCCGCTGTGAGAGTTACTGTGCATCTCTCATCACCTAACTTTCCTGAAGAAATTAGACTCATCTCCAAAACTGGTACCTGCATGACCTCTTTCAACACCGGTGTGTTATATGTCTGCAATTTCAGCTTCACTTCCCCTTTGCCAACAATCTGACAAGGCTCACCAACCCTTAAATAAATCTCTCCAAAGTCTCCCTGGACATACTCTTGAAAAGATGCTCTATTTCGGGTTGCATGAAAAGAGGCAACAGAATCTATAAACCAAGATTCTACTTTATCCAGAGCAACCTGTGCAACAACACCTGCAACATCTGCTTCTACACGCTGATCTTCTACCGACCAACAATCTTCTTTTACCTGCTCTTTCTTTCCATCAATCAGACCATTTGTGCTATTCAGTTTCTCCATTCGTAGCTTACTTTTTTCTGCCATTGCTATACTCCCACTCAATCAGAAACTCCTGTGAGTAATCTGTAATCAACAAACACTAACCAGATCTGAACCACCTGTTAGTCAATCCAACTAAAAGCTCTGATACCAACTGTCAGGATCCTACTGCCCACTAAGGGCACACTTGATTACCTTTGTATTAGCAACTAAACACGAAATTTAACCAGAATGATAAGTAACTAGAAATATGAAACAACACAGGATATGAGAGACAATACCCAATTGTATTAATACTCATTCAGAAGAAAATACAATAAAAAAGATGCCACACTTCTTCCTACACCTCTAGAGCTCCCACACTTCTAGGGTTCACCTGTAATTCTCTTTCAACACTTCACTCTCTCATCACGGTCACAACAATCAACTCCAATACAGAGTTGTTGTTCACCTCCACCAGTCAGTAACAACGCTGCCAGTACACCAAGTACACAACCGTACTCCAAGTAGATCTTCCCTTCTCTTGCTGCCACCTGCAAGTCAACAGACCTTACTTACCATGTAGATGTCTCTACACCCTGAAGAACCCTTGTCCTTGCCTCACCAAGTCCTCATGATTCTTCAACCAATACCCCGGTGGATCTCCTAGTAGAACTTGCACAACCTGCAACTCTCCCTGATCATACACACTCAGCACCCCTTTGGAACTAGGAGGAGCTACTCTTGCTCTCTCTTCAAGCACAATGGCTTTCTAGCACAATTTTACAATACAGCCCATGAGTCTATTATATAGATCTCATGCATACAATAATTAGACTTTCTTAATTACAATAATTAGACACGCAACTCAAGACTATAATTAGCCTCTTAACATGCAAACAACCGGTTCGTTAACAAACTGTTCGTCAACTCGCAGTTCTGGAACTGCACAGGGGACCGACGTCGGTCCCTATCTGCCTGGATGTGACCGACGTCGGCCGATCCTGACCGATGTCGACAGCTTCCTGTCTCTCCCCTGACCGACGTCGGTTGCCCTGACCAACGCCGGTGTCTGTGACACTTCAGCAACTCCTCCTGTTCGCATCCTGGTGAAGCTTTTAACTCCACAACCTAACACTCTTAACCAAGAAAAATCGATGCCAAGCTATATAGAAACCAACACCAAAAGATAGCTATGCAACCTCCACAAATTCACCAAATCGATGTCTCCAAAATTGGCCAATGGCCACAAATTTTGCTCCAATTGAGATGACTGAAATATCACCTCCAAAATGCAACCCTTCAAGAGATATTTCACTCTCTCAGTTATGCTATCAATGGGAGTTATCGTTCCCAAAGACAAATTGATTCACTGCAGAAAACTCTAGGCTCCACTAGCATACCACAACAAGACAACGTCAAATCTAGATGATTCATAATGGCAGTCCACAGCTCCCTTTATACTTTTTTTTTCTTTCCTTCATTTGGGAAGTTTCTAGAAACATCATAATATTTTATTATTATTTTTCCCTTTTAAAATATTATATTTGCACTTTAATATAAAATAATGAATTATAACATAAAGTACAAATATAACATCATCTTGTAACATGAGGTTTCCAAAAATAGAAACATTCTAATAAATCATTAGAAAACCTCCAGAATATGTCGGAAATTCCCCAAAGAAACCAATTGCCATTTGGGTAACTGCAGAGAAGACCCTCTAACCATGCCATTTAACCTACGAGGGCCACTGATAGGGTAATCATGCCAAAAGTACAATGTCTAACTAGAAGGGGACATTACTAAAATAAATACAGATTTTATACTTGAAATAGTAATTTAGATAATAAAATGAAATTACATTTGAGTTTTCAGATCTCAAATAATATAATGTGAATCTTCAATGGGTTTCACCCTTGAGTTATCGTGATTACAAGGGTTTTCGTCCTTGAGTTATCGGGATTACAAGGGTTTTCATCCTTGAAATCAGATTACACAATTAAGGGGTTTCGTCCTCAAGAGCAATTGTAAAGCATGATGCTCGTACAATGTTATATATTTGAATACATGATTGAATGAATCCTTTCATACCAACAACTGATTATTAACACTTCATAGCCTTCCATCAAAAGACGTAACTCCTCCAAGGGTGGTGACCTTTCGTCAAAGGAATGTTGGTTACCGGGTAATTAATTAATGTTGTATGAATGAATGTTGTTTAATTTATTGGTGGTTGTTTTATTTAATGACTGTTTTTTATTGGCGCTCCTCTTATGAGCGATTTCTTAGTGAATTGTGGCACTTCACTTCAAAGCTGAGATTTCATTTGGCTGATTGTGATTTCTCTTTAAGACCTGCAATTTTCATGTTGGTGATTTTTTCATAGTGTGGCGCTCCATGCATGTGGAACGAATTCCTTATTGTTGAGTTATTTAATTCAAGGACTGCCTTATTATTGGCAATTTTATTTAAGGACTGAGTTGGTGATTTTATTGGGGATATTACAATTCATCACCAATCAATGAATCACTCTACAGAGAATTGGTGGACAGCTTGATTTATCTTATGTCCAAACAACTGGATCATTGTTTTGTTGTTGGCTATCTTTTTTTCAAGTTTTTGTCCACACCAAAGCTCCTCCATTGGACAACAACAAAATGTTAGATGACTATCAATTTCATGTTGTTATCTAAAGAGTGGTTTGAAAATGTAATAACTAAACTCTTAAGTTGGTCCCATTTCTTTGTAAAATTTTGGGACAAACTTGGAGTAGTCTCTGATTTAGTCATTAAGGGTGGGTATTAAAATTATTAATTAGCTATTAATTAAACATTAACTAATGGGCAGTTATTAACCTTCCCAACTAGTGTAATTTCTTTTATGCTTAATAAAAGATGGACACACAAGTGTGTGTGTCATATGCCTTTCATTTCTCTTCATTCTTTCAGCATTCATATTTGCTAACAGTCTCTCTTGAACCTAACCTACCCACTAGCTCTAATATTATTCCTTTTCAAGTGCTCTTACAACTACATGTCTAAAATTGTGGCATAAAGTTGAGCAAATGCAGGCCCAATCGTAATGGTCTTGTAGTTTCTAGGGATAGAGAGATCCTTGGACTTATGAATACGGTGAATGATATGTTGGGACCGTGACTAAGGAAAATCTTAACACCCCACCCCATTAAAGAGTGTGGCAAGGGGAAAGGCAAGGGAATCCACGCCATATTTGATGAACTCAGCTTAGAGACCTTTGCAATCAGTTGCTTTGTTGGTGCACAACTTCAAAATAGCTCTCTTGACAAAAGAAGTGGAGAAAACAAAGGAAGGTGGAGAAATGGGGGCAATGGTAGCAGGATAGTCTGGAACATCATCGAGGGAATTAGCATAGGAGACCCATGCTTCAGAGGTGATGTCAGAAACTGTGGTTTTAAGCAGTAAAAGAGTACACCAAAAGGTCTTGGGTGAGTGGTGGAGATCAACAAAGAGTGTAAGTTGTCTAGATGCAAGAAACTCTCATTTCTTAAGTCAAATAAGACAGCGGTACTCCCTGTGGAGTATGTGTAAGGAGGCAGGGTCATGGTTTAAAGAAAACCTAAGTCTCTAATGAAGGGATTTACACTTATCATCATACACCAATTCATTTTGTGGCAGGTAGGGGATTTGGAGTAATGTATAGTGTGGGGACAAGAGTCAAGGGCAGCATCCCCTTCCATGCCCGATAATGTGATTTTTTCCCAACCTATTTCTAATGATATTCCTCCTCTTCTATCTTCCAACCATGTGGATGTTCCTTTGCCTTTTCAAAAAGGTTTCAATGCTTCACTTGTTACTTTTCAAATTATTCAACCATCTCAACATGCTTCCCAACTTTCATCTGTTCTTCATAAAGAATCTCAATTGGCTAGTGCTTCCATTCCCACTTAATCTACCACCACTTCTCTTCGAAATCTTGAAATAACCACTCTTAGGCAAATCTTATGTGATGTTCAACAAGTTAAATTGCTTTCTCAAGGGTCTCAAAATCCAATCACTGGGGTCACTTCACATGATATATCATTCAACCCCTTGGCTTAGGATGCTTTTGCCTACTCTTTATCTATAGGTTTTATGGCTCCAAAATTTGAATTATTCAATGGTAAAGGAGGTCCTTCTCATCATGTTAATTCTTTCTATGCTTCTTGTCTAGATTTTGTGCATAATGATAAATTGTTGACTAAGCTATTTCCTAAAAGCCTCAAGGATTTTGCTCTTGATTTGTTTTATTTCTTGCCATGTGGATCTATACATTCTTTCACTACTTTAGCCGATGATTTCTTAGCCCATTTTTTGATCAACATTAACACGAAAATTACGTTTTTACAAATTCTTTAACTCTAACAAGGACCTAATGAGGATGTTAGTGCGCATGCGCTTAGATTCAAGGCATTGGTTACAAAAATGACTCACCAATTACATGATAGCAAATTACAAAGTATATTAGCTCAAAGTTTGTTTTTATCCATTAAAGACAAAGTGGTCTTCGATAAATCCATCTTTCAATAATATTTGTCATGCAGTTAGAAACTATGAGATCAAGATTTTAGAGACTAGCATACTTAAATATGGGACTAATGCCCCCACCTATAGTGGAGCGAAATTTCAAGGTAATTTAACTTTCAAGGCTAAGCGTAGTTACAATACTTTCCAACCTAAGAATGAGGCCAAGAATGTAGTAAGCATGGTGGACCAACTATCCAACAGGCTAGTCTTATCACAACAAAGAGAATGAAGACAATTTACAAGATTGAGTGAATGTTCTCAAATTGTGCTTAAGCAATTATTTGATTGCAAAATGATTAATTTACCTCCTATTAGAGAAATGGATCCATCAAGGCCCTTGCCTAAGAACTCTGACGCTATTAGACTAATGCTTACAATGCTTGTGTGCTAAGTGGGTCCCCTTGCGTTGTAATTAATACCAAAAATACATAAGGAAAGAAAAATGTCACTAGGTTAACGACTACAATGCTAAATAGGCTAGAGGGTGAGAAGCCCAAAGTGGTTGATTTAATTCACCATTCTTCCCCCTACCAACAAATCAGTACAATGATTGTGTACTACGTAGGTCCCCTTGCCTTGTGATTATTACCAAAAATACATGAAGAAATAAAACTATCACTAGATCAATGACAACTCATGAAGGTCATCTTCAGATGAATTAAACACATGCGAGAAAAAATACCACAAAAATTAACAATATAATTAAAATTTCTTGTGAAACCCTTCACTTACCTAATACAAAAAATATGTATCATTGTTTCTTCTTGTTGGCATATAACAGAAGCATTGTTTTTAATATGGTTTTTTTCAATCTTGCCTTTCCTTATATGCTTTGATGAAGAAGTAACCAATCCAAAACTTTCTGTCCTTTGATATACTATGGGATCTCCACAGCTATCTTTCCTAAGGGTCCTGCACCCCCACTTTTTATTTATTTGAAAGGAAAAAAAGAAATTTATGCCTGACCTTGTCATAGAGACATTTAGTTTCATAAGAGTAGAAGGGCGTCTCATTACTCCTCCTACAACCCCTCCAAATATCCCCCAAAACCTCCATTTGCATTTTAAAAAGGTGCACTTGATGGATAACCTTGTAAAATGATATGTAATTGGTATAAACATTTTATTCTTACTTCATCAACACAGGTCTTAACATGCTTAATTCTGATATGAACTGGTTTGAATTGATATTCCTCTAGTACTTTGCTTATAAACAAACTTGCTAAATAAGGCCTGAATTTATGACAGTAGTTGCAAAATATCAAATGGAGTAAATAAATGACCAAAAACAATCACATAAAGAGAGAGATAAGACAAAAGATTTGCCTGGAGGAACCCAATGTAAGTAAAATCTAGCAACTTGGGCTTACGTCTCCTTATTTCAAACAAAATCAGCAAGAATTACAAGCCAATTGCTACCATGGAGCCTCCAAGAACACTGTGGTGATATTACAGCACTTCTACAATGCTCCCATAAGCTTGCCCTACTCCAAAACTAACTTAAGGAAACTTACTTTACTCCTGCACTCAGTTGTATAAGCATTTTACAATTTTAGATGATTTTACATCATCCCAATGGGTATAATTATGCTTCTACATGATCAAACAAAGGGCGCAGAAGACACAGAATGACTCTTCAACTCAACATTGAAAGTTAGAACGCCATGGCTTCCACTGTGGGTGGTTTGAGTTCCTCATTTCTCCTATCTGGGAATTCAGCAGTACTATGCAAAGCAGATTCATCTGGATCTGAATTTGCCTGATTTACCCTGTTTGTGCTTAATGCATACTGTGCAGATTCCACTGGAGCCGAATGTGCCTATTACTCCTGTTGTTTGGTTTTGGAAAGATCCCTGAGGGTCTAGACCAACCCAAGGCCTTACTTACCTTCAGTTCACTCTGAAACGTATCCTGCAGATGTTGTACATCTGCCATTATCACGTAGAGTGTGAGTGAAAACTTGCCTTGAAAACATCGTTCCTCACATAAACCATGAAGGAATATGATACAACTAAAACAAACTGAATTACATCAAACAAGAATGATCCAATTTGGCTCATAAAGCCCTAGGTAGATAGGTTGTTCTGCTCCATTCAATCTTTGGCTAAAGTTCAAAGCCCCAAGTTTTTCATAGAGTTTTTCTCTTTCTCCGATAGGTTCTTATTCTGAAAGAACCCCTTTCATGACAGCCACTTCTGTACTAAAATACTGGTGAGGAAATGTCTATATGTGCTTTGCAACTAGATCCCATGCATTGTGTGGGCCTTCAAATTCCCAGTGCAATTGATCAAAACAAGTTTCCATGCTTGCCAAATTCCATTGACAATCATTGAACTGATGATTCTAAGTGCACTAGCTCCAACAAGTACATCACGATGGCAAAGGGAACTCTAATCACAGAAATGTGTGGAGTTGTTATGATTCTGTGTCTGAATAGAGCTTTCCATGAAGTATTAGTATCCAAAACACAAACCATCCATTTTTTAGCTAGTACTGCTCCTTTTGCTTAAATTTTAGTAATATCAAAGGCTTCCTCCACCTTTGTGCAGGTTTCATACCTCACAAAACGCTAGGTGTAACCCCCTTGTGCCAATTTGTTTTCCTTATAAACATTGCTTTATTAATTTAACATTTATGCTGCTTTGCTGAACCCAGTTTTTGAAGGGAAAAGCCAAGCCAAGTAGAATATGTCTTTTGCTGCTGCTAATATCCTGTCAACATGTGTCCTACATTTTTATTCGTGTGTTGCATTTGCCAGATTAGTTCCATCCAGGCACAGATTATTCGTGTCAAACATTAAGCTTGGTTCAGAAGCAGGTTAAGGGACAGTTAATATAGACATTCTCTCGTAATTCAATCAAGAGTTGGAAAGCTCTATGAATGTACTCTTTCGTGGTGGAATCCTTATTTTATAATTTTATCTAATTTGACTTTTTTAGCTTAGCTTTTTACAAAGGTCTAAATTTGTGTTGTTGCATTCTTGGGTCCATAAAATACTTTTAATTTCAATAAGCACAGGTTTATATATATTGCTACAAATCTCTTGTAATGTGCATAGCAATAATTCATCTAATGTTATCAAAGTTCTTGAGCTGTAACAACAGTGCACATTCCTTAACCATTGAGTGTACTTTGCAAGCAGAGCGTTAGTATGTAAAGGTGGAGTAACAATGTCAATCGTCTTTCATCATAATAGTGTTGCATTGTTAAATTCTATTTTATTTTCATTTCAAGGATTCATGACATACTGTTGTGTTATTAGGATTTGAATATTGTTTTATATATATTTTCAGAAAAAAATAACC
Source organism: Torreya grandis (assembly GCA_037957365.1). Lineage (NCBI taxonomy): Eukaryota > Viridiplantae > Streptophyta > Pinopsida > Cupressales > Taxaceae > Torreya > Torreya grandis. The sequence continues at coordinate 308,540 of JARHVA010003234.1, forward strand.
TTGTAAGAGAAGTATAAACCTGGGGTCTTCACAATTGAAAGCAAAACATTGCAGTGGTCATGCTTCTATAAACAGGATAGGCAACCTTGCATTAAGGGCAGCTAATGTGCACTCATTTCTTCTTTCTGTGATGATTAATTCTTGAATGATGACGTGTTGATCCAGATTAAATCCAGTGAAAAACATACTAAATTTAACTTAGATGTATTATAGACAAGAGCAAGTAATTACAACAATTGTAGCATAGAGATTATTGAGAAGTGTAGCTAAATGAACCATAAATAAATGGAGATAAAAATATAAACAAAGAGAACTATTTATCAATATGAGAATTAACCATTCATTGATATGAGAGTTGTGTACAAATACCTTTGAGAAGAGATGTAAACCATTACTCTATGATTTGTACAGGTAGGTAACAATCTCTGAGAAGAGATTCAAGCTACCCTTTGATTTTATATAAAAAAGTTAGAAATTTCTTAGACAAAACTATGATTTTTTCATTCTGCTGACAATTCCTTTATAAGCTATTTTTAGAAGCAAATGAACAGTCTCAAAATAGAAAAAAAAGCGAATTGACCTAGAATCTGAGAAGTCATATGACAAGCATTCCCCAATAACTTGACAGGATTTGTGGCGACACTAAACTCATCAAAACACAAATTTCATTTTCCATCATTTTTGGGATTTTTTATACATTTTTAATTTTGCATTTTTGGGGCCCTTTGGAATGTTTTTCAGAAAATTTGACGCCCTGTGGTGAAGAAGAATGACTAAGAGAAAAAACTAAGATTTATGACGTGTCTTATGGTTTCGAATTCCAAGCACCGGTAAAGAAACTGCAACCCCAGCAAGGTGATCGTCTTCAAGGGAGGTGGCCCGAACTCCCACCTAGATCAATCGTCCCTCGTTAGGGAGGAACAAGCTCCATAACTTCTATTTTTTATTATAATAAACATTAGAACTTCTTTGTGCGAAAGATATTCTTTTCCACTTGAGCATTCATTTTCCCTGATTGCATAGTTTTCTAAGTAGGGATAAGTAGTGATGCCAACAAACCCACATGTAAAACTGTTGTGGTTGCAAATCCACAACAATAATTCACAACGATGAAGATTCTAACAAGTACTAGAATCGTGACCTCTTCTACCACAATAACTCCAAGTGGTATGATTAAACATATGACTTATGTTTGTGTATGCAAGATGTATGCATTGATGTGAAGCAGGTTGCTTCGCATCTATTACATCCACATACAAGTATGCTTCGATGTCAGTGGAACTCGTGGTGGGTTGAGAAGATTCTCTAGTGCACCTGAGACTGAAATTCTTGGGCCTCATATTTGCCTTTAGAGGTTTTCAAATTCGATGACCATCTTTGCCAAGACTTTGATCAATATGATGCATTTTCTTCAACAACTTTAAACCAATTCCTTTGGTGTGTTTTTCAAAACTGACAAATGAATTGGCGGAATAATTGGATTGTGAGGAATTGGAATAACATACCATTTTTCCATTGTTTCTATTTGTACACCCAAGACATGTGGTTTCTTCACTTTTATCTTGTCAACTCCATCTTGTAGAATAGTATTAATTAGTTGTTAGTTAAACATTGGCTAATGGTTGGTTATCAACCTTCCCAGCTGAATGTAACTACTTTCTACTTAATAAAAAAAGGACACACACAAGTGTGTAAGTGTGTCGTATGCCTTCCATTTCTCTTCATTCTTTTAGCATTCATATTTGTTAACAATGGTATCAGAGCCACTATTCGAGGAAGCCCTAGGAGAAGGGTACAAAATACAGGTTTTAGGCATTCGAGGAAGCCCTAGGAGAAGGGTACGAACAGAAAAGGGCCAATTTTGGTTTCAGGGAAGCCTTGGAAAAGGAGTACGAACTGTGAAGAAGAATTCGTGAAGATCCTGACATAGAAGAAGACTATTGAGATTGAAGACATAAAGGAAGACAATCACATTTTAAACAATGATGAAGTCGTGAACGTCATGGCTGTTGTAGATGTGAATACTCTGAGACGTGACGAAGGAAAGACAAACTCAAAGACAAAACATGAAAGCAAAATCGATGGCAAAACATGAAAAAGACCAAACAAAAGTGAAAACGACATCAATAGCGAGTTGATCCACGTACAAACTAGAAAGATAATACAATCAGACAAAGGAGCAAGGACGGGACGTGACATCTCACGATTTTACAAAGGACAAATCGTGAAGACCAGGAAACCACCAATAAAAAACAAAAAAGACACAGAGCTTAGGACATAATTTTTGTGAAGGTAAGAAGAGAAAAAAGTCATGATTTATAGTACAGATCAGGACGTGTGAAGAAGACCAGACGTTGAAGATGAAAATCACAATTTTTGCAGAGATCTATAGATGTTAGGGCTCAAGGAAACCATTATACAGTTGCAGGAAAGAAAGACATCATTTTTATCAAAGATGTGTAGAGACCAAAAGCAGGATATCGTGATAGAAGGAAAACACATGAAAACCATATCAGTTGAAGGCAAGCTCATGTATTCCAATGAACCTATAGGGCACAGATAGAAAGAAACAAATATGAGTGCTTTTAATTGCCAGTACAAACACATTTATAGAAGAAAAAACGTGATTTCCAGGGCGAGTGAACAAAGAGTGCAAAAAGTTAGGGCATGGAAAGTGTAGTCTGACAATTGCAAAAATTGTAAGTAATTTTGGCATATGACTTTGAAACTTTACTATATTAAATTCTGATTTTACTATACCAAATACAAATTTTATTGTAGCACCAAAGAAGTTGTACTTTGCATTTATTTTTTGCGTTGATTTCTGAGTCAAAGGTCAAATATTGTGTAATTAATGCCCGATATTCAAAACATTGTTATGCCAAAAGCGCAAAAATTGATTGGGCATAATTACAATGTCTTGAATCATAAAATTTTAACAATTGTCAAATATTGTGATTGTAATAAAATTATTCTCGACACTGAAGCAAGACTTGTAACTAATTTTGTTGATTATGACAAGCGTCATAAGGAGGCCTTGTTGTTGATGAAATTGTTTGTGTCAGATGATATGGTTTTTGAGATCTAAAATGCCACTGGGGCAAGTGTACTTTGGACCAGTCTAAAAAATAATTATCAAACTTCAGAGAAAAGTCGGGTTTTGTATTTAAAGAATTTGTATTTTCCACAAATATGATTGAGGATGGGTCCCTGTTAGAACATATTCTTTGAATGAAAGATCTCTAAGATTAAACCGCACCCATTAACAAAAGGATGGATGATGAAAACATGATTACTCTTGTTTTAAACAGCTTAACGCCCTCATATGAATCTTTCGTGGAGGCTTTACACTTGATGACAGAAAATGAAACACTAACATTTGATCAGGTTAGTTCATATTCGATGCAGAAGGAAGCCAGACAGACACAAGGAAATGAGTCCACTGTTGGACAATCATAGAGTGCACTTACTGCTTGTTCAAAGGGGAAGTGGAAATGTATCCATGTTGATTCATCTTCTAAGTACCAGGTGAAATATTTTTATTATCATAAGTTTGGGCATGTCAAAAAATATTATCAAAAATGATGATATGCACTTTACCAACAAAGCAATCAGGGGGCAAATGTTGCAGCAATTGAAAAAGAACGGGATTCAAGAACCTGAGGAAGAGCATGCCTTCGTGGCATTATACTCAAACGATAGTGCTATTAGTTGTTGGGTCATTGATTCCAACACATCCAGACATTTGACATGTTGTAACGATTAGTATGTCAAATTTACTACAAGTACAAACTTTTTTGATTCAGGGTCATACCCTAATGGTCAATCACATGCAATAGAGGGGATAGGAGATAATTGCACAATGTTGAATAATGCTAGAAAAATCATTGTAATAAATGTTAGGTATGTTCCTAGTATGAATAAAAATCTCGTCTATTAGTCAGTTAACAAAAAAATCCCAACATTGTTGTACATTTATTTAGGAAACATTGTATTGTGTCCAGTGTAAAACAGGACAGAGTAAATGTCCTAGGAATTGGTCAAGGTGGCTTGTATAAGCTTGTTGACCTTGCCATAGTCAATGTAAATGCACGTGAAGATGGAGACTCCACCATAGAAAATGCGCTAAAGGACGAAATTCCTCATAGGCTTGTTGACCTTGCTCCAGTCAACTTACATGGACTAGTTGTGGACGGAATATCCACTATAAAGAATGTACAGAAGGATGCAATTCCTCACTCAAATGCACTAGTAGTGTAGGAGGATAAAATGCCTCAGTCAAAGGCATTGGCTCAAAGGAACAAAAACAAGGTTGTTAATTCAACAAAGCATTGTCATTTTGCTCTCACTTCTAACCTTTTTATAGTACTTGAACTACATGTTACACAACCCATTAGATGCACATGGGGGGCAAAATTGGTACTTGCAACAAGTACAAGGCTCATCTTGTTGCAAAAAGCTTTTTCAAACAAGAGGAAATATATGGGATAGTTTTTCTCCTATTGTGTAGTTTTTTACTCCTACTGTGAAGATGATCACACTTCGGTTACTTCTCTCCATAGCAGCTCAGTTAGATTTTCTAAACGAAGGTTTGGATGAGGCCTACATGGGGCAGCCTAAAGGTTTTTGGATATCTAGTAGTGAACATTTGGTTTGCAGGTTGATTAAGTCCCTGTAGGGACTTAAGCGGTCTCCACAAGCCTAGTATATTTTATTTGATCAACAACTCCAAGATTTTAGATTCAAAACTGAAATATCCCTTTCAAGATAAAATAAAAATTATGTTTTTTATTGCCCTTAATTCTGAAAATTCATTCAAATACCAAAACAATACATGCAATACGGAAAACCAACAACTCACATGTGTTCTCTTTATTTCAGTCGATTGCATACATAGAAAACATTCTGAAAACAATTATGGAAAATACAAATAGTATAATAAAATCATAATGAGTTTACCCTAAATTTTTCACCAAACCCTAACCTGGAACAGCATAAAGTGGAATCTTTTCTTGAAACCCTAGATGGAAGTGTCCCCAAACAGTACAAAAGCATCAAAAGATATAAAGATCAAATTTTCCCTGAAAACCCTAGCTGAAAATAACCCCTAAACAGTACGACTGCAATAAACCCTCGTTGCAACAGTATGACAACCTTCAAAATGGTTTGGCAGCGCTTAAAAACCAACTCAACAAGGTCAAACCCTAGCACATAAAAGTCAATGCCCAAGTGCGTCAGTGAATAGTGATAGAGTGAATAGTGATGTCAAGCTGAAATGTCACTGCAAGAGGATATTTTCATAATTTTCTGAACTATTACAGCCCCATACACAATCATAAATCAGCCTTTATGCACTTGTGTGATGGATTTTCTCTGAATCTGAAAGCTCTAGTATAATCCCTGAATGGAATTACCAAATGGGTTTGAGGGTTTTTGTCCCCAAGCTTGTGCACATGAGTGTTTTCATCCTCCGTGTAAAATGTTGAAACTGCTGCCCCAAATTTGCAAAACAAGGATTTTGTAAAAGTGTTCGATTGAATCAATGTACTTTTCCTTCTTTCCACCTTCTTATAAATACCTTTTCACTTAAAAACTCTAAAAGCAATTTAAAATTACTTCTTATTCTAATTTTCTCTTTGCTCCATAAAGTAATTAATAATTACTTTTATTTTTTATTTTCCACTTGGTCTTTAATTAATGTACAATTTTTGGCCCCATTCAACTGATAACACCCTTTAGATGTCCCCCTTTTAAGTTGTGACTTAAAATTACCCTTGGGAACACTTAAAGAATTATTACTAATTTTTTTTTTTTTAATATTTCGAAAAAAAGGACATGACAAAAACTATGGAGGTCGGCTCAAGGTATTAGCCAAAGATGATTAATTGTGGGTCAATGAATCACTCTACGGAGAATTGGTGGACGGCTCGATATATCTTATGTCCACATGACCGGATCTTTGTTTTGTTGTTGGCTATCTTTTTCGATTTTTGTCTACACCAAAGCTCCTACATTAGACAACAACAACATGTCAGAGGACTGTAAATTTCATGTTTATATCTAAAGAATAGTTTGTAAATGTAATGATTAAACTCTTTGGTCCCACTTTGTAAAATTTCAGGACAATCATGGAGTAGTCTCCACTTTAGTCATTAAGGAAGGGTATTAAAATTATTAATTAATTGTTAGTTAAACATTAACTAATGGTTAGTTATCAACCTTCCCAACTGAATGTAACTACTTTTTGCTTAATAAAAGACGAACACATCCGTGTGTAAGTGTGTTGTATGATTTTCCATTTCTCTTCATTCTTTCAGCATTCATATTTGCTAACATCTAAGTTGCATTGAATTTCATCACAGAGTACCTCTTTTCCACTAGTTCTGGTTGAAGCTTGTGCATAGCTTGGTTGAATCTTTCCCTAGCTCGATGCAATCCTTTGATGACAGGGTTTCCAATTTGGGAAGAATTCTTCTACATTTCTATTATATGGTCCATGATAAGGCTCAGCGTTTTTCGCAACCATCAATTCTCATCACTCAGTTGTCAAGAAAAAATTAGTAATGACCCGTGCTCATTTTGGGGTGTGGAAAGCATCGCTGCTTCCTGCTCACATTTCCCACAACGGCTGCAAGATGCCTGTGAAATGTATGCAAGACCTGATATGATACCACTAGGTGATAGGAAACCTACTCTAAAATCAGTGTTGGGTGGTAGAAAACCTGCTCTTCAATATTATTGCTAAATGGTATGAAACTTGCTCTGATACAACTAATCCGGATTTGATCGAGAATCTGTGGGACACAAAATAAATTGTTGAAACTTAGATGTGCTATTGGCAAACATGATTAATTACAGCAATTGTAGCATAGAGATAATTAAAGCCTCAAAACTAAATGAACCATGAATGAATGGAGATAGAAATATAACCAAAGATAACAATTTCTCAATAAAAGAATTAACTACTTCATTAATATATCTCTGAGAGATGTACGCCATTACTCTCTAACGCATACTAGAATGTAGCCATCTCTGAGAAGAGATGTAAAGTTACCACACTCCCCAATTAGGGCTAGAATGAGCATTTTGCACACATCTAGTAAGGATGATGTTCCCCTACATTCTCCTCGAATAAAGGTGTGGGAGACCTAAAATTTTGAAATTGGCGCTGCTCGTATGATAGTTTTATACATTTTCTTTTGAGCTGGTTGGGCTCGGAGATCAAACACTAACATGCACTAAGTAGGATGCCCAGGTTCAGAACTCCGCGACACGGAGGTTATTGTTCTACAAGTGTTCATCAAACAAATAAGGACATAATAGACCCAAAAAACTTAAAGCAGCATTGCTCACTAGGTTACTCTAAATTTGATTTTGAACTGGCGGAGGCTCAGAGCTCAAACGCTAACCTGGGCTTATGAGGATGCCCAAGTTCAAAAACTCCACTGCAAATAAATTCTCAGCAGGGAGTAGGTACTAGATGAATCCGTTGTTCCCGAGATTACACTTTATTGCAAAAGAAATCACCCCAGCACTGTGAACAGCAAGATTCTACTACTCTCATCTCTGCATACCCAACAAGAACGTCTGCCCCACACAATAGATTTTGATGTAGAAGTTTTGTGATTGATGGCTCTAACGACTCACTTACACATCCTAACTTTATTTGGGTGTGTTTTTTGTGGGTCCATGGAACAAAATTTTCTTTCAAACGAGAATTTTTTTCTTTGCTATTGATGTTTTTTTGAATCAGAAACGCTGGTCTTAGTATCAATTAATATTCATTTATACTTAAATTTTTGAATATAATTGATGGTGGGAGAAATCCCTTACCTGCCAATAGGAGCCTTTTGAATGTCTTCATGCTTGGAGTGAAAGAGTGCAAACGAAACCTGCCATGGGTTTTCAACATGGATTGGCTGGCGAGTCTGCAACGGTTTCTTTGATGATTCGTATGAGACAGATGTGTAGCATTACAAGAGAAAAGCCCAGTTACAATTGATAATTTGAGTGTTGGGTCTCTTCTCGCTGATCCACCTGCACTCCACATTGTGCCTCCCTACCAGAGAGGGATATCTACATTCGTAAACTCCCTATCGTATTAAGTTACTGATAAGCTATTCATATAAATTTCCTGGGATAGATTTTTGTTTTTTATTTTTGGGTCATCATTTCAGGACGACTGTTTGTGTGTTTCGGGTTTGATGGATATTTCTATAGGTTTGTAAGGGAAACAATCTTTTATTTGTTTCTATAGATTGTTTGATCTTCTAGATATTGTTAATAGATAATGGTCTAATATTTGAGAGTTTTATTAATTAAAAAATGGAAAAAATATTTTAATGTTTGTGTTTAGAGTGCAATGTAATTTAGAGTGTATGTTTAAATACAAGGGCTATGCAAGGTTTAGTATTTGTTTTAGTAATAGTATTATTGTGAATTTGTGATTATGTTTTAAGTTATTGTTAGTCTTGTAATAAGACAGTTTGCGAAGTAATTTTCAAATAAAGTAGAAGAAAGTGGTAGTATTTTATTTACAAACGGAAAAGCTTTTACCGCTGAAGAAGTCTACTCAATTTACTACAAAATGTTATAATTGTAAAGATCGACCCTTTTAGTGATGGTCAATGTGGGAGTTGAGAAACCCTGATTATGTGTGAGAGCTTTTGTCAATGGATAAAGTGTTGGCAGCATATGACACTAGCATTGAAGTTGAAACAATGATCTTTGTATGGTTTTGGTGAAAGTGTCGTAAAAATTTGTGGGAGATCGAGGTAATGCTCACACTGAATAGGAGGTGATAGTGTGGGATATGTATTTGTTTTTGGGTGATTTGTTAAATTTAGATTTGATTGGTTAATGTAAAAGTAATTATTTGGTTTGTTGAAAACTATATAGCGCTTTGCTTCATTAGGATAATAAACATAATTATTAAGAAACATGTACCAATACTGAGGGGAAATAATAATGACATCGGTCCATCAAAAAAAAAAATTTAAAATATGTATTACAAGATATTATAAATTTAAAAATATATTTATATACATAAATTGGAAAAAAGGGTTAATAACGACTTACAAAATACATACTATGTATGAAATTGTTAAAAAATTAAAGTAAAAAAATGAGATTACAGCATACACTTAGTCAAAGAGAATTAGAAATAGTGATATGGCCACTTAGACTATTATTGTGAATTTGTGAAGTTGTTCGAAGTTATTCCTAGCCTTGCAATAAGACAGTTGATGAACCAATTACTTGGTAAAACGTAAGAAGGTGGCAAGAAGGTGGCAGTGCTTTAATCACAAATGGAGAAGCTTTCGCCACTGAAAGAAGGCTATTCAATCTGCTATAAAAAAGTACACAGTTTGATGTTCAAGTTGTTTGTATTGCATGATATTTAAAAATTAATATATACATAGGGCCCATTTTTAAGTGTCTATACCTATTGATACCTTAACCTCAACCTTAGTCATGGATTAAATTAGAACATTCGAATGATAAAAATAATTTCTATCGGCTAGAAGGCATTATATAGATTAAAAAATAGTTATTGGAAGCTTGAACTGTAGAATTAAAACCAAAAGAAATATTATTGATTAAATCTACTTTAATATTATATACTATATATCAAAATACCTATTGTAATGCTAAGAAATGCAATACTTTTCTAATTCAAAAATAAATAAAGTGGATAAAAATTAAATGTAAATGCTCGTAGGAAGGCATTAATGCAACATTATATCTTCTAGATATAATATTTGTCAATTATTGTTACAATATTTTAATAGTATGATTTGTAAATGTTCATAGGTAGCCCCTTCATTTCGCTCAAGATTGGTTGGAGAGACGGTTGAAAGAGCCATGCCAATGTCATCAAAATGTACCTGCCTGACCACAATGAAATCTCCACCGTGCTTACTCGCTTCAAATCCATCGTCATCGACACTGCAAACATCATTTTCTTGTTAGGCATAATTTAATTTATTTATTAACTAACCTTCAACTATTTGGTGTGCGTTCAACATAGGGGTGCTAATTAACCTTCACAATGCAGGGGATTATAGTGTGGGAAGGACACACCGCATGAAACCAGTACACAACTTGTATCTAGAAGTGGACTTACGCTAGATCTAGGGTAGTAGAGCATATGATGAAGTACCCTAATCCCATTCCTAACCCTAAGGTAGTCCAGTATGTTCATAATGACCGCAACATGCTTATGAAGCTCAATAATAATTACTATTGTAATCTCATGGATAATAAGGGGCTTCTGATCATGGACCAGTAATTGTATGCATATCCGCAAAATAGTCCATATGTGAAGAAGAAGGTAAAAAATTAGGACTACTTATTTAAAAAGTTTGGCAAAGCCATTTCCACATTCTCTGAGAATAATCCACTCACTAACACCCATGGGGAGCTCTGCCAACAATGTTTTGGAGGCAATAAACTTTGTCTAAGCCAAAGATAGAGATAGAGATCGATGTTGCCTTCATTTCTTGGCTCTATAAAAGGGTAACAGGTGGCATTCTTGGAGGTAATAAAGTGGGTGAGAAGTCAAACAACACAAGCTCAAATATAATGCAAAATAGTGCAGGCTCGTGAGGTCCAGGGATTGTGCCAAGTGGCACAATCCCATGCACTTAGACTGTAGAAAAACATCCCAATTCAAGTTTTCAAACAAACTCCTCGAGATTGCTCCGTGTGCAGCAATTCCAAAACTTTAAGGTTACATGGTATAAGCTCTGATTCCCAAGTTCCCCAAGCTTTTAGGTTTATGCATAGCTCCTAAGCGGTCAGATAGAGGCCACATGGTGAGGTTACTCCAGGATGAAGATGCATGTGATGACATGGATGAGCCAAAGCTAACGATAATTCAAACAACTCTGTTAATCACACAAGTGGTGATCTTTGATTGGTCACTTTCCACTAGCAGTGCTTCAAGGCCAATAAACTTTGTTTGAGCTAAAGATAGAGGCAGAGATCATTCTTACATTCATTTTTTGTCTCTATGGAAGGGTGGCAGGTGTCATTCTCAGAGGTAATAAAGTTGATGAGCAGTCAAATAATGCGGGCTCAAATATAATGCAAAATAGTGAGAGATCTTAAGGTCTCAAGATTGTGCCAAGTGGCATAATCTTGTGAACTCAGACTACAAAAAATGTCCTAGTTTAAGTTTTCAAAGACTCCCCAAGATCATTCCATGTGGAGCAATCCTGAAACTCAAAGGTTATGTGATACAAGCTCCAATTTTTGAGCTCCTCATGCTTTCAGGTTTGTGTATAGCTCTCAAACAATCAGATGGAGGCCCCATATCAAGGTCACTCAGGGACGAAGATACGTGTGATGACATGGATGAGCCCGAATCTAATGACAATTCAAACAACTTTATTCACTACACACATGGTGATCCTCAATTGGTCATTATCTACTAGCAATGCTTCAGGGTCAATAAACTTTGTTTGAGCTAAAGATAGAGGCATAGATCATTGTTACCTTCATTTCTTGGCTCTATATAAGGGTGGCAAGTGGTATTCTCAAAGGTAATAAAGTGGGTGAGTAGTCAAATAGTGTGAGCTCAAATATAATGTGAAATAGTGTGGGTCTTGATGTCCTAGGATTGTGACAAGTGGCATAATCCCATGTACTCATACTGTAGAAAGCATCATAGTTCAAGTTTTTAAATAGACTACCAGAGATTGCTCCAGATAGAGCAATCTTAAAACTTTGCAGCTATGCGGTATAAGCTCCAATTCCTGAGCTCCCTAGGCATTCAAGCTTGTGCATATCTCCTAGGCGATCAAACGGAGGCCACATGGTGAGGTCACTTTAAGATGAAGACATATGTGATGACATGAATGAGCACAAACCTAATGACAATTTTAACAACTCTATTCACTACACACGTGGTGATTCTTGATTGGTCACCATTTACCAACAATGTTTCAAGGGACAATAAACTTCATCTAAGCCAAAAATAAAGGAAGAGATCGAGGTTACACTTCATTTCTTAGCTTCACAAAAGGGTGTCAAGTGGCATTCTTAGAGGTAATAAAGTGGGTGAGTAGTCAAACAATGGGAGTTTAGATACAATGCAAAATAGCATGGGCTCTCAGGGTCTTGAGATTGTGCCAAGTGGCACAATCCCATGCACTCGAACTCCATAAAAATGTCCCAATTCAAGTTTTCAAACAGATTCCTTGAGATAACTCCATGGGGTCAATCCCAAAACTTTGAGTTTACACAGTACAAGCTCCAGTTCCCAAGCTCCCTGGGCTTTCAAGTCTGTGCATAACTCTCATGTGGTCAAATGGAGGCCACATGATGAGGTCACTTTGGGATGAAGATACATGTGATGATATGGATGAGCCTGAAGCTGATGACAATTTAGACAATTATGTTCATCGTACATGTGTCGATCCTCGATTGGTCACTATCTGCCAATGGTGCTTCAAGGTCAATAAGCTTTATCTTAGCCAAAGATAGAGGCATAGATCATTGTTTCCTTCATTTATTGGTTCTATAAAAGGGTGGTAGGTCACATTTATAGATAGAATAAATTGGGTGAGTAGTCAAACAATGTAGGCTCAAATACAATGCAAAAATAGTGTTGGGTCCCAAGGTTTAAGGATTGTGCCATGTGGCACAATTTTATGCACTCAGATTGTAAAAAACATCATGGTTCAAGTTTTCAAACAAACTCCCCAAGATTACTCCACGTGGAGCCATCCCAAAACATCAAGGTTGCACAGTACAAGCTCTAGTTCCCAGGCTCCCTGAGCTTTCAGTTATGTGCATAGCTCCTAAGCAGTCAGATGGAGGCCACATGTCAAGGTAACTCCAAGAGGAATACATGTGTGATGACATGGATGAGCCTGGAGATGATGATAATTCAAATAACTCTATTTACTATATATGTGGTGATCCTCAATTGGTCACTAGGTCTACTCATTTTGTTATCGAGAGTTAAGTGAAAACTCTTCGTACAAACTAGCCAAAGCATAAATTTTCCTTTTAAAATGATTAAGTAAACTTCAAAAGGATTTCACTATGACAAATAATGTGAGAAATAAACACCATGATTTTTTGATCTCAAATAGTCAAATGATCAGGCTAGAACACAGGCATAGCAAGATCGCACCTGAGATGGAAGTCAAAACAAGCACACATTGTTAGCTCGAAGTATAAATCAAAAATATTCATTTAGTTTTTCTTTATAATTTTTGAGTCACATCCAATATAATAAAATTACCAAAAACATTTAGAGGGATTTATACCAGATGCTCATAGTCAAATAAAATCATTTAATCTTAAAAGCTATAAGTTTAGCAAACAAATGCTTGAAATAGATGACATAAACAAATGGGTATTTATATTATAATACTGGCATGTGGAAAATGGACTTTATTCTATGGTCAAAATAGACGTACATGCATTAGATTTTTAAAAAAATATTAAAAATAATTGTGCTATTAATATCATGTATAATTGTATTATTATTTAATGTCCCACCTTGTGATACAAGGCTTTTATGGGATATCATCCTTATCCTTGACTTGTTTAGCTTGTGTGTGTGCAGGTTGAAGAAACTACCTATTGACAATTTTCATCCTATAGGTCAAAATTGCAACCTCTACCATTCGTAACTTTGTAGTTCATCTTGTGAATCAGTTTTGGGTCCTGAATAGTCCAAAGGAATTGTTCAAGTCTACAAGGTCTCTTTCTTTCGGGAGAATTGTCAAAACAGAAATCCTGAAGGGCATCCACAAAAGGAAGGTCATTTGTTCAAAAAAAGTGAAGGGCCTATTTCATTCTTCCAAAGGGAAGGTGGACTTTACAAAAAATGCCAAAGGGTTCTTTCCTCTCGAGAAGGTGCATTTACAAAAGTTTGAAGGGTTCTTTCGAGAAGCCGAAGGGTCTATTTCATTCTTCTGAAGGGCATTTGAAAAAATTTGAAGGGTATTTTCCTTTCGAGAGGAGGCATTTCAAGGGGCAAAGGCACTTAATAAAGTTTCGAAGGATTTCCTTCAAGAAGATAAAGGCCTCAAAAGAAAGTCTGAAGAAAAGAGATAAAGACAAAAAGCCCAAAGATTTAATTCCTTTGGACGTCCAAAGGAAATGGACATTTACAAACACCCGAAGGGTAGAATCCCTTTAGGAAAGTTCTTTTACAAAAAACTTAAAGGTCACTTGGAAAATGCCTAAGGAACATTATAAGAATTTTGAAGGGCATATGCCCTTCGAGAAAGTTCATTTGCAGGAATCTTGAAGGGTAGAGTCCCTTTGGGAAGGTTCATTTCAAGAAATTTCGAAGGGTATGTGCCCTTCGAGAAAGTCACTTTGCAATAATTCTAAAATGGTAATTTGAAAAGTTTTGAAAGGCTTTTTCTTCAGACAAAATTTTTGAAGGGCTTTTCCAAGAAGCCCGAAAGACCTAAAAGACAGTCTACATAAAACTCGAAGGTTAGAATCCCTTCAAGAAAGTCATTATCAAAAGCTGAGGGGTAACTTGCAAAAGGCCCAAAAGAGAAGAATTCCTTTGGACTTTTGTTTGAAGAAAATGAAGAGAAAGATAAATAAGGAGAAGACCATTGTAGAAGAATGAAGACCAAAACTCTGAGAGAATTCCTTCAGAATTTTTGTTTAAAGGAAAAGAAAGGAAGGAAAAGCCGAAAGAAAGAGACCAAGTCAAAAATCTTGAAGGACTTTTCAGGGGAAAGTGTACCGTTTCATCTTTCCAAAGGGAAGTTTCGGGAAGCTAAGGAGACACTTTGGGAAGGGTTTCAAAGATATAATTCCTTTAGACTTTTTATCTAAAGGAAATGAATGAAAACAAAGGACCATTTCAAATTCTGAAGGACACTTACAAAAAGACTGAAGGGTATGTTTCCTTCAGACAAATTGAAATGACAGTTTGCCGAAGGGAAAGTGGACAAATGCAATTTTGTTGAAGAGCAATTTGCAAAGGTTATGAGGATAGAATTCCTTCGAACTTTTTGTCCAAAGGAAATGAACCAATCAAAAAACCAAAGGAACAAGCCATATAATATACTGAAGGAAAGTGCATAAAGAAAGAAGTCTTAGACATTTTGTTTGAGAGACAAAAAGTTTGAGAGAAATAGACAAACAAATAGCTAAAGATGAAAACCATAAGCAAATGGCCTGAAGCAATACATGCACAAGAACAAGAGCTGGAGTCAACATGGAATTTCATGCAAGTAGAGGGTCATTTAGAGTTGGTTGGTCTAAGTTTCAATTGATTGTTTGTTGTATTCATGACTATCTCCTAGTCATCTCATACTTCTCTTGGTCTAACTCGGCTTCATGTGGAGTTCTTAGTTCAAGGTGTGGCATCGCTTTCCATGCAAGAGTTTGACTTGTCAAACTTGGGTCTATCTCATCCCTTCAAACACCAACATGGTGTTGATTTCATGCATGTGCTCCTGTTTATCTTGTTGAAGTCTTTCAACATTCTGGCAGTTCAAGTAGAATTTTAATTTTAACATTGGTATTGATTTCATGCAAAGGAGATTATTCTCACATTTCAGGTAGTTTAAGCTGAGTCTATATCTGGAGATTGGCATAGCATTTTGAATGATGAAAGTTTGACTCAAACTTGGACTCTTCATCATTTCCAACACCAAAGGACTTTTCATGTAATGGCATAAGACAAAAATATATTTTACTTGAAGGTTGTGATAGCACAAGTTTGACTCAGTTGATCTCCTCTTCTATTTTCAATGCCATCCTCTTGGTTGTTGTATATTTTTCTATATAAGTTGGCTCCTTAGCCTTGATTTACATCCCTTTGTTGGCAAGATCAAATTCTACCAAAGACTGAGTTTGTAACTTTTTTTCAGATTAATAGGACTATTTTCCAGAATGCCGGTATAGTGTATTCATGTCAGTGATTTGCATAAGTGATAGAATTTCTCTTCCTTGTCAAGTCTTGATTCTTACTTAGCAGTATAGTTGATCAGTTTATGCAGGTCATGTTCTGTGTTTGATGTCTCTTGGTTGAGTTTACAGTGGATATAAGAGGCTGGTTAGTGCCTTAAATTAGGCTTATTCTTTCATTTCTCTAAAGCTTGGATCATGAGATAAAACCTTTTCATGAAATACTTATGCATATTGGTCAATTGGAGTTGAAAGTTTAGCCCTTTTCTTATCTAAATCAGTGTTCTTAGGAGCTTAAATTGAGTGGATCAATAAAAAAATATAAGTGTATCACCATCATTAGATAGGATTTTCATTCAAGTTTCTCTCTCTTTTCCTAACAGTTTATAACGTAAAATAAAGATCCTAATCGATACACCAAAGGGAACTAGCCCTTAGAATCTAGAGATTCAATCCACTGATTAGGACACCCATAGCCTAGGATTGTTTCCATGTTTCAGCAGACTGTGAAGGCCTAAAACTACCTTCACAGGGGTACAAGTTTGATTGACAACACGACCCTGTAGACCTGACTATGGCATAACAGAAGGGCTAGTGTGATATATATTTTTTTGATCATGAAAGCGTGCTTAACAACTTGTGGTTTGTATGGTGTTTTTTAGGAGAATCAATGACATGAGTTTCAAACTTCACTTTCGATAAATAAAAAGGTTTTATCTTTTCTCCTACCCTCTGGAACGATCATGGTCAAGAAAGACTATATGCTTGATAATTAAGGCCTATTCTTTGAAAGACATAAAAATACTAGTTCATAATGATCTAACCTTGCCTAACTTCCTCATTTCTAACTTAAGCTTTAATGTTTAAGCTTATGTATACAGTGAAATAATTAGTATTGTAATGATTTTATAATAATAATAATAATAATTATTATTATTATTATTATTATTATTATTATTATTATTATTATTATTGTTGTTGTTGTTGTTGTTGTTGTTGTTGTTGTTGTTGTTATTATTATTATTATTAAAAATAAATAATGAGAAAATTTTCTTGTTAAATCTTGTGGAGCACACATTTTTTTAATTAATTTTGTTATTATTTTCAGTGAGCACATTTATTGAGAAGAGAGGGAGTTTGGGTAAAAACATAATCTTTACATGTGTTTAAAGAAGTTATCTTGGGCATAGAAAAAGGATGGGTGGAGCACATCTTGATGGGAGGTTAATTAATTGAAAGGATTTTCATTTATGGGAGACGGGTAAAAACTCAAATCTTATTGCCTCTTTTTTTATCATCCCTTGGTTAAAATAATTAAAAACAAAAAAATTAATATTTTTTTCTAGGCTTTGCGAGAGGATCATTTTGATTAAGTTTTTGGGGAGAGTACCATTTTTTTGGCATTAAAAATTTTGCAATAAAATAGATATTTTATTTAAAACCTCCAAATGGGTGCAATTATTAGGTTATTTGCTTAAGTAAACACTTTTTTTTTATAATTATTTCTCCCCTTTTTGATAAGTGCAAGAGGGATATATAGATTTTATTTATAGCTAAGAGCAAAGTAGGGATAAAATAATTTATGCCTAGAGCTGCAAAAGGTAACCATGGCATGAAGGAGGGCGCTGGGGGGAAGAAGGGAGGCCAAGCAAGGATAATGGCAAGCTAGAGGAGTATTCAATTCCTGAAGAAAAAAAATATTTTTATTTAATATTATGCATATTTTCATGAAGAAAAAAAAATTAACTATTGGTTTTCGAATCCATCCTATTTAAAGAAATGAATTCCTGTGTTTTTGTTTTTATTGATCGCGAGTTTATTCATGTTTTCACATGTTTTTTATTCAAGTAATTTATTGATTTTGTTGGCCTCTTGAGTTTTAGTTTGTCTTCATTTATTCATTTTTTGTTAATTCAATGGTTGTATGTTGTGCCTCTGTTCCATTTTTTAATTTGCTTTGTCAAAATATACCATTTCATGTGTTATGTGTATGTTTTGTTTATTTTTTGGGATTGCCTATCTTTTTGTCTTGTGTTTTGTTTTTTATTTTATTTTTAACTAAGTTTTGCTTCTTCTGTGAGTTCACTATATTTTTTTATTATGCTTTGATTTGTTATACATCGACAATGACTTCTAAATGGTAAGAAAACATTCATACTATTGGAGTCACAATTAGCATATCATGTTAGAAAGAGTGGATGAGTAGGGTTTTTTTTTTCTTTTTCTTTCGTTGTCTTTGTATACGCCTAAATTCATTCACCTACATTATTGTCACAAATATTCCTATTAGTCGACACTAATTCTGTTTATTCTAATTTATCCCCTTGCTTTAGTCATTGATCTAATACCCCCATCAATATTCCTTTTCATCTATTAACTTTATTCATCCCATCTCATCATTAATTCATCCCAAATCCCCCTTATCCTAGTCTAATCCCACTTACCTATTATTTGGGAATTTCAAATTCCCATGACCCCACCTACTAAGCCTACTCCTAAGCTATCCTACACCCCTAGTCCATAATCCTCACCTAATCCCCATCCAACCCCCTTTTAAGCCTAACTAACTCCTAAGAAGGTTTCTAGACTCCTCTAAATCTAGAACCTTCTCCAAACCTCCCTCTCCTATCTAGAAGCCTCCAAGTCTAGAGGTTTTCAAGGAATTTAAAATTCCTTAAATAATTTACAACCCTTGGATCTCCTCATCCAACTTCAAAACTTAACCCTTGAATCTTCCCTCCTCGATCTATATAAGCAACCCTTCTCCTTCATGGAAGGCCAACTTGAAAGCTCATATCAAAGCCATGTCAAAATAATCTATCATTCTCATATCAAATCCATGTCAATCCAACTATGAATCAAGCAATGAATCCATGCCCAATTCTCCATTGAATCAATCATAAAGCATCCTCAGCATGCCATCATAATGCCAAAAATATGAGTCAAGCAATCAATCATCCAAGTGTAAATCCTCAAATGGAGTTGTAAGGAGGTGAAAATGATGGTAAGTATGTTCCTATTATACTAATTTGCCTCTTTTATCCATTCTTATTGGTGTCATTGAGTTTTGGAATTTTATTACTTAGTTTTAGTAATATTTATCAAAATCTAAAATTTGGTGCACATTTTGGCGACCACAGTGGGACATCCCTCCCAATTAATCAATTTTGCTTGTTAGTTGTGTCTTTGCTAACCTACAAGGTCATTTGTATCAAGAAAATCTCAATTTTTTTAAATATTTTACATGCACAGGTTATAGTCATGACATTGCATTGGTAATCATGACATTGTCCTACGTAGTCGTGATATTGACTCCATAAGTTGCGATTTTATTGTAGCTATCTACTTAACCACTAACCGTCTGTCTGACCACATAGATTTTTAGCCCTTCGACAATACTATGACTGGTGATTAGCGATATTGTCAGACGAGTCACAATTTTGTCTAGTTGAGTTGTGATTTTATGCTAAACTGCTACTGGTCTTAGATTTTACAAGATTTTCCTTTCTAGCAAAATTGCTACTTCACCAATAGTGATTTTTTCATGATAGTAGCGATATTGTGGGTTTGTTTTGCAATTTTATTAGTCTAGTTTCTTCAAGGTTTTATTTACAAACAAAATTGCTACTTCATGAGTAGCGACTTTGACCTATAAGGCATGATATTGACACTATGAGTCATGATTTTGCAAAAGATCTGCAACACATTTAAGTTTTTCATTTCATCATTGTTTTCTAACCTCTTGCATACTCGTATTAAACGTTTGCATTGAAAAATAAAACGTAGTTATTATCTTTCGATGCAGGGCCAGGTAAGGAAATGACATTGAACTTAACCAATTAAACACCAGGTTATTAAATCTTGACCATTTCTTGATTTTTGGTGGATTTCATTATGACTATTTTTGAAAAATCATTTTTATACGAACACACACACACACACACACACACACACACACACACATATATATATATATATACATATATATACATATGTATATATACATATATATATATATATATATATATATATATATATATATATATATATATATGTATAGATATATATATAGATATATATATATATACATATATATATATGTATGTATATATATATATATATATATATATATATATGTATATATATGTATATATATATATATATACACACACACACATATACATGTATATATATACATATGTATATTTATATATATGTATATACATGTATATACATGTATATATATATATATGTATATACATGCATATACATATATATATATATATATATATATATATATATATATATACATATATACATATATACATATATATATATATATATACATATATACATATATACATATACATATATATATACATATACATATACATATATATATATATGTGTGTGTGTGTGTGTGTGTGTGTATATATATATATATTACATCTTTTTAATATTATGTCTAAACTATTTTTATTTATCTGTGTATATCTGTGCAGAGTGAGATAGGAAAGCGATGATGATCAAGAATTACCAGGCAAAAAGTTTCACGCGATAACATCATTGAGTCAATAGTCACAAGTTTCACCCTAATGACTGCATCCAAACTGACCTATAATACCTTTTTATTTTTAAAGCATATATCCTTTTGTTAGTAAGTTTTTGCATCGGGTCATTGTGTAGTTTTTATAGGGTCAACAAGAAGGCTATGGCAGGACGAATTGATTAAAGACAAAGACAAACGCCCGATCTCAACCCTTTCCCCATTTTGACAAAATCACATAACTCTTAATTTATGCAGTCACGGTTTTTCTTTGCATAATAATGCTATTGTGTTGATAATCGTGATTTTGTCATTCAACCTAGTTTTGTCATTTTGAACTAATTTTGTGTCCTAAAATTATCATTTATAAAACCTATAGGGAAGATTTAGACTAAAAATCACTTCTTTAACATTTTGGATTATGCTCATTTTTTAGTAATGTTCCATCTTAATATCGTTTTTGGTTAAATTTTTTTAATTTATCATTTTTAACGTCATAACTATTGAAAATCATTAATTGGGCATTTAAACTAAATCTTTCATCACTAACATAACAGTTTGTGTCCAAGATCAATGTTTTGTCATTTCTGTTAGGTTGTGGAGCTAAAAGTTTCACTGATGCAAACATGGAGGAGGTTGCTAAGGTACAGAGAAATTGACGTTAGCAACGCAACTGACATCGATCATCTTCAGTGTTCGCAGTAACCGACGTCGGTTATGGGTTGGCCGACATCGGTCAGACAGGTACCGACGTTGGCAGCCTGTGTGTGCATGCGTTTGCATGTGCTTCCAGAACTGGTCTTATTTTAGACGGACAGTTTGTTTTCATGTAAAAGACTAATTTTAGTCTTGAGGCTGCATTTCTAATTATTGTAATTGGAAAGTCTAATTATTGTTTACATGGGATCTATTTAAGAGACCCATGGGGCTGTATTGTAATCAAGGACAAGGAAGAGATCCTTCCAATTGTAAGATCTAGGTTTGCAGGTGTGCAAGACCAGGTTGATCTGCAGGTTGTGCAAGATCAGGGGAGATCTACATGGTAAGTAAGATCGGGTGATTTGTAGGTGTGCAAGATCAGGGGATCTACTTGGAGTACTTGTTTGACTGGTAGTATTGTTACTGACTGGTGGAGGGTACAACTCTGTGTTTGAATTGTGGTTGTAATTGGTTGTGAGAGGAAGAACTCTTGAGGGAGAGTTACTGGTATGCCCAAGAGGTGTTGGAAGAGTGTAATCTCTTTATTGTATTTCCTTCTGGATGAGTTGAATACAAGATTGTATTGTCTCTCAAATTCTGTGTTGTTTCTGATTTCTAGTTACTTGTTACTTCTGGTTAAATTTTGTGTTTAGTTGCTTATACAAGGTAATCAATTGTGCTCCTAATCCTGACAAAGTGGTATCAGAGCCAGGTTGCAGGTTGGTATCAGAGCTAGGATCACCAAGTGATACCACTGACAGTTGGTATCAGAGCTTTGTGAGCCTAGGTCCTATCAATTTCTAACAATATCACAACTCTAAATTTGTTGATAATAGTGATCTTGTCATTGAAAATCATGGTTTTGTGGTTTACGACAAAATTGTAACTATCAATTTATTGACAGTAGTAATTTTATTAGTCAAAATCATGACATTATCTAGCTAACTGTGGTTTTTTAGGTAACCATCACAATCATCTCTCAACTACAAAATCACAACTTGTGACTTGCAATTTTGACCCCTCAGTTGTAGTTTTGCAATCTCTAGTTACGGTTTTGCCTTGTGCATCTATGGTTTTATAGAGAGTGGCATTTTTTAAAAAAACCTTGAAAACTTCTAATCTTTGTGTTGTAGGTTCCCTCTCTTGTGTGCCAAAGTAAACTACTAACCCATGGGCTTGCAGGTCATCGGTCAAAGAATCCATTTGGCACTTTGAAAATC
Source organism: Torreya grandis (assembly GCA_037957365.1). Taxonomy (NCBI): domain Eukaryota; kingdom Viridiplantae; phylum Streptophyta; class Pinopsida; order Cupressales; family Taxaceae; genus Torreya; species Torreya grandis. The sequence continues at coordinate 330,905 of JARHVA010003234.1, forward strand.
AATGTTGAATCACTTTAATTATCTATTTTATCTTGTATATATCATTTTTTAACATCTTGTTGTGTGTATATATCATTTTTCTTGACCTTGCCTCTTGTATATAAATCACACATCTTAATCTATTCGATAAATTAATATTTTGGCTTGATTGTTGGTATATGCTCTCTCCCTTACATCCTTGTGGTGATTCTTGGGAGATCAAAAACTGCCTATAGACCCTCCATCCTTCTAGGCTAACACGTGATGTGGAATTGATCCCCATAAAGAGGCTTAGTATATAGGGGTTAATGTCATGGATTTCATCACCGCGCACTAACCAACCTCCATGTTCTAATGGAGTATAAAAATCAGGGGCAATTATCATTAGGCTAAGTGATTGTCCCTATACAGGTTATGTATGAAGGGGAAGAGTTAACTCTCTAAACTATGCATTAGAGAGTACCCTATATAGACTTGGGCTCCATCTTACACTTGTGTATATCGAGGGTGCCCCTAAAAATCTCATTCTACTTAGCATAGGACCTTTCAGTCGTAACAAGTGTACCGCCACAGGAGTTAGTATTAGCTCTGAACTAGCCATCATGTTCAAGCAGGGTTGAGATAGTTCAGTTGATACCATAATGGGTCACTGACCTACAACCTCACTCATGAAGTCATTGGATGGTGCAGGCATTGGGTTACACACCCTTTAGTTTACTAATTATAGGTTGTGGATTGCTTGCTTGGGTGTGTGTTATCCTAAACATGTGTTGTTTGTGAGGTGAGCCAACCTTTACCCCAAACCTACATGTCTAAAAGGGTATTTGCACATCATCTTATACATATCATCTTGCCTCAATATTGCCTTGTACATCCTTATCCCATCATCCTTTGTGCATATCATCTTATTCCTGATTCATCCTCTTATACATCTTCATTATCATCCCATTGTACATATTCCCTTTTTGTATATCATCCCATTATCACTTTATCTTCTGCCCGTCCTAGTCTAGTCATATCCATCGATCTTTAGTCATACCCTTATCACCTACATGCCCCAATCACATCTTATATCTTTACATAAGTCCATATCATCAACTGCTTGCTTTCACATAGTTACCTCATCCCGTCTTAGTCTAGTCATCTCCACCCATTGGTCATCACCCCATCACCTTGCACATCCTTGCCTAATCATCATCTTGTACACCCCATCACATATTCCAATCATATCTGGAATATCCTTGTCAACATCCCCCTTGTACATATTACCCTTTGTTATTGTCTTTGTTATATCCTTTACATCTTTTAATCTTCTCCTAGTCTAACCATATCCTAATCGTAACTTGACCTAAGTCCATCATTGATCATTTGTCTTGACCTTGTCCTCATCACCCATCTAGTCTAATGTCATCTTATCTTATCTTAGTTGGATTTCTAGGTCACATATGGGTCCAAACCATCCCCATCACTATCCTTTATCATTTCATCATCACCTATCATCATAGCTTGTTCTTGTCCAATTATCCTATCACATAATATTATCCCATCTTGAGCAAAATCAGTTTAAGGTTCTGAGCTAGTCTTCTCATCCACATCATCCTATCATATTAATCCACTATCACTTATCTCATTGGTCAGATCTCTAGCCAATATTCTGCTAGCATCTTATCACTTTGTCAATTTTCAATCTAGTAATCCATCATCATCAATCCAGTCTCTATCATCCTTGCCTATTCATAACTAACAACCCATCATATCCTCCTTTTGCTAGTTTAAATTTAGGCACCCATCAAATCCCTCATCCTTTTGTTAGCTTAATAACTAGACATTGTTGATAGGTCATTAGCACCTATTGGACTATCGTCTGAAATCTGATCTTAATCTTTATTCCATTAGTCTATTTCATTGTCATCATCTATCATACTAGCTCAGTCCTTCCAACCTACTTTATTCAAGAAGCCATATCCTCCATCGACTCCTCTCATCCTCTATCTTTTATCATCTATCCTCATGAACTTAGACCTGGTTAGTGTATACCAATACATCTTAGCCAATAAGGATGATGTCCTTTTACAATCTCTAAAAATGGGTTCTCACCTCCCTTCTAATCTTGATCCCATTCGGCCCAAACCAACATCCCTCATATTGCCTCAACCACAATCCCTTAGCCCATGAAAATTAGTATCAACGTTCCTTGATGTATCCACCCTAATCAATCAATAAATCATAGAGAATAAAGATGAATTCCTCTTACAGCTATGGAACATGGGTGCCTGTTTCCCCAATAATGTTGACCATAAAAGCCTACGACCATATCCTAAGCAAACTTCTCATCAATCCTCATCCCCATCGTACTCCATTCTACCATCCACTAGTCCTCATCCTAGTCGTGGCCTTTTTGATTCACAAATTTCCTCATTTTATAAATATCTTGATGACAACCCATAAGTAGTTTTCTTACGACTCCTTGAGATGGGTGTCTAATTTCCTAAAGATCTCAACCCCATCAAATTCACCTCACCCTTAAACCACCCTCATCTACAATCAAACCCTCGATCCACTCGTCATAACCAATCATCCACCCCTTCCTCTACTAGCAAAGGGAAACCTATCATGGCCACCTCATCTGCTACTAAACCAACCATCTATTCACATCAATGACCATCAGATCTAACATCCAATACTTCCACATCTAAACCATACAGTGAAGTGGGTCCTTATACTCCCCTTCCTATGTCATTGGAAGCACTTTTCCAACAACTTGTCACTGCTAACATGATGGTATACCCACCCATATGACATCTTAATCCCACCAAGCCTAAGCCCTCCTAGTATAAAGCAAACTGATATTGTCTCTATGATCAAACTTGGGGGCATTCCATTCAATCATGTCAAAATTTTTGAGATTATGTCCAAAAACTCATCGATCATGGTGAAAAAGCAATTGATGAGGAACTAGATGAATTTATCCCCTAGGTGAACAAGAAGAGGAATGTCAAAATTCTATTCCTGCTCACGATCAAGCCTTTCCCCTTCCAAGCCAAGGTTAAGACATTCTATCTATCCTCCATGATTCCCCTATCTTCGACCACCCATCCATTTAAAACAAGTCTATTTCCCATCAACCTAGTCCTCTTATATCCCATAATTCCTTTGACGAGCATATCTTTCCTCAATCCATTGTTTATCCATCATTTCCCTTTCACCCACTACATCCAATACCCCATGTTGAGAGGTTAATCGTGGACAATGAATCTCCTATTAGTAGCATTACAGCTTGTACATCAGAGTCTACATCAAAGTCAGCTTTGGAAGTCTTATCTTCATTAGGATCATGTTCAACACCAATATCTACATCAAAAATGTCATCCCTTATTGATGCCAATAATGCCTATCTTTTCGAGGGCACCTCTAATTTGGATGCCTCCACTCCATCACTAGGCATATCTTTTGATCCCAATCAGGATGATGACATCGTAAATGAGTTCTTGCAATATTTATTTGTCAAAGATTTTTAAAGTGAATATGATCTTCTTTGGGATGTGTATACTATAGGTAGTCTTAGTTATCCTTTTGTTTATCTTGAGGAGATTTTCTCCAATGTCGAAACTAGGTCTCCTAAGAACCTTTATGAAGACTATGTTTCCCCATCACCACTCATTGACCTCATCATACCATCACCACCAACTTCATCCATCATAGGTCCTTTTCTCCCAATCGATGATCACTTAGTCACCTCCCTCCATAGGGATGAACAAGAACATACATTGTTGGACCCTTACTCAAGCAATGCAATGTCCACCACAAGAACAAAGATCCAAGACCCTATTCTAAAAGCCATAAATCATAATCAAGTAATCTTTGATCCTATCAATCAAAATCAAGAAGATTATAATCATTAGCCTAATCCAAATGTCTTCCCCTAGTGAAGCCCAATATCAGGCACTAGGGGACCATCAAAGTCAAAATAACCATTCAAGTCAAAAATCAATCTCCCTTGGTGAAGCCCAAAATTAAGCACCAGAGGTAGTCAAAATCCAAATAATGTCAAAATCACTATTAGCATGGCTGATAATCCATCAAATAATCAAGTCAGAGATGAACCATGAAGTCAAAGTATCTTGGATCTCCTGTAATCTTTTATCAATTGACACCAATTAAATGAAGAATCTCCAGCATCTCCAACAATGTATGCAATTGATAGTCCTAATCCTCCATCACTTATCACACACTCTTATCATGAACCCACAATCCTATCAAGTCCCACCATCCATTTCAATCCAATACACCTCCATCAACATCAATATTTGATCCAATCCATACCTCTTATCACCTTCCCAGGCAACATTGTTTCCCCTAAGGGTGACTAAGACACCTAGTCTAGATATCTAGAGGGATCTCCATCAAGAGTCAACTAAGGTCACATGGACACTGATACATCTAGTAGCATGATCACATCATCACACATCCCCAAAACAGGTGTTGATTAAATAATCCATCAAGTGTTCACACCTTGCATCTCGCCCGTCATCTAATAAATTGAGATACCATCTTAAAAAAAATCATTTGTCTAATGGTGAAAACCAGTCTTTTGGCACCTTGGGCAAGGACCATGATGAAAACTAGTTTCTAACATTGTGGTAAAATAATCTATTGTCTGTATTGCACCTCAACACTTGGGGGCAAAATCCATCTATCTTCATCAATCCATCCCTTGTCCACCCCCCTCCATGGTTTTTTATCCATTATCTGCCATCATATCATGCATCCCATGATGTCATTCCTTCCCATCTTGACCTTTGTAAAGAAGTGGAGGGTGCCTTGAGACACATTCTCAAACCATCTTGGCATATCCTCCAATGGGCACTCAGGCAACTAAATATATGGTTCCTTCATGATGTGGTCATTGGCTATCCCTAGTGCACTCTTCCTTGGTCCTCATCTACTCATCCCCCCTCACCCTCATCTTTTTGTCATCCCATCCATCATTACATCCATACTAATCCTAGTTTTTAGGCTTGGTATTCCCTTTGCTAGTAACCCCATTTGTATAGTGTACATATATATTCCAAAAATCCCTTAAAATCGAAGTATGTTAAAAAACCCTAAATATCATAAAACTTGAAAAATCCAAAAATTATCCATGATGTCTTATCGTATCTCGAATCCCCTAGTTGCATCCATCTCTATCCATCTCAAATCATCCCAGTTATCATCCTTGGACACTATGTCTGGTCTTAAAACCCAAATCAGAGTGGTCACCTATTTCTCCATCTCTTCATCATCCTTATCCTAGGTTTTATTGGCACACATCACTTTGTCAAGAATTTAATTTGACACCCATCGCTTCTTATCAGTTACCTTTTGATACCTAACACCCATCACATCACTCTTAGCTAGTATGGAAGGTACTTGATCCCATCATTATTCTTATTAGTTGCCTTTTCATAACTAGCACCTATTACGTCACTCTTTGCTAGTATGAAAGGTACTTGAACCCATCACTTTTTTAATCAATGCCTCTTCATACCTAGCACCCATCACATCACTCTTTGCTAGTATGGAAGGCACTTGATCCCATCATTATTCTTATCAATGCCTCTTCATCCCTATCACTCTTTGCTAGTATGAAAGGTATTTGATCCCATGATCCCCTAGTCTCCTTGCTAGATTGGATTCTTGCGGGACCTTATCTGTCAGTAATCCTTGGTCATCACTTTTCTAAGCCACCTTCCTTGGCCACTTTTTGATTCAATTTCAAGACAAAATCAATATACAAAGACCTTATCATGTCATCCATCCTTCTATGCTAAACTAGGGGCAACATCTAATCCATATCCTCATCCAAGTCCTTATCATCATCCTAGTCCTAATCATGATCATCCTATCTAACTCCAATTCCCCAATCATCAATATAACAAATTTACTCCCCATCACTCACCCATGAGTAGACAAGACATTGTGACACTACATGTAGATATTTGTGTGTTATTTATTTGTTTTATTTGTCTTGTTTGACTATCATGTATATATCTTGTTTGTCTTATGTTTTGTTTGCATCATATCTATTTTTGTCTGTTAGGAAATAAACAAAGATGCTATAAGGACACCAAAAATGCCATCGAGGATGCAAAGTTCACTACTTGCCCATGCACTTTGGCATAACATCCTCTTGGTCATGTCTATATCATGAAGTATATTGCCAAGTGCCATATTTAATGGATTACTTAGACTATGGTGAGCCTTATGACATTTATGATGGCTTGATCACCTCCATCCTCATTATTCATCTAATCATCCTTATTCCATTCTAAAATATAATCTTCTCAACTCATCTAACTAACATCCCACTTTTTATCCTTATCATCTTCATCTCACCATATGAATCATATCCTTCAATCACTAACAAGTCTAATCATATTCAATCATCATCACTTTCTCATCACTAATCATCATCATCATTGTCATCTCCTAGTCAGAACTACATCAGCCTGAGGCCTTTTCAGACTATGTAGGTAGCACTATCACTATCTCTCTTATCATCCTCTAGTCATGCATCAATCAAATCCTTGAGCTATAATTATTCAATATATTGATCGATCACCATCATCATCTCCTTAATCTTAACTGTCAATCACCTATACCTATCAATTGGGACCGACAAAATCACCACATCCATCTTTTCTTCCATTAGCCACTAATTGATTATTGCTCCCTTGTGTATGTCCTTGCAAGGGGCATCATCACATTATGACTCATTGATTTGATGCAATGCAGTCCATCTCCTTTGGTCACTTGATCCTATCGTTTATTCTTTACACATCATATTGGTCGATTTAGCTTTGAGCTACACCCATCATTAATCTCATCAAATCTTTGTTTATCCAGGCCTATAGTTTTCCCTTACATGCATCCTTGCTTGGGAAGCATTTAAAGCTTATGGCCTTTTAATCCTATCATCTTTATGTTACAGTTGATTCCCCCTTGAGATGTGTTGATAACCATGACACCCATTATCTCTACACTCTTTGCATGTATCTTTACTAGAGGCATCATCAATTTATAGCTCATTTCTCGAGTCGGATCCATTTTCTTCATCCTCTATCCCACATCTAGCATCCCATCCCCTGGTCTATCCATCACATTCCGCACTTTGCTTATTATTTCAAGTGGCCATCTGCCTCATTCTTCCTTTCATGTCCTCTCGAGGGGGTAACATATCCACTAACATCATATTCTCTAACATTCATCCATGACATGGTTTTTCTTTGAAATACCATTAATTTTTCCACTTCGCTCCACTCGTAATACCATTTTAAAGAGGGGGAAAATGTATGCACCTAAATTCACTCACCTACATTATTGTCATAAATATTCCTATTAGTCGATACTAATTTTGTCTAGTCCATTTTATCCTGTTAATTTATCCCTTTTCCCTAGTTACTACCCCCATCAATATTCCTCTTCATCTACTAACCTTATTCATCCCATATCACCATTAATTCATTCCAAATATCCATTACCCTAGTCTAATCCCACTTACCTATTGTTTGGTAATTTTAAATTCCCATGACCCCACCTAACCACCTACTAAGGCTACTCCTAGGCTATCCTACACCCCTAGTCCCTAATCTTCACCTAATCCCCATCCAACCCCCTTCTACACCTAATTAACTCCGAAGAAGGTTTCTAGACTCCTCTAAATCTATAACCTTCTCCGAACCTCCCTCTCCTCTCTAGAAGCCTCCAAGTCTAGAGGTTTCCAAGGATTTTTAAATTCCTTAGATAATTCACAACCCTTTGATCTAACCCTTGATTCTTCCCTCCTCAATCTATATAAACAACCATTATCCTTCATGGAAGGCCAACTTGAAAGCTCATATCAGAACCACGTCAAAATAATATTTCTCATATCAAATCCATGTCAATCCAACTATGAATCAAGTAATGAATCCATGCCGAATTCTCCATTGAATCAATCATAAAGCATCCTCATCATGCCATCGTAATGCCCAAAATCTGAGTCAAGCAATCAATAATTGAAGTACAAATCCTCAAATGGAGTCATAAGGAGGTGAAAATAATGGTAATCATGTTCCTATCATTCTAATTTTCCTCTTTTATCCATTCTTATTGGTGTCATTGAGTTTTGGATTGTTATTACTAAGTTTTAGTAATATTGCTTAAAATCTAAAATTTGATGCATAGTCTTGGTTGTGATGTTTTTTCAAAACTTGTCTATTTGGGTTTATCATTTCTTTTTAGCATATGGATTATATAATATTTGTTTCAAATATTTTTATATGAGTTTAAATGATATGATACATGTAATGATATTTCAAAGTTCAATTTTTTTCATTCCTATACTATGGATCTAACTTACAAATATGTTGTGGCATGTGATATATAAGTTTATTTTAAATTGTTTACTTTGTGTTTATTTTAATCAAACAGATACATTTTCACACTTATGTCACACACATGCACATAGATAGAGATATATATAATCAAACAAAAATTCATTAGAAAACCTCAAGTAGAATTTAAATCACATGGGAGCACATGGCCCATGTACAAATCATGTTTTGACATACATGGGAATGGTGCCCTTGCCTTTACTACCTATATTAAGGGGCAATAGATGCCATGGACATATGGGTTCGTATCCTAGTCCTCAATTTAGATCTTAAGGCAAGTTGCCCCCAATCCCTCACAATTTCTGTCTTCACCTTAACATAACATTATTGTAGTTGTGTGTATTATGCAAACAAAATTTGTGTTAACCCATCTTTAGTAAGTGGGGGCATCCTTAGCCCCAAGGGTTAGCTTGATTATATAGGATCGATAATTTTGGCTGCCTAAGTCTTGATGTCAATTCTTGCTGAGCACCTTACGATGCATTAAGGCTTTGGAGAAGACGCAAAGCCTATATTATGAAATAGCCATAGGGACACCTTGGGGTAGGGTTCAAAATTCTCCATGTGTTTCATATAGATCACAATGGGGTAAATCAGTTTTAGATCGTTCAATAGACATTACGAACCTAAGCCCACCCCCATTAATCTTCAGATGTAGATTAAAATTTTAATCCCCAAGGGTTAGCTTGAGTGGATAATTTCCACGACTTCGGTCACCTTGGTCTCAAGTTTAATTCCTACCAAGAACCCTGTGATGCATCAAGGCTTAAGGGCAGACACAAAGCCTAAGGAACTAGGAGCAAGTCATCCTTCATTTTTGGAGGGTCTTCTTTGAATCCTTGGATATAAAAAAAGTGTGGGCATCCTCACCTCATATCTCAACCTATCTCTCTATGTTGTTACTATAGCTAATGCATCCCATATTTTTGTATTCTTTGTTTTTGCTTAGCCAAGATCTTCTCTTACCTTATATCTCTCAATGATTATCATAAGGTTTGGTGCCTTTTCCTGACTCATTAGATAAAAAAATTGGGTCATTCCTTCCTGCTTAAGGGGGCCCACTCAATCAAAGCCAAAATTTATATCAATATGTGTCAAGTTAATCTCACCATTATGTTCAAGCTAATTATACTCCAATTTATCACTACCACTATTCATACTAAGAAAATATTAATCAACACATATAAAATATTAATTCTAAAGATAAAAATCAATTGTTTGACTTGCTCAATTGGGTCCCTTGGTCACTACTTTCTAGTTAGCATCCCTTGTCTCTTATATCTAAGTAACCATGATTGTTCCTCCTCTACCCCTCCTACCTCGGCCTCCGTTACGCCTCTTGCTATCATATCCTTAGGGTCCTCTACATAGTTTCCCCCATCCTAATTGGGAATAATGGTGTTGGATGAGCCTTGGCCCACCCTGCCATTTATGAAATTTTAACTCCATTATCATTTATCCACATGTATGGATGCCTCTCATCCTCGCTTGGACACACTGGGATTTGACAATTCTCATGATTTAGATTCACCTAAATAACTTCCTAATGATCTAGACTCTTCTTCTAGTTATAATGATGAGACTAGTGATTAGGATTCACCTCCTCCTCCTAAAATATCTTTAGATGATGAGGAATCTCCTCTGGCTCTTTGAGCAATTATCATCTTTGGGCAAGATAATTGCTATAAAGTGTTGGCCAATTGGTTGAAGATCCATAAGATAACAGGGGAACAAATTCATAATTCTATAATTCCCCACATGCTTTCAATACATCTACTTAAATAATCCATAATTATTTGATGAGGCATCAGGAACTCCTGAGTGGGATACTGCTATAAAAGAGGATTATGGTTCCTTATTGAGGAACAACACTTGGGATTTAGTCCCTCTTCCTAAGGGAATGAAACTTGTTCAATGTAAATGGATCTACCGAACAAAATTTGTAGTAGATGGGTCTATAGACAAGTTCAAAGCACATTTGGTAGTAAAAGGTTTTTCTCAGGTACCTAACATTGACTATACCGAGATATTCACCCTAGTTGCCAAAATGAACTCAATCTGACTCACTCTTTTTATAGCCATAACACATCATTAGTATGTTCATCAGATGGAAGTGAAGAATGTTTTTCTTCACGGTGATCTCAAATTAAAAATATACAAGGCAACCACAAGGATTTATGGAAGAATCCTCCTTAGTTTGATAACTTTGAAAATCCATCTGTGGCTTCAAACAAGCTCCTTGAGCTTGGTATTTCAAGTTGGACTCTTTTCTTCTTTCGATTGGGTTCACTAAATGTCATTTTTATTCAAATATCTACATTTTTTGGTAGGATGATTCATTAATGATTTTGGTTCTCTATTGGGATTACCTATTAATCATAGGGAGTTCTTCATCCACCATTGCAATAACGAAAATTGCTTTGTCTAATAGGTTCTCAATGACTGACTTGTCTAGTTGCATTGCTTCTTTATGATTGAAATTTATCAATCTAACTCTGGGATCACTATTACACAATACAAATATGCTCTTGATTAACTTGCATAATTTAACATCATCGATTGTAAGCCAAATTCAACTCCCTTTCTATCTAGTGTAAAGTTTGAGGCTGATTGTCCATCTCCTTTGGTTGATGCTACCTAGTATCGACAACTTGTTGGCAATCTTATCTACCTTATGTACATTAAACCTGACATTTCATATGTAGTGGGCATGGTATATATATTTATCTAAGAACTGCATGAGTTGCATTGGAAATCAACTAAGTAGATTCTCCACTACATTCAGGGTACTCATAGTTTTGAGATTTACTATAGAATGAGCATTGATGTTGACTTGATTGGTTATATAAATTCAAATTAGGCTGGTGATATTTAGAATCATAATTCTACTTTAGGCTACAGTTTATCCCTTGGTTTAGGTTTAGTTAGTTGGTCAATCAAGAATTAGAATGTTATTGTTTCATCTTCTATAGAGGTAGAATACAAAGGAGTTGTTAATGTTGCCATTAAGGCTATTTAGCTTTAGGGGATTCTCATTGACTTTGGCATCCAGTTTTGATGATAACCGTCATGTTCTATGATAACCAAAGCACAATCTAGATCTACAAGAATTCGGTCCTCTATCAACGAACCAAGCATATCAAGATTCGCATCATCTCATTCGAGAGCTTATCCATGAGTAAGTCATTGATCTCTACTGCATCTAGAAAATAGAGCAAATTGATGATATATTCATTAAACCCTTCACTAAGAGTAAGTATCTTCATTTATGGGATCTCCTTTGGGGTTTGAGTAGTTTCAACATCCTCTTCTGATGAGGCATTTTTATGTACTTAGGTACCTCATCAAGCCTTTGTGCTAGGACCCAATTCTTCTACGCATCTAAACTATGCTTAAGGGAGGGTGTTAGTGTAGGTTTTTATTTCATTTAATATTTTTTTCCTACACATATTTAGTCAGCTTACTTAGGTGTCTTTCTGTATCATTGTGAAATATAATCCCAAATTCATGAGGATGCGAGGATATATTTATCTTTCTCCTATATAATGTACCTTTCTAAAGCTTTTATAGCTATTGTTGCTAATATAATTTCTTTATTATGAAGACAAGCTTCTTATACTTGAGTTATTTTTAGATTTCACTACTCTATATAAGTTCAACTTCATGCATTAGATCATATCTAGTCCTATCCTCAAGCGTGGCCCACTCCAACAGTCATGAAGATCCTCCTAAGGCAATCTAGGATGATTATATGTTGGATGTAGATTGTGTTAACCTTCAAAATTTTCCGTCTTCCTATTTCTTTTTAGGTGATGTAGCGGTGGAGCTTTTCAAGGTGGTTCCTAAGATGGTGATCGTAGATGATAACATTCACTTTATGGATTAAGATAAGAAAGTTATATCACAAGTCTACCAAATTTTAGGAAGAAGGCCTTCAGTGGAAAGTTTTATTGATTGGATTAAATATGTCTCCTAAGGTCTTGGTTCTAGAGGTGTCTCTAATAGAAAATAGATTCTTTTTGGTCCAATTTTCCTTTGGGGATGATAGGGACCTGATTTGGAACAGTGGCCCATGGTTTTTAGATGTCACAGTGTGTTTGTGAGCCTCTAGTCACCATTCTTTAATCTTGCTTCAGTGGTTATTTTTCTTGTCCTGGTTTGGATTCACCTATAAAACCTTCCTCTAATTATGCGTGATCTTTTTTTAGTTTCACAGATGATATTTAAGGTTTGTCAGTTCATCAAAGTAGATGATGATTTGTGCTTACATCATAATAATTATATGTAGGTTTATGCAATGATCATCTTATCCAAACCCCTGTTGCACTCTATTAAATTGATCTCTTCATAATGTTCTTGGATGAAGTTATGTAACTTTGAAGGATTTCCTTTCCATTGCTTTTAGTGTAATAAATTAGGCCATATTTTGGAAGATTATTCTTCAAATTATCTTCAAGCCTCTAAGTTATCCTAATTTATCTACTGAAAGGAGAAAATGACCAATTATATTCCTGAGTTAAGGAGGAAATTACTTTTGAGTTCATTTGGCATGCATCCCTTTACTTAGGTTGGTAGTCTAGTCTCTGATTCACATCAGGGTTTAGGGTTTGTGGGCCTCTCAAAGGCAACTAAGCTAATTAATTTAAATGATCCCACTGCTACTCAATGTGTGGAATCAAAGGCAATATCTCCGTTAGATGATGGTTTAGTCTCTCATTCAAAGCTTGCAAACTCTTATGCATCAATTTCAATATTGGATATTGAGAAAGGTTGATTGGCTCACATGATGCTCTCAGTTTATTTCAGGAAGAAGTTGGGCCTCAAAATATTGATAGCACAATGACTAATAAGATCGAGTTTAATAGGACTATTGGTCGTCTCCACCATCAGAAGGAAGCAAAGTTGTTAGAACTGGTTCTAATATTAGATGAAGAACAATGTGCAATATTAGAAGAAGGTTAAAAGTCACTTCCAGAGACAGAGGATATTCATTCACAAGATGACATTGCCTTGTTTGAACATGTGTGCATCCATCCAATATTGGCTCTTTTCTCCAAACCAAACTGTGGTGCTCCTAAATGCAAAGGTAAGAAATCAGAGGCTACACAATTCCAAATGGAAGCTTGGGAGGCCATTGATGGCAGTTCGTAACAAACTCTAAATTATTTTTCTTTTCAAAAGGGAAGGAGGTCACTTGCCTTTTTCTAATGGGGTTGGCCTTGTTGAGGATTCGGTCATCGGTTAAGAACCTACTAAGGGATTAGAGTATTGCTTCAATTTTAGGGTTATCTATTCTCTAGTGTAGATCTTCTTGATCTAATGGTTAGTTGAGATTTTGTATGTTTATAGGGTAGCTTCTCAATTTAAGCTTCACTCTTTAAACCAAGTTCGACCTATTGTAATCATTATGATTCTTTTTTTCTACTTATTTTATTAGAAAAGGGACTCCTTGAACCTTTATTAATCTATGAAAATATATATTTTATATAATCTTATTGTTATTGTTATTATATGTATGTATGTGTGTGTGTGTGTGTATATGTGTGTACACACACATAACTATAATAATAATAAGATTATATAATATATACATTTTTATAGATTAATAAGGGTTGAAAGGGTCCCTTCCATGAATCATTTTATCTTTTTATTTTTATCTTATTTTATTTAAAAAGAAATCCCTTCAACTCATATGTATATGTATATAGATATGTATATCTATATATATATATATAAATATGTATACATTTATATAAATTGAAGGAAACATTTTTAAATAAAAGAAGAACCAAAAAAATAAAGTGACAAAATAATTATAACAAATTATTACCTAAATAAAAAAATAGAACTCAAAAAAGGCAGGACTAAGAGAAGCTATCCCGAAAGAAAGAGTTCTATCAATTGGGCCACTAAGGTTCAAACTAGCAAACATAGAAGCCTGCAAATCGATTCAGTACCTTGACCCTTCAATAAGCCCTTAGTGAAGGACCAAATCTTTAACAAGGACCTCTCCAATCGCGAGGAATATATGATCTCCCTCCCTTTGGGAGAAAATATATTTAAGGGTCCATTGCGAACCATCACCAATGGCCTCCCAAGCTTGCAATTACAATTTTGTAAGCGTCTAATTTCCTACCTTTGCATCTAGGAGCACTACAGTTTTGTTTAAAAAAGAGCCTTTATTGGATGGATGTCAAGAGGCTCAAGAGAGGCAATGTCATCCTGCGAATGAGACCCAAATCGCTTCAATATATTGACTCTCTCTTTGGGAGGCAGTGAATCTTCCCCCAGAATTGTACGTTGCCCTTCATCCAATTCCATAACTTGTTCCTTCAAAATTGCTTCCCTTGATGAAGATAGAGCCAATTGTCCCTTTGAGCACATCCTAATCTGGCACTGAACTATCATTCAAGATTCTGAAGCCCATCTTCATCCCGGATCAGACTCAGAGAGCCAATTGAACCAATCAACCACTCACTATCATCAAAACTACTAGCCTGCAAAGGAGAAATGCGATCAATTGAGGACTATGTTGTTGATTCTTTAGTGCAGCCAGAGCGAATCCATTTGAATTCTTTTTCCATGATATATACCTAGAGCATTTATCAAAATAATCTGCCAAGAGATGACCAGTCTGATTTCATCAAAAACAACGAAACAGGAGGCCCTTACAATTACAAAACTGAGTCCAGGAGCCCTGTGATGACAACACCTTGACTGAAAGTGAGATGGGTTTGGAGATATCAACTATCGCACAGATCTGCATAAAGTTTTTGTGGATCAGAGGAGGATCATCATCTATTTTGATGAACCTGCCAATCTTTTTGATCATCTGCTTGATTAGACCATGATCTGCTCAAGTTCACCGTCGATCGTCTTCAATTTGTCGCCTTTTTTCGCCATCATTCCTTGGCTCGCCATCTCCCTTTCGATTTGCTTCGCACTCCATCGCTCTGCGTCGCCATCCTCCTATCTAATTATATATATTATATATTATATCATATTGATAGAATTATTATATAATATATTAATATTATAATAATATATTATTATACATTACATTATTATATTGTATTATAATAATAAAATTTAGATATAATAATATATATTATTATATTATATTTAATATATTTTTAAAAATATTTATATAAAATTATTATGTTATATTTATAATAATTATATTAATTATGCTAATAATTATTGTAGAGCCCACATTATAAAATAAAAAGTATGCATAGAACAATAAAAAAACGAAAAATACAAAAGAATTTAAAAAAGTAACATTGTTTACTATTTCTTATTTAACTTTTATCACCTAATTTTTATGAGAGTTTTTTTTATAATTAATAATTAAAAAAATTTTAAAAAGAGTAAAATTGTTTACTATTTATTACTTAATTTTTACTTGAATTTTTTATAATTTTTATTCCAATATAATTTAAAAATGATTTTTATTCAAGTATGATTTAAAAATAAAAAATACAAACAAATTAAAATAGATACAAATTTTTACCATTAAACTTCTATAATTAATAAATTTATTTTAATTAATAAATTTTAATATCTATATTAAATCTAAAAAAATAATTAAAAAGATATAATAAAAAACATAATAATCATAGATTTACTAGCACTATATATATAGATATAGATTAACATAATATATAAAATTAACCATAGTAGATATCTTAAAAAAAATACAAGAGAATTAAAATTAAATAATAAATAGCAATTGATAAACCTTACTTATATCTCTAAATAGCAACTCCAATTGCAATTAAAAAAAGTAAATTATTTACTATTTACTACTTACGCAAAGAGTGTACACAATTCCATTGAGTGAGATATATCAATGTACTCATCAATTATTGATATTCAATTGTTTTATTTTTATCATCTTGTTTTAATATCGATTTAAAAACTTTATGCTCAATTGTTAGTAAATATTTGTATAAGATAAATCTATGTAAAATACATTGATATATATCATTCTTGAGGCACCTATATCATACTGAAATATGACAATAGTGAAATAGGTGCCTCAAAAATGATATATATCGGTGTCTTTTACATAAATTTATCTAAGGTTTGTATAGGGGTGATTGGAATTGTAGTTGGAGTTGCATCAATAAAAGGAATCCTTATATAGTTATCGAATTGAACCATTACATATGTAGGTGGTTCAGGGGGCATCATCATTACTTTGTATACAATGCTTCGAACATATTCAAGTACATCATTGACAAGCCCTGCATTTGTTCATAAGTTTTTAGTGGGCATCATCTTTGCACCAATAACAATCAATAACTCAACTTCCAATTGTTCATCATCCAATCCTACAACATTATTACTTTGTTCTCTACTTTTAACGTTTCGAGCAACAGGTTGATTCAATACATACAATTTTATTTTATTATGTTGAAGCATATTCTCACATTTGTTGTAAATAAATGCATATGTTCGTTAAAATCCTCATTTTTAACTGTTTCGGGGGCAACATCTATTATAGTCATCAACAATTGCCAATATTTAATGGTTGGATTGATATCTCTTATATTTGTTGGAAGCTCCCAAAACCGTTGTTCTTCAGTTTGACCTTGTTATCTAAAAACATTATCGCTCGTATAACAACAGTTCTAAAGTTTTGCCATAATAACTTTGCTTGTCTTGTACTTGCATATGGAGATTTATCCATTACCAGAGGCAATTGTCCGAAATCCCTAACAAAAATTATAGACCTTCCCCCAAAGCACATATCAATATTTTTTGAAAATGCTTGATGTAGTCGAGAATCTATATTTTCAAGCATCTTTTGACCTATAAAGCTCATCTCATCAATCAAAATATATGTAACATGTTTTATTTCTTCTTGAAAGCTTGTTAAATTTATTCCTTCTAGTTTTTTAACATTTGAAATAAACAATCGCAAGCTTGTATGTATTATTGATGCACCAATGTTAAATGTTACAATTCCAGTTAGAATAAGTAGTAAAAGGGGCAACATTGTGATTGTGATAACTCCATAAGTGCTAGCTTGATCCCTCCAATAAGATAAGATTTCCCTATTCCTATAATTACTTGAATTATCAGATGCAATGGAGATGTAGTTTGTCCTTGATTATAATATCTTATAATTATATCAAATGTTATTTCTTATTTCTTACTTAGGCTTTCATAAGAAAAAATTGGCTCCATTTCTTCCATAACAAGTAATTCATTTTCTTTTGCCATGATTATAAATTTAAGAGCTTTCTTCATTTGTTCTTCACCGAGTTTATTGCATCCCAAATTGCTTGTCTATCAATATCTCTTCGACCTAACATATCAATCTCAGAAACATGTAGAAATTGTTTTTGATGTAGCCTTGATATGATCTCCCACTCATGTTTAGTTGTATTTTGTTAGATAATGTCAACATTTTCATCTTCTATTTATTATTGAATGTCATTATTTGTTTCAATATTCCAATCTATATGAAATGGAGTATATTGAAATTGACCCCAATTATATTTTTAATGTATCCTCATCAAGGCCAATATCTATCTCAATATCATGAAATGGTTTGTACAATAGTAACTCTGACGAATAAAAATCCACAAATTTTTGACTATCTTGTTTTGGGATGTTGTAAAATCTTGGCCATACCCTCACAATAACACACATTTTTCTTAGTTTCCAAATTTAACCTCTTTTAATTTTTGGACTATACATCCAAGATCTTGTGGACTCAATGAGTGGTACATGTTCCATTGAGCGAGGTTTATCAATGTACCCATCAATTATTTATTTTCCATTTGTTTCATTTTTATCATCCTCTTTTAATAGCGGTTCAAATCAACCATTACCTTGGCAAAGTGGTTTGCACTGATCTGAACTCCAAAAATGGCTCTAGCTTTACTTTTGCATGCATATGCATTGCTCTAGATCTGTGTAAACTAGAGTTAAAGGTTATCTTTCTCTCTTTCCAAGGCAAGTCTTGGAAGTAAAACTCAGAAATTGAAAGTAATAACCCTAGTTGTTTTTAGTGTTCTCAACTTGGTTATCTTCAAAAGCATTACCCTATAATCCATTCTTTAAAGGCCATAATTACCAAAGTATGGCACCCAAAGTTATGTCCATGTTTGGAGGCTTTTCTTAGATGGCATGTATTTCGCTTCAAGGTGGATAGTCTAGTGGATTCCTCTCCTCCCAAAGGTTGTTCCCAAAATTCTCCTTCTCTTCTTCATCTACCTAAGCTTGCATCTTTCAAAAACTTATTTTCTTGAACTATGTTGTTTGAAATAGAGTAGATTATTAAATAATTGACCAAGGTAGTGCCCCTCTTGAGATGGTCTATTGAGGATGACAACAATCAGTTGCTAGGAACCATGGAAGAAGTGAGGGTGAATAGTCTAGAAAAATATCTATGTAAGGGTGAGAATAATTACCAAAGACCAAAGGAATTGGGTTTTCATCTGACTCGAAGTCTTCTTTTGGAGGTTAATTCTTTTATTATAATAGGAATTGGTTACAATATTTTATTATCTCTACCTAGGTTTGGAGTTCTATTTTGGTAACTAACCAACCACTTTTATGCTTCATCCCACTTGGCTCTCATCATGTTTTAGTTTCTAATTCAGGTTTGCATTCACTATATACCATTCTCATCTCGATAAAGTCTAGTGGGAGAGAGAGAATCCATAGGGACAAGTTTTGAACCACTGGCAAGCACTAAGTCGCATGTTGTACTACCACCATGCCCTTTCAGAAGCTAATTTTTGAGAAAAGGCTAAAATATGGTGGAAATTTAAAATAGAAAAAACATTTGTTGAAGTAGAAAAATGGGTACATAGAGGATCATCAATCATTTACTTTCTTCTAAAAAGTGGGTGGTGGAAGCCCCCCCTTCTTTATAAGAAGGTACGTTTCATGGAATGTTAGGGAGCTAAACACCCATGACAAACAACACCTATTAAGGCATTTTGTGGTGGAATAACAAGCTGATATTATCCTTCCTCAAGAAAAAAAAAATGAGTTCTCCAGAAGCATGATAATTATGGATCAAAGTGTGGCACAAATGGATGGTATTTTTGTGAACATAGGATTGCAATAGGGGAAGATTAGTATTGTGTTAGTGAATAAACCAAATCAATTCAAAAACACACTAAACTAACACCCTAAGCCTATCTCAAAGGGGGAGCTTAGTTAACAAAACATGAATGAAAAATACAACTAAATTGTAAAAGAAACCTTCTTTTACCTTCCTTGGATGCTCCAAAATGCTTGTTGTAGTGGCTTGATCGGTTTATGCTCATGAAGTCTGCATCAATGGAAGCTTGGCTACCTCCATCTCTCCTTGGCACCTTGTGTGGCTTTGGCTTGGCTTTGGATCAATATTTTAGAATTATAACACTAAGATGCAATGATTTTTGAATGCATTTGGGCATTAAAAGTTTGGCATATGAGAGCTTCAAATTCAGTAGGCAAGGCCTCCTATTTATAGATTTTGCAAAATGGTCAGAATGAACCTGAACCGTCTATCTCAAGATGAAGATATATGGCTAATAATTCATTCAATTTTTGAAGCAAAAATCAATAAATGTATTCATAAATATTTGGGATAGAGGGGCAATAAATAGGCATGGAGGGTCTTAATGAGACATGGAAGGGGTTAACCTTGATATTTTATGCATTTATGGCCTAGGGATGTCTTCCCAAAAAATGATGTCACATGGTGATGTAGATATTCAATATTCATTTCCAAAAAGAAATTATCCAACAAGTTCTATGGAATTCTTAATTAAGTACATGATTTTGTTTAATCAGCTCTCAAGCATGACTAATCACTTTGATGCAAACATTAGCAATTTGTGCACAATCTAATCAAATTGATTAGAATGTCTTGTTATTTGCTCAAAATTTGACTGGATTGGAATTAGAAGTTGATGTCAGATGCATTGGATCTGTTATCCCATTTAGGATGTTGTCAACACAAAATAACAAAGGCACACAACTTGTGCAAGAGATTTGATAGAAAATAGCAATCCAGAGCACCTAGGTGTGAAATTGGCATTTTGACACAAAATGATCCGATCAAAGTTAGTTGCTTCATAAAATGCATTGCCCCATTTAGGGATACCCTGGCCAAAATCAGCACTTGAATATAACAGGTTTCAAAGCTTTTAATGTGTTTTAGTGTTTTTAGGCCAAATTATGCACTTTGGTAGAAATTGGTCAAAACCCTGGTCGAAGGTCATTGGTGGCCAGATTTAGGTGTTTATAATTTTTACTAATGTTGAAGGTGTCTTAGCTATTATGGGAATTATTTGGAAGCAATGGAGGGTTGCCTATGATTTAATCTTTAAACATATGAAGAATCTATAAAATTTAGTGTTTTCCAACAAACATGGAATTTCCATTTGTTAATGTGTTTGTGCCAAATAATATACTCTTAAAAAGAGGAGTTTGGGAAGATTTATCAATTTACCTTTCTAATAGATGTATGGGGAAATTATAGATTGGAGGTGATTTTAATGTTGTTCTTTCGGAAAGGGACAAGGTTGGTGTTGGTAATTTTGCAAACCAGTCCCATGTCAATTTAAATCACTTTGTTAAAAACAATTATATACTGGACATTGAGTTGTAGAAGTGCTAATTTACTTGGACAAATAAAATTCTTAATCCCCACAACATTTTAGAATTTGTAGGACACAATAAAGTCACCTCTAGGGGAGGAAAAAATGATGAAGAACTTTGGCATGTCAATAACAACCATGTATGTGGTACACAACTTTTGGGGATGACACACCAAAGAATCTCCTCATAGATATTGCCAACATTACCATTGTCATCCACATTAATAAGGTAAAACATTAATACTAGTTAGATTGCCTAGGATGTATCTAAACTACACAAATTTGAGTGTAAATAGTAGAGTATTCCTATTTATATAAATGACCAATAGGATGGAGTACTTGGTTTGTTTTACTTTTGTTTTATTTTTTATAGTTTAAGGTCATCAACAATAATATGGAATGGGTTGGTACTCACTCACATTTGGTAATTGATTATCTAAGCCTACTAGGACAAGTCTGGTAATGCTTGGATGCATGTGGAAACTAAATATATCTGAGGTCTACAAGATTTGTCCCTATAAACAGTGACAAACAATTTTGTCATAGATCGATATGCTTACTTATAGATATGTATCATATGCATTATCAGAGGCTCACACTATGCACATGTTCATATTTTTATCCCTTCACCTTTAAATGGTAATTCGAATTTTGACATTTTATTTGCTTATAAATATGGGTAAGAAAGGATTGGTTACACTAACCTCAACCATCCCTAGTTGAGTTGTTGAGCACTGCCTACATTCCAATACTCTAAAGAGGGCTCAAATTAAATGTATTTTTCCCACTTATATCTATATGTGTTGTAATAACATCCAATGCAAACTTATGGTTTGTGGCAATTTAAAACCTATGATTTTGACATTGGAATAATATTCAAACTTGGTTTAGTGTTTTTACTTTAAGGCTTTACAAATTTATAAGATTTAAGGGAGTTCCTCAAGGATGTAGGGATGTACTCCTCAGTGTAATAGGTATTTTATAATGAAGTGATAAATATGAATTAAATTAGGCCTGACATGCCTAGATAGCTGACTCTTTAGATAAATTCTCTTTGAATTGACATGCTAAATGTACTAGTTGACCAAATGAATGGTTTGAATGTGGAAAAATAATCATTAAAGATGGTGCAGATAAGTTTGACCAAGGTAGAAAAATTTGATAACATATCCCTTTAATTGTGACCACAAGTGTCTAGGAAAAAAGAAAAAGTAATATGAGATCAGGGCATAGTCTGAGTAGCATGAAAATTTATTCGAGAAGAGACTAGGGAATCTTGTGTATAAATAATATAAATTTGGTAAGGCTATTTCCATAGATAAATGAATGACTAGGAGAGAATATGAGCAAAAGTTAGTTGTGTATGCACAAGCCATGTATAGTAAGGCTTCATCAAAATTGAAAATTGTCAAGTGTCTAATACAAAATTTATGTGTCTACATTTTTACCTTTTACTATAGTAATTAAAAGTGTTGTAGTAAAAGGATAGAGGTGTAAATTTGATACACAAGTGAAATCATGGTGGGTGTGTTTAGATACATTTTGAGTGTTGATCTTATTCTATCTAAAACCCGTTATGAAATGTGTAGAAATCAATGTCCACTTATGATATAAAATATGAAGTAGAATATTGTCCATATTCTATATTTAAATATCAAGGAACAAATATTGTTAGGTTGTGGAGCTAAAAGCTTCACTGATGCAAACATTGGAGGAGGGTGCTGAGTGTCACAGTCGCCAACGTTGGTCAGGACAACCGACGTCGGTCAGGTGGAGACAGGAAGCTGCCAACGACGGTCAGAGATCGGCCGACGTCGATCACTCCCAGGCAGACAGGGACCGACGTCGGTCGCCTGTGCGGCTCCAAAACTGCTAGTTCACAGATAGTTAGTTAATGAACCAATTATTTGCATGTAAGAAGGCTAATTATAGTCTTGAGCTGCGGATCTAATTATTGTAATTAGGTGTCTAATTATTGTTTGCATGAGATCTATATAATAGACTCATGGGCTGTATTGTAATTTGTGCTAGAGAGTAAGAGAGCAAAATTAGCTCCTTCAGAGTGAAGAGAGCATGGTGTGTTCCTCCTAGTGCCACAGTGCCAAGTGTGGGTGCTGGTTTGGAGAATCAGAAGGGTTCTTCATGTATGTAAGATCTTGGTCGGTAGGTGTGCAAGGCCACATTTGGAGATTTGAATGGTAAGTAAGATCATTGATCTGTAGGTGTATGTGTGTGCAAGATCTAGGTTTGCAGGTGTGTAGAACCAGGTTGATCTGTAGGTGGCAGCAAGATCAAGGTGACAGCAACACAACAGGTAGCAAGATCAGGTGGGATCTTCTTAGAGTATGGTGTGTACTCAGTTGGAGAGCAAAGAGGAAGGCAAGGTAGTCCCTTCCAAAATAAGATCATTTGAGTTGCAGGTTGTTGCAAGTTCATGGGAGATCTACTTGGAGTATGTGTGTATACTCAGAACTTGGGTACGTGGAGTACTCGGTTGGACTGGTATTGATTGTCACTTACTAGTGGTACTGGCAATAGTGGATACTAACTGGTGGAGGTGAACACCAACTCTGTGTTTGAGTTGTGTGTTGGGACTGTAATTGAGAGAGTGAGCTCTTGAAGGTGAATTACTGTACACTTGGTGTGGGAAGCCTGTAAGGTGGGAAGAGTGTGGCGTATCTTCATTTGTAATTCTTTTATGTAAGAGTATTAATACAATTAGGTATTGTCTCTCATATTTTGTGTTATTTCTGAATTCTAGTTACTTGTACTTCTGGTTTAATTCTGCATGTTTAGTTGCTTGGTAATCAATGGTGCTTCTGGGTCCTAACAGTTGGTATCAGAGCTAAGGTTATAGGGAGCAGGTTTGTGTTTGATTACATGACACTCTCAAGCATTTTTGATTGAGTGGGAGTAGAGCAATGACAGAAGAAAGTAAGCTAAGAATGGAGGAATTGAAAAGCACGAATGGTCAATTACGGTGTTATGGAAAGAAAGAGCAGAAAAAGAAAGATTGTTGGTTGGTAGCAGATCAACATGAAGAAGCAGATGTTTCAGGTGTTGTTGCACAAGATGCTCAGGATAAAGTAGAATCTTATTTTATAGATTCTGTTGCCTCTTTCCATGAAGTTCAAAATAGAGTATTTTTCCATGTTAAGGTCTTTGGAGACTTTAGAAAGATTTATTTAGGGGTTGGTGTGCCTTGCCAAAGAATTGGCAAAGGGGAAGTGAAGTTGAAATTGCAGGCGGCCAACACATGGGTGTTGAAGGATGTCATGCAGGTCCCAATTCTGAAGATGCAGCTAATTGCTTCAGGAAAGTTGGGTGATGAGAGATGCACAGAAACTCTCATAGCAGATGCACTTGAATTAGCGTGTGGTAAGAAAGCAGGTACTCTTTATCTACTTGCTTATATTACTGATTCTTCTTCTGTTGCGAAGACGTCGCTTTGTAGGCTTGGTCACATGAGCAAGAAAGAGATGCATGTTCTTAAGCAGAAGTCAAATGTGTTTGACAGACATAAGAACTGGAAAGCCTTGGTGTTCTTGGAAGAGATGACAAACAGAGATCAATGGATGGGGTTGGATACCTCTGAGCAGGGTAGTTTGGACATGGGTATGATTCAAAGAAAGCTCACGGGTAAAAAGTCATCACTCACAAGCGAACACAGGTACCGGCGTCGGTCAGGGGGAATCGACGTCGAACAGACAGGCGCTGATGTCGGTCATGTGTAGACCAGAGTTGGTGGTGTCGGGCAGGGTGGCTACCGGTGTCAGTCAAAGAATTAACGTCGGTGACCAGGTAAGACCGACATCGGTCAAAAAATTGATGTCGATAGAAAAGACAGTCGCATGGGAATTGACATCAGTCAGATGCAGATTATGTGGTGATCGAGGTCGGTCACTATAACGGATTTTGGGCAGACAGCAAGCTATCAAGGAGTCTCAAACGCCCATGTGGAGGACTGAAAGGGTAAGTAAGCCTCAAATTCGTTGTTCCTCTTCTTTATACTCGTTGCTCACTGCAGAGCAGGAAGGATCCAGGAAACAGTGGGAGCATGGCATGAATAGGATGCAAAACCAAATGGGAGATTTGGTAGGGTTGCCAGCTGGTATGAAAGCACTGAAAGATGAATAGATACCTTAGTTAAAGAATAGAGAGAATGGACACGTGAGATGGAAGGCCAGGTCATATGGTCTTGAGGAAGCTGCAGGACAGTGGTACAGGTTTGAAAGGTGGATGACAAAGCAGGGCTTTAGTCAATGTCAGTGTAACCATTGTGTTTGTCTTACCATGTTGGATAATGATTGCAACATTATCTTATTACTGTATGTGGATGGTATGCTAGCTAGCAGGTTTGGACATACAGGGTTTTGCTGAGCTAAAGGTAAGGTTAGTTCAGTGGTTTGCCATGAAGGATTTGGGAGCAACGAAATTCTTTAGCATGAGTAATCCTAGGGATAGGGAAGATCACATGTTGATGTTGTCACATTATGATTGTGTGAAGGTAGTGCAAGATGCAGAATAGGGCAGCACACGTATGGATGGACAGTTCACAAAACAGGGTCCCCAATCACATGATGAGGTTGATTACAAGTGTACTCCCTGATTTTGCCCCAGTAGTGGGAGTTGTCAGAAAGTTTGGAGCCGATCTGGGAAAGAAGCACTGGAGGGCAGTTCAGTGGATTCTCAGGTATCTGAGAGGGACCAGCAGCAGGTCGACATGCTATGCAGGGTCAAGTTCTTTTCTACATGGGTTTGTAGATGCGGATGCGACAGGTTACTTGGATGACACGAGGTGCACCACAGGATTTGTGGTGGTTGGTCTTCAAGGTTGAGCTTGAAGAGGGATACAAGCTAGGAAACATATTAGATGGGGTACATGTATAGGTACAGTGCAGCTATTTATCTCCAAGTGGGAGATTGTTAGGTTGTGGAGCTAAAAGCTTCACTGATGCAGACATTGGAGGAGGGTGCTGAGTGTCACAGTCGCCGGTGTCAGTCAGGACAACCAACGTCAGTCAGGTGGAGATAAGAAGCTACCGATGATGGTCAGAGATCGGCCGATGTCGATCACCCCCAGGCAGACAGGGACCAACGTCAGTCGCCTGTGTTGTTCCAAAACTGCTAGTTCACAGACAGTTAGTTAACGAACTGATTGTTTGCATGTAAGAAGGCTAATTATAGTCTTGAGCTGTGGATCTAATTATTGTAATTAGGTGTCTAATTATTGTTTGCATGAGATCTATATAATAGACTCATGGGCTATATTGTAATTTGTGCTAGAGAGTAAGAGAGCAAAATTAGCTCCTTTAGAGTGAAGAGAGCATGGTGTGTTCCTCCTAGTGCCACAGTGCCAAGTGTGGGTGATGGTTTGGTGAATCAGAAGGGTTCTTCATGTATGTAGGATCTTGGTTGGCAGGTGTGCAAGGGCACGTTTGGAGATTTGTATGGTAAGTAAGATCATTCATCTGCAGGTGTATGTGTGTGCAAGGTCTAGGTTTGCAGGTGTGCAAAACCAAGTTGATCTGCAAGTGGCAGCAGGATCAAGGTGACAGCAACACAACAGGTAGCAAGATCAGGTGGGATCTACTTGGAGTACGGTGTGTACTCAGTTGGAGAGCAAAGAGGAAGGCAAGGTAGTCCCTTCCAAAGTAAGATCATTTGAGTTGCAGGTTGTTGCAAGTTCATGGGAGATCTACTTGGAGTATGTGTGTATACTCAAAACTTGGGTACATGGAGTACTCGATTGGACTGGTAGTGATTGTCACTTACTAGTGGTACTGGCAGTAGTGGATACTAACTGGTGGAGGTGAACACCAACTCTGTGTTTGAGTTGTGTGTTGGGACCGTAATTGAGAGAGTGAGCTCTTGACGGTGAATTACTGAACACTTGGTGTGGGAAGCCTATAAGGTGGGAAGAGTGTGGCGTCTCTTCATTTGTAATTCTGTTCTGTAAGAGTATTAATACAATTGGGTATTGTCTCTCATATTCTGTGTTATTTTTGAATTCTAGTTACTTGTACTTCTAGTTTAATTCTGCATGTTTAGTTGCTTGGTGATCAATGGTGCTTTCGGGTCCTAACAAATACATCTATATTTATGCTAACTAAGCTACCTCATGAAATCATCATAGAGTGATGTGATTATGCCCCCATGGGAATGCCAATGCTAAAACCATGGGTTGAGTTGAACCAAACCCTCATTTGAGATGCAAAAGTGTTTATAATTTAAGTCATGTAAAACCTCAACTATGCTACTCTTTAAATTTTTATGATAATCGGACCCAAAATGGGTTCCACTATATCAGATTAAAACCTGAGTACTTGAGTATGTTTTTAAATCATCCACAATAGATAGATTTTATAATTCAACCTAGGTAATGCCTGAATAAATTTGATTAGAAATGAGTAAATCTGAGTAAATAATCTTGTATAATGTCTCACATATTCCCTACATGTTCCCCTAATTTGATAACCCATTGTAGACACCGAAATTTTATACAAGTAGATATTTTATATCATTTATTACAAATTGATACGTGCATATACTATTGATAGAGAATAAGGTATCTATTGACACATTTTACTTAAGTCTTCCTTTATTATGGTACATGAGTTTGACTATTGGTTATTTATCTTTCCATTTTTTCATGAATATTGATGAGTAGAATTAAACGAACAATTAAACCTGACACTGTTGATCATTACTTACATACAACCTCATCGATCAATGAGGAGACAAAACAACCACTTGGTTTATCAATATTGTTACTTTTATTAATTATCAACCAAGAGAATGTATTTAGAAAGATGTCAGCATTGTCTATTTAACACTAGTTCTTTTGGAGGTTGAGACGCTATAGGTTGTGTATAGGGAAACACACTTCCATAAGTATAGGAAATTAAATCATTCTTGAAAGAAATGAATTGTAGAAATAAATTGGTTTGTTAATTTATGTTTTTGTAAACATCCTCTATAAAATCAATAATACCCACACAAATACCAATTATTTTAAAGAAATTGATTTGTTAATTTATGTTTTTGTAAACATCCTCTATAAAATCAATAATATCCACACAAATACCAATTATTTTAATTGAATTGAACTTATGAATGCTAGAGACACACATATAAATAACTTTAAAGGAAACTATTAATGATCACATATTATAAATAACAACTAATTAGTAGATCATGATCTTCACCACACAAATCCTTGTAAGGGGGGGACTCCTTAGTGAGATTTGAGTTCCAATCCTTCTCTTGGATATGACCCTTTTATTTCAAATCACTTCTCCTTACATTAATTAACTTGTAGTAATGTGAGTATAGTTACAACAAAGATTACAAAATCTTAACTATGGTTTTTCCTCTTCTATTCACTTCTCATAACCTATTCATTACATTATGCCATGTTATCTTATCTTTGAAAAAATAATGAAAGTTATTTATTATTACAACCTAGTTACAAAAAAATTATATCCTTACCCTTGGCTATCAACAAAATCTATGAAAATAACCTACACATGCTACATGATGAATCTACAACTTACAATCAATTTTCTACAAAGAATATAACACATAACAATTTATTGCATAGTCACAATGACTATAAATCATGGTCCACTAAAGCACTGGTGTTGATGATTCATTTAAAGACATTTATATGTCTTTCCCAGATTTTAGAATATGCCTTCCATGGATTGATAACCATTCAATCTAGGAAAGGGTGTAACATCAAATTCTATAGTTGACCACTACAGCTCTACTACAATTTGTAATAATTGTCATGGTTATTGTTATGGGATGGAATAGTTATCTCTACAGGTGTTATGGGTTAGAATAGTTATCTCTATAGTTGTTATGGGTTATAGCATTAGTTTGACATTTTTATAGGTAGCTAATGTTTAACCCTAAAATCTAGATATGAGGAATCTAGGGTTAAAGGGGTAGAAATATCCCAGGGCACAAGGATGGTAGGCTATCTATAAAGCCAGCTAATTATTTACAAAACTTAGATAAACATATATTAAATTTATTAAGATGAGATATGCTAAAATGAAAAGTACAACTATGTTAGATATCATAATAATAATGAAAACAAGATACTTAGTTGGTTCTAATGTTAATATAGATTTAGATTTGGAACAAGTAGAAAGTAAACTAGATTTAGAATCTAGAACAACAACTTGATTCTATTAATTGTACCTCTATACCCATGTACACTTATGACAACTTGGAATGATTGTGTTGATGCTACTATCTAACTTGGATGCATTTGTCTAGTATGGAATACCCGTTCAAAATGGATGTGACCATCTAGATGCTTATGGGTTCTGTGTCACCTTCACTCTGGTACATTCATATCTAGGTCATGGACTGTCACTCTTTGTTAAATAACAAAACCCTATTGATTCATCTTAATATTAGCTATGGGAAAAATGGGTTAGTGGCCACATGGTGTCAAGCTACCCAAAAGACCCTTATGTTAATGAGCGTTGCCTACATAGCCAATACTCCAAAGAGGGCCTTAGACTTATGTATTTCTCCCCTATGTGTTGGCTTGTGTGTGAATCATGCAATGTGTGATAAGCAAGTACAACAATGACCTAACTTGTAACTTGGCACTTTTGGGTTTTCATTTTATGATAAAACATCCAAATAAGGTATTACATGCTATCAATGTTATTTTAGTGGAGAAAGAAGGTAGAGGACAAAAATGTCCAAAATAATGCATTATATTTATAATTCCTCCAACTAATAAGTGTTTTAAGATATTTGTGTGATAAGTATGTTCCCTAGACAATATTATTACTTAACATCTATGTAAAAAAAATCATTATAGTAATGATTGGTAAAAATATCTTACTTCACTCACTACTTTAAAACATTTGTTGTTACTGTATTCCTTCTTAAAATACCCTAGACAACACGTAACATTTATCCTTGTTTATATTTTTGATGTAATCTTACATAATGGCATTACAAGTAAATTGAATATGCTTGGATATTCCAAACATAATAGAGGAAAAAGTGGAAGTATGGATGAATTCCTCTTTCATGGTTCCCTATTCATCTTTTCCCTCCAACTTTTGATGACTATTTAGTAGTCGTGCACCTAGGTATTTAAAGTGTTACAAATGGGGTGAACCCAGATCTCAACTGGTACATAGCTCTCACTTTGAGTCCACACATCCTCTCAATGTTTTAAGTGTTATGTCGATGGGAAAATATTTATTATATCTTGGTGGCCCCTTCTTCATGTTTCTTTCACCATAGCCCAGGTAATTAATTAGGGATTCTGTGTGGCCCAATGGAGTATGGTAGTGATATTTAGTGTGTGTAAAAATGATAACACACATTTTGATTCCTTAAGTAGGCATGCCTTTAGGTTACTTAAATATGTAGATGTGTAGGTTGAATAATAATATCAAGGCACCTTGTCAAACCTCCTGTTGTTTAAGCTAAACACTCTCTCTACATTTTGAGTGGCTCATGATGCCCATACTTGTGCCCCAAAACCTTTAGTTGTTAAAATTGAATCCATACCAACAACCTTGCACCTAAGTGAGCCTTAGCTTGGTGTTTATATTTTCATAACTACACCCTCTAACCTCATATGATTCCTAAACCCATCTCTTGAAAGAAACGCTTATGGAATCAAAAGCCAAAATTTCACTCTTTGAATGAAGAACCCCATCATCCCTAAGGTTAATATGTTCAAATCCTCATGTTGTAATATTAAAAATATTGTTGATATCCTCATCAATATCTACAATTTACACATAGACACAACCTTGGTTGTTGTCTAGTGGAATGACCACCCAATGCTCTCCATTCTCAAAGCCCATAAAACACTTATTAAATCACATGTCTGCATTTCTTTCATAGCACTGAGGTCTATCAAATAAATGAGGATAGTTTTCTACATCTCCAAGTTCAATGAATTTGAATTTTGTGCTAAACTTTGCTCTCATAATATCCATAGAGACATTTCAAAAGACACCAATGTGTTTCACTATGTCTCTTTAGCCATGAATAAGATATGCGGTGATAACTACAATGATGAACTTCCCATTCTATACAATACATCCTTAATAAGTATGTTTACTTCAACATTCACATCAATCAAGTTATCGTAGACTACCCATCCATCAATGTTACGATTAATAAGGATTTATTTTTCATAGTTTGCATTAAGCATTGTTATTATGCCATGGCTATTTTCTGGTTGTTCCTCTATGCCAACCAAGGTCTACTTTGTCCAAATTGTAGGGATTGGTATGATCCCTTTTGTTTTTAATACGCAAAAAATATTTGAGAGATCCTCATCCTCTTTAGCACTAAGGCCCTTGTTATGAGTTTCAATTGCTTTGGATTATGTGCCCCACAAAGTGTAAAGCTCACATTGAAGGTTCTAGATCACATTTGTTGCCCCAGGCAAGATCATCTTTTAGGTTAGACCATCAGAATAATCTATTACCTTGATAGAGGGTGCACATTGAACTACCTATCTAAGCACCTCAATCATGCACATATTCGTAATTATCCCTTTCCTAGGAAAGTTTTGCATGTCCTCCCTTAGATGGTTTCTCTCAATTTTTTTAATTTAAAGCCAAAATAATATTGAAAGCAAAGACAATGTCTTATTTATTTTACTTCAAGGAGGTTGTGTCTTCATTTATTCCATTGCTTGAGTCATGTTATGGAAACTTACAACACTCTATAAAACCTTTTTAATCATTCAGGAACATTCCCAAATATTCCAATGAATATGTAATTCCAAAAATATTTTAGAATGGATAAGATTGCTCGTTTCCTTTTAATATTGTGATCATGAATTTTGAGGGTACTATCAATATTTTAAAACTACATTAAATATGCCCTTGATTTGTCTTGGATGATCTTGGAACTCCTCAACTGTCAGGATCTAGAACCACACAATTGATTACCAAGCAACTAAATATGCAAAATTTAACCAGAAGTAACAAGTAACTGGAATTCAAAAATAACACAAAATATGAGAGACAATACCCAATTGTATTAATACTCTTATAGAAGAAAATTACAATAAAGAAGTGCCACAGTCTTCTTACACCTCCAAGGCTTCCCACACCTCTAGGACTCTTAGTAATCTTTCCTCAAAGCGCTCTCTCTCAATTACGGTCCCAACACACAACTCAAAAACAGAGTTGGTGTTCACCTCCAACCAGTCAGTATCCACTACTGCCAGTACCAGTAGTCAGTATCACTACTGCTAGTACACCGAGTATAAACACATACTCAATCAAGTACACAACGCACTCCAAGTAGATATTGCATGAACTTGCAACAAATTGCAACTCAAATGATCTTACTTTGGAAGGAACTACCTTGCCTTCCTCTTTGCTCTCCAACTGAGTACACACCGAACTCCAAGTAGATCCTGCCTGATCTTGCTCCCTGTTGTGTTGCTGATCTCCCTGATCCTGCTGCCTCTTGTAGATCAATCTGGTCTTGCACACCTACCAACCAACCCAATTTTACACACCTGTAAACCTAGATCTTGCACACACGAACACCTGCAAATCAATGATATTACTTACCATGCAGATCTCCAAACCTGGCCTTGCACACTTGTTGACCAAGATCCTACATACATGAAGAATCCTTCTGATTCTCCAAACCAGCACCCATACTTGGCACTGCGGCACTAGGAGGAATACACCTTGCTCTCTTCACTCTGAAGGAGCTAATATTTGCTCTCTTACTCTCTAGCACACATTACAATACAGCCCATGAGTCTATTATATAGATCTCATGCAAACAATAATTAGACATCTAATTACAATAATTAGATCCACAGCTTCAAGTCTATAATTGGCCTTCTACATGCAACAACTGGTTTGTTAACTAACTGTCCATGAACTGGCATCTGGAATCGCACAGGCGATCGACGTCAGTCCCTGTCTGCCTGGAGGTGACCGACGCTGGCTGATCCCTGACCGACATCGGTTGCTCTTCTCACTGTATATGACTGACATCAACTGATCAGACCAACGTCGATTGCTCTGTAACTCAGCAATCTCTCAACAACCTCCTCCATGTCTGCATCAGTGAAGCTTTTAGCTCCACAACCTAACAATCTCCCACTTAGAGATAAACAGGTGCACTATACCTATACCTGTACCCCGTCTAATCTGTTTCCTGGCTTGTATCCCTCTTCAAGCTCAACCTTGAAGACCAACCATCATAAATCTTGTGGTGCACCTCCTGTCATCCAAATAACCTGCCACATCCGCATCTACAAACCCATGTAAAAAAGAACTTGACCCTGTATAACATGTCAACCTGCTGTTGGTCCCTCTCAGAGCCCTG
Organism: Torreya grandis; assembly: GCA_037957365.1. Taxonomy (NCBI): domain Eukaryota; kingdom Viridiplantae; phylum Streptophyta; class Pinopsida; order Cupressales; family Taxaceae; genus Torreya; species Torreya grandis. Next base: position 364,275 of record JARHVA010003234.1, read on the forward strand.
AGAATCCACTGAACTACCCTCCAGTGCTTCTTTCCCAGATTGGCTCCAAACTTTTTGACAGCTCCCACTGCTTGGGCAAACTTAGGGAGTACACATGTACTCAATCTCATCATGTGATTGGGGACCCTGTTCTGTGAACTGTCCATCCATAGGTGTGATGCCCTGTTTTGCATCCTGCACTACCTTCACACAATCATCCTGTGACAACATCAACTTGTGATCTCCCTGTCTCTAGGATTACTCATGCCAAAGAATTTTGCTACTCCCAAATCTTTCATGGCAAACCACTAAACTAGCCTTACCTTTAGCTCAGTAAAACCCTGTATGTATGAACCTGCTAATTAGCATACCATCCACATACAGTAATAGGATAATGTTGCAATCATTATCCACCCTGGTAAGACAAACACAATGGTTACACTGACATTGACTAAAGCCCTGCTTTGTCATCCACTTGTCAAACCTGTACCACTGTCTTGCTGCTTCCTCAAGACCATATGACCTGGCCTTCCATCTCATGTGTCCATTCTCTCTATTCTTTAACTAAGGTATCCATTCGTCTTTCAGTGCTTTCATACCGACTGGCAACCCTACCAAATCTTCCATTTGGTTCTACATCCTATTCATGCCATGCTCCCACTGTTTCCTAGATCCTTCCTGCTCTGCAGTGAGCAATGAGTAAAAAGAAAAAGAACAATAAATTTGAGGCTTATTTACCCTTTCAATCCTCTATATGGGCATTTGAGACTTCTTGATAGCTTGCTGTCTGCCCAAAATCTGTCTCAGTGATCGAGCTCGATCACCGCATAATCTGCATCCGACCGATGTCGATTCCATGCGACTGTCCTTTTTGTCGATGCCAATTTCTGACTGACGTCGGTCTTACCTGGTCACTGACGTCGATTCTCTGACCGACACCGGTAGCCACTCTGCCTGACACCACCAGCTCTGGTCTGCACATGATCGACATCGGCACCTGTCTGTTCGACATCGATTCTCTTTGATCGACACTGGTAACTGTGTTCACTTGTGAGTGATGACTTTTTACCCATGAGCTCTCCATCGATTAAAACCCTGTTCAAACCACCCTATTCAGAGATGTCCAGCCTTTTCCACTGATCTCTGTCAGTCATCTCCTCCATAAACACCAAGGCTTTCCAGTTCTTAAGTCTGTTAAAGACATCTGACTTCCTCTTAAGAACATGCATCTCCTTCTTGCTCATGTGACCAAGCCTACAAATCCACGTCTTTGCAACAGAAGAAAAATCAATAATACAAGCAAGTAGATAAAGAGTACCTGTTTTCTTACCACACGCTAATTCAAGTGCATCTGCTGTGAGAGTTTCTGTGCATCTCTCATCACCCAACTTTCCTGAAGCAATTAGTAGCATCTTCAGAACTAGGACCTGCATGACATTCTTCAACACCCATGTGTTGGTTGCCTGTAATTTCAGCTTCACTTCCCCTTTGCCAATTCTTTGGCAAGGCACACCAGCCCCTAAATAAATCTTTCCAAAGTCTCCAAAGACCTTAACATGGAAAAATACTCTATTTCGGGCTGCATGGAAAGAGGCAACATAATGTATAAAACAATATTCTATTTTAGCCAAGGAACATCTTAGAGCATTCTGTGCAACAACACCTGCAACATCTAATTCTTCAGTTCCTTCATGTTGATCTTCTAACAACCAACAATATTTCTTTACCTACTCTTTCTTTCCATAACACCGTAATTGACCATTCATGCTTTTCAATTCCTCCATTCTTAGTGTACTTTTTTTTGCCATTGCTATACTCCCACTCAATCAGAAACCCCTGAGAGTGTCCAGTAATCAAACACAAACTTGCTCCCTGCAACCTTAGCTCTGATACCACTTTGTCAGGATCCGGAAGCACACAATTGATTACCAAGCAACTAAATATGCGAAATTTAACCAGAAGTAACAAGTAACTAGAATTCAGAAATAACACAAAATATGAGAGACAATACCCAATTGTATTAATACTCTTACAGAAGAAAATTACAATAAAGAAGTGCCACAGTCTTCTTACACCTTCAAGGCTTCCCACATCTCTAGGACTCTCAGTAATCTTTTCTCAAAGCTCTCTCTCTGAATTATGGTCTCAACACACAACTCAAACACAGAGTTGGTGTTCACCTCCAACCAGTCAGTATCCACTACTGTCAATACCACTAGTCAGTATCATTACTGCCAGTACACTGAGTATAAACACATACTCAATCGAGTACACAACGCACTCCAAGTAGATCTCCCATGAACTTGCAACAACCTGCAACTCAAATGATCTTACTTTGGAAGGAACTACCTTGCCTTCCTCTTTGCTCTCCAACTGAGTACACACTGTACTCCAAGTAGATCCTGCCTGATCTTGCTCCTTGTTGTGTTGCTGATCTCCCTGATCCTGCTGCCACCTGCAGATCAATCTGGTCTTGCACACCTGCCGACCAACCTGGTTTTGCACACCTACAAATCTAGATCTTGCACACAAGAACACCTGCAAATCAATGATCTTACTTACCATGCAGATCTCCAAACCTGGCCTTGCACACCTGCTGACCAAGATCCTACATACATGAAGAATCCTTCTGATTCTCCAAACCAGCACCCATACTTGGCACTGTGGCACTAGGAGGAACACACCTTGCTCTCTTCACTCTGAAGGAGCTAATATTTGCTCTCTTACTCTCTAGCACACATTACAATACAGCCCATGAGTCTATTATATAGATCTCATGCAAACAATAATTAGACAGCTAATTACAATAATTAGATCCACAGCTTCAAGTCTATAATTGGCCTTCTACATGCAAACAACTGATTTATTAACTAATTGTCCGTGAACTGGCAGTTCTGGAATCGCACAGGTGACCGACGTCGGTCCCTGTATGCCTGGAGGTGACTGACGCTGGTCGATCGACGTCAGTTGCTCTTCTCACTGTATATGACCGACATCGACTGATTAGACCGACGTCGGTTGCTCTGTAACTCAGCAACCTCCTCCATGTCTGCATCAGTGAAGCTTTTAGCTCCACAACCTAACATTAACATTCATTGTGTTATCATATGCTTGATATTATAAAATTGGTTCCATAATACATTTATTATAGAAAATCATATGCTTGCGAATGTAAAATTGGCTCCATAATACACTTATTGTGAAAACTTTTAAGGTTTGAGAATTGATACACTATTTCTATCGAGAATCTTGATGTTATGTTTGGTTTTGGATGACGAGTTCTTGATCTTCATATTCTTGACTTGGATAAATAGATTATGAATAAGGAAGATAAAAATAAAATTATCTTAGAACTAAAGGTATGTTTGGTTTTGGATGACAAGTTCTTGATCTTCATATCCTTGATTTGGATAAATAGATTATGAAGAAGGAAGACAAAAATAAAACTACCCTATAACTAAAGGTATGTTTAGTTTTGAATAACGAGATTTTGATCTTTGTATCCTTAATATGGATAAATAGATTATGACAAAGGAAGACAAAAATAAAACTACCTTATAACTAACTCATTATGGACAACCTCTTTAAAGTGATTGCCATGAGAATGTAAGAACTACTCTTCACAATGCCAATGCTCGCTTTCAATTCAAAGCTCAATGGTAGGGAGAGGGATAAATGAAAAAAAATCCCTACTCCATATTATGATTATTTTTTTGGAATTTTAAATCAATTTTTTTAAGAAATTTGTTATTTAATTGATTACAACAAACATATTTTGTTGATGCAATATTGTGAACTATACTTAAATACCTTAATATCATAAATAAAGTAACTCATCGATCATTATAAAATGTCTATTTAGATTATGTAATTATTTAAATATTTGATAAATTTTATATATAATTACTTAATTATAAAGAGCGTAACTAAGAATACCATGAAAATATAGGAATAATAATGATAATAAAATCACAAACAATATTTTTATATAAATTAAATATATAACTTTAAAATATGCTCATCTACCTATAGTTTATTTTGAGAATTTAAAAACTTTTTAGACCAAGAACTGAGTTTGCAATGATCACAAAGGAAAAACTAAGACTTGCTTTCTTCGTTTTATTTATAAATCGAAAACCAGAGTCTAGAGTTGTATAAGATAAATTGTTAATCAACGATTCATTTTAAAGCTGTATAATAGTTTCACCAAATCACCTACATATTGCGCTTGAGATCCCTGCCTTCCTTCACTATCCAATATTTTGGTCTCGAACAAATCTCACACTTCTGCAGCTTTGGATTTTGAATGTTAGCCTAGTTGTTTAACCATTATCATCGTCACAGCTTTGCAAACATCGTCTCTACTTACAGAACCCTCCCTTCCTCTCTGGATTTCATCACCTGCCTGTAATTCCTCCACAACCAAGCATGCATTTAATCCATAGTCTAACTGCATGGGAAAAGCAATCAGAGGCAATCCTGCAGCCATCCCCTTTATCAAGTTAGTTATCTTTAGTTTTACTTGGTGTTCTCACCAACTCTGTGGATCAAAGATGTTTATCCTGGTCAAGGAGTTATCTTTTATCAAAGCTTGTCTCTGCGATTGGAATCTCACTCAATTTAAGAATATTTTTAATGAAAAAGTGAGTGGAAAGTGAGCTCAAGGACTTGAATGACATAATATTATAAAGAGGTATAGATCCGGAGAGTCACGCTAAAGAAAAAGCCTTGGTGCTTGAGCTAGATGAACTGTAATGGAAAGATCAGATTCACTGGAAACAAAAATCCAGGAAGAGCCGGCGTAAAGAAGGCGATAGGAACGCGTATTTTTTCCATAATTCGGCTCGCTCCTGACAAATTTCTAATCGAATTACATCTATTCAAGTTGGCGATGAAAATATAATCTGTGATTCAGGCATAATTAGAAATGAGGCGGTGTGCTTTTTTGAATGTTTATTGACTGACTCTAGTCATTCTGCACTTCAGGGCCAATCTTCGTCGCTTCATGGCATTCCTTACCTGGTCACGGATGAGCAAAATGAAAATAAAATGGTGCCATTTTCACTGGATTCGGCAAGAACTGTAGTCTTCCCTATGGCTCATGATAAGGCCCGGGTTCAGACAGCTTTCCATCTGCCTTCATTCAGGAGTTTTGGGATGTGGTCGGAGTGGACATTGTGAAAGCAGTTGAGGAATCTAGACTCTGTATGGGGGTACTGAAAGAAATTAACAACACTTTAATTTTGCTAATTCCAAAACATGATTAGTCAAGATATTTCTCTAACTTTTGGCCCATTGCTCATAAGATCGATTTCCAAAGGCATAGCACTCAAATTGAAGCGTTATCTCCCTTTTCTAGTCTCACCTCAACAAGGTAGTTTCATGTCTGGCCGGATGATTTTGAAGCTGGACATAAGCAAGGCTTACGATAGGGTCAACAGGCGATTTCTTTAAATGATTTTGTCCAAATTCAATTTCTCATGGGAGCGTCGTGACTGGATCTTTGAATGTATTTCTTGTTCGAGATTTTAGGTTTTGGTTGAAGGCTCTTCTGCTGGATTATTTGAGGCCACCAGAGGCCTGTGACAAGAGACCCCTCATCCCCTTATCTCGTAAGCATTGCAGACTAATCAAATTAAAGGTACACAAGATGCATAATTCACGCAAGCTTTTAGTCACGAGTTGCTTGCAGATGATATTGTTCTATTTGGAAAGGCTAGTAGAAATGGAGCACGAGCTTTAAAGAAATTCTTGGATGGTTGCATGTCAGCGTATTGAGCAGTCCATAAGTGAAGAAAAACCAAGCATTATTTTCTTGAATGCTCCTTCGAGTATTCAAGATCAGATTGCTACTTGTCAACTCGGGGTTGCACCTTCAATCGAAGATTTGCTGAAATGGCTAATCCTTTCTCCAGTTGAAACAATGGGATCTTCTCACGAGGGTGGATGCCCCAATGGTGAGAAGAACCCCCAGAAAATGCTAGTTCCTGTAAGATGTATCAATGAAGATCTCTACTCTGTGTTGCAGACTACCATGAAAATGGGAGAAAGAAACTTGAAGGAGAAATCCTACTTAATTACGGTGATACACCAGAATGTTGATCCACCCTACTTGGAACCTTAAACACTGAACAAACAAGGGAAAAGAAAGACCTTTGATTTCAATTGATCATTATGCATAAGTATTTCATGAGAAGGTTTGATCCAATGACAAAAACGTGAGGGAAAACGATGGAGAGAGGTCTGATACAAGACACTATGCAACCACCTAACATCCACTTACAGCTTCAATAAAAGACATAAAACATTGAACATGCCCTGCATAACATGATAAGTTAGCAACTAGTTACGAATCAGAATTTGGGAAGGGAGAGAAATCTGCTACGTATGCAAATTGCTGAATGAATGTACATTATGCCAGCACTTGAAATCTAAAAGTACAGTCCTTCTATAGATTAAAGAGGTGACACAACTCACCAATGGCAGAGTTTGGTCTTACCAAGAGAGGGATGGATGATAGGGATAGGCTAAAAAGCCTGCTTAAATAGCATAATTTACAAGAAAAGAGTAAAAATTAGAAGAGAACTAAAATTGAAAATAACTATAGTTGTAGCAAGTCAAAAATGGATTTGTCTTTGCATGTGAAGCACTGGAAATGGACCATGTCCTCTTTTGGAAGCTCCTTCACGTGCATGAAACTTCTGACTCTTTGAAACGTTCAACACTTTGCTCGTTCATCATGCAAAACAACTCTATTTTCAAAACTGAAGCATGCTTGTTTTCTCAAACGTGTTCACTTTGTTGGAGTCACTCACATTAGTTTGTGCATGATCTTTGTTCATCCTATCTTTGTCTTTATTCTACGTTTGTTTTATTCATTGTTCATGCTTATGTCCATATTCTGTTTTACTTCAGTCTTTGTTCATGCCTCTATTTCTGCGTTTGTCTTACTTCTTAATCAGTTCTGGTTCAGCCCTGTTTGTGCTTATGTCTCTGTTCATGTTATTGATCATGCTCAGTTCACTTCATATTTTCTCTGGATTTTCTCGTGTTCTGCTTTAATTCAGGATTTGGGCTTTATTTTTGTCGAGCCTATGTGTTTATATTTTCCTGTGCTTCTATTTATTTCCATTGGGTCTTGTCTTGTATGGTTACTATCGAGTTTTCGGTTCTCAAGGTTTTTCATTTTCATCCTTCGGACAAATTGTCTGAAGGACTCTCTGTCTCTTCTCTTTCCCAGGGCTTAGCATTTTATTTTCTCTTTTTTGGCCTTTGCTTATGCTTTAGCCTTCGAGCTTTTATTCCTTGCTTGTGGCCTTGTCTTTTCTATCAGGCTTTTTGTCTGTCCTGAATTCCTTGTGCCTTTATTTTATTTCTATCGAGCTTTTCCTTGGGTATATCCTCCGTCAGGGCTTTTTCTGAATTCCTTCAGAATTTTTGTCCGAAGAAATTCCTTCAGACAGAAGTCCAATTTGTGATGATGTAAAGTCTAATTTTTGGCAAAATTCTTGGATTGCTCTTCCCTCGTTCAACTTGTTTCCTGGTCTAGCTAGTAGCTATGAATGATATAGGTAAAAGAGAGCTCACTATTATAGTCAATAATTATTGGCCCCTCAAAGAAGTTTTGGGTAGTTCGTAGACCATTAGCTAAATACAATATCCTTTCGCTCATGAGTGTTGGAATTCGTTGACCATGAAGCTTGAACTGAATTGGAATTTTCCATTAAAATTTGAAAGAGGTCTTCTAATCGTGGTCGTTGTTGCATTCTTCATCTCTTCTATTCTATATGGATATGTTAGTCGTCCTTTTATCATTTGGAACATTTGGTGGGAACGTAACTGCATGTTGTTTATGGATGAATCAAATATAGTTTCACGTATTAATGGGAAAATTAAAGCAACAATTTCCGAAGAGGTTATCTCGAACAGAGTTGGTTTGTCCTCTCACTTCTTTAATTAGGATATTGAGTGGATAAATTTATCGCCTCAGATTTATATTACCTCTTTGACCTTCTCAACGGAGAAGGTCTATTTAAAAGATTGAAATGACATTTATTTACATCTTTGTTGCTTCAAAAGTTTGGTTTCTTCACATCCCTAAAAATCTATATTAGGGTTATTTAGGATTAATGAGGATAGAGATAGTTTAGGGTACAAGTGTGATAAATTATCTTTAAAGTAGGTTAATTAGATATTAAACTCATATATAACATATGTCAAATTTATTAGATTGAGACATGCCAAAAATAATAAGTATAACTATGCTTGATATGAAAATGACAAAGAAATAATGTACTTAGCTAGTTTTAATATTGGCATAGTTATGGATCTAAAACAGACAAAAAACAAACTGGAAGAGGATTCTGAAAAGTCCCTAAATTATAGATTGAGTACCTCTGGAGTCATAAACACTAGCATCAACCTTGGATGGTTGTGTCGACACTAATGGCTAACCCTGATGCAAGTGTCCTATACAAAATAACTACTAGAAAAGGACGTGACCACTTGAATGCTTCTAGGTTTGTCTTTGCCTTCACTCTTGTGCATTCAAATTTGGGCCATGGACTTTTTCTCCTCATGAAATTACAAACCCCAAGTTCTTCATCTTTATAATGACCTTAGGGAAAAATGGTTTAATGGGCACACAATGTCAAACTGACTCTAAAGACCCTTTTGTCAATGAGTGTTGCCTATATAGGGAATACTCCAAAGAAGACTTTAGATTGATGTAGTTCTCTCCAACGTGTTTGCTTATGTATGAATCATGTAATATGTGAAAAGTAAGTACAACAATGACCTAGATTGTAACTTGACAAATCAGGTTCTTAGGCTGCTCCTTTAGTACTTTAGACCTGTGTATATAATGTTTATATGACTGATATGAAAATAAGAAAAAATAAAGAAGTTTTGTTTTACCCAATGCTTGATTGAATGCTTTGGTAAGTTGCCTTAGGTCTTTTCTAGGTGTGGAATGAATGAGAATTGATCTTGTATTTATATCAATCTCTTTAGAGAAGTAACTCACTTTAAAGCACTTAGGTTGACCATTAGGATTCATGTCATTTGGAAATTGGATGACTTTAAGACACTGCACACTTGCGTTGAAGCAGGACACCTACATCAATGCATGTCTCCATCTATGACGCTAGTGTCTAGGGAATGGGAAAGTAGGTACAGCCTTAGAACTTGTAAAGGTGAAAGATAAATAGGTTTTAAGCATTATGGGCAAGATAAAAGATCTGGGTCATCAACATAAAACTGATCATACCAGGAGATAGGCTAAGGGGTACAAGATAGAGTAAATGCAAGAGTTACGAAAAGTAGGAAAGGTCTATAGTTGATAAAAATAACAAAGGTTTGAGTTTATCAAGTGTACAAGACTGAGATATTATATAATCCATAAATATTGTCTACATTCCCCCCTTAATCTAGTAATGAATTTTTTGGTTTAAAAGAGAATAAATGTGTACCTAGGTGTGTACAACACACATTGCCTTTGATTGAATCCAACTTGAGTGTTTAGATGATTACTGACCTGAAACCAAGAGCATATTAAATTACATAATTAGTGCATATAATATGAAATTGAAAGTATTGAAAATATTTAAAGTGAAAGAACAAGGTTTAGGAGTACACTTATGTATTGATGTAACTATCTTGCCTATTGAAAACTTGATTTAAAAAGATATATCATTGTAAGGCTATGAAACTGAGAATAAGAAAAATATATATATCTATAAAGTGTATATATATGGAGATAGAGATAAAGAGAGATTCGAAGTCACATGCCTCCAACCTTAGAGAAAATGTGAGTTTCCACCCGATAACCAATAGTAGCTCAACCATGTAACCCAATCATACTTATAACCTAGTGAGTATGAGTGAACCAAGTTAACCCATACTATCAAACTAGTGAGACTGGATGATATAATCAAGTCCAACTACTAAGGGATTTAATCACCTCAACCATACCAAAAGACAAACCAACTACTACAATAGATTGACTCAATAGAGTCTATAAAAGTACATCTTGGTGGGTGATAACAATCCATATGAGTGTTTTAAATTTTGAAATTGATATGGATTTTGCAATATTAGGTGCATATTGTATAATATATGCACCTTAGATAAGTCTCATGTTAAAATTGTGTAAAACAATGGTACCGATGTGTAGAATTTAACCACAACTATGAATCTAAATTATATAACTGTGCTTTAGCTAATTCAAAAACTAAGTATGGAGAACATGCTTCCAAAGCATGCCCCCACTATATATCAAGAAATTTGAAAACTGAAATAAGTGCCAATGTGGAGGACATGTTTCCAAAACATGCCCCCATGTAATATGTATGTGCTGAATATTAAATAAATATGTGGAGAACATGCTTCCAAAGCATGCCTCCATTGAATCTAAAAATTGATATAAGTGCCAATGTGGAGGACATGTTTTTAAAACATGTCCACTCTAAATTTGGGTATGTTAAATACTAAATAAATGTGGAGATCATGTTTCCAAAGCATGCCCCCATTGAATTTGTAAACTGTGAATATGTGAAACCATCTAACTGCATTCTCTTCATTCTTAGATTTCCAATGGTTCAATCAGGGAGTCAATCGGAGCTATGGTGCAAAAGTTATGGTTACTGAAAGTTCCATCATCAATTGGGGTAGAACTGTCACCCAAATTATTCCCTGGATTGTTATCCGAATGATGTTTTCCTCTTAAGCATCTTGCAGTTCCACTCTTCAAAGGCTTTGCAAATAGTAATCACTATAAAACTTTGATAAATTCTTTCCAAGAACACCTTAGTTTCTTGAAGGATAAAATTATCACTCTCTCTAGGAGGATTACCTAGCTCAACTATGTTCTTAGTTTCCTTTCCACTTATCTTCTTGTAGGGCTCAAAATGCTTCTTGTGTTGAGGCCAAGTGTATAAAAATTATGAGGAACTCGCTTTGGCAAGTCTCAGATAGTCATAGGAAATGTCCTCTGGTGAGTTAGACAAAGTTTGAATCATAAAAGTCAAGGTGGCACAAGGATAAAAAAACTTAGTCTCCAAAATAAAGCTCTAGGAGGAAAATTGGAATGGACAATGTTCTGAAATCCATAAACAAAATGGTGCAGATTGTTATATCATAAATACATTGGAGAGGTTCAAATTTTGATCATTTCCTTTCTGCCACAAATTTACTGGGTGAATCATAGTTACGGAGCTTAATGTTTTTGGTAAAGATCATCTCCAAGTACATGTCATGGGAGATTTGTGATGATGTCAAGTCTGATTTTTAGCAAAATTCTTGGAATAGTCTTCCCTTGTTGAGCTTGCTTCTTAGTCTAGCTAGCAGTTGTGAATGAGATAGGTAAAAGAGAGCTCACTGTTATAGTCAATAATTATTGGCCCCTTAAAGAAGTTTTGGGTTGTTCATAAACCATTAGCTAAATACAAAATCCTTTCACTCACGAGTGTTGGAATTGGATGAATATGAAGCTTCAACTGAATTGGAATTTTCCATTAAAATTTAAAAGAGGTCTTCTAATCATGGTCATTGTTGCATTCTTCATCTCTTCTATTCTATATGGATATGTAGTCATCCTTTTATCATTTGGAACATTTGGTGGGAACGTAACCACATGTTGTTTATGGAGGAATCAAATATAGTTTCATGTATTATTGGGAAAATTGAAGCAACAATTTCTGAAGTGGTTATCTCGAATGGAGTTGGTTTATCCTCTCACTTCTTTGCTCAGGATATTGAGTTGATAAATTTATCGCCTCAAATTTATATTACCTCTTTGACCTTCTCAATGGAGAAGGTCTATCTAAAATATTGAAATGACATTTATTTACATCTTTGTTGCTTATAAAGTTTGGTTTCTTCACATCCCTAAAAATCTAGATTTGGGTTATTTAGGATTAAAGGGGATAGAGATAGTTTAGGGTACAAGGGTGATAAATTATCTTTAAAGTAGGTTAATTAGATATTAAACTTAGATATAACATATGTCAAATTTATTAGATTGAGACATGCCAAAAATAATAAGTATAATGATGCTTGATATGAAAATGACAAAGAAATAATGTGCTTAGCTAGTTCTGATATTGGCATAGTTATGAATCTAAAACATGCAAAAAGCAAACTGGAAGAGGAATCTAAAATAGTCTCTAAATTATAGATTAAGTACCTCTGGAGCTGCAAACACTAGGATCAGCGTTGGATGGTTTTGTCAACACTAATGTCTAAACCTGATGCAAGTGTCCTATACAAAATAATTACTGGAAAAGAATGTGACCACTTGGATGCTTTTAGGTTTGTCTTTGCCTTCGCTCTAGTGCATTCAAATTTGAGCCATGGACTTTCGCTCCTCATGAAATTACAAAACCCTAGTTCTTCATCATTATAATGACCTTAGGGAAAAATGGGTTAATGGGCACACAATGTTAAGCTGACTCTAAAGACCCTTCTATCAATGAGTGTTGCCTACATAGCCAATACTCCAAATAAGACTTCAGACTGATGTAGTTCTCTCCTACGTGTTTGCTTATGTGTGAATCATGTAATATGTGAAAAATAAGTACAATAATGACCTAGCTTGTAACTTGACAAATAGAGTTCTTAGGCTCCTCCTTCAGTACTTTAGACCTGTGTATGTGATGTTTATATGACTGATATGAAAATATGAAAAAATAAGGAAGCTTTGTTTTATCCAATGCTTGATTGAATGCTTTGGTAAATTGCCTTAGGTCTTTTCTAGGTGTGGAATGAATGAGAATTGATCTTGTATTTATATCAATCTCTTTGGAGAAATAACTCACATTAAAGCACTTAAGTAGACCATTAGGATACATTTCATTTGTAAATTGGAAGACTTTAAGACACTGCACACTTGCATTGAAGCATGACACCTACATCGATGCATGTGTCCATCTATGATGCTAGTGTCTAGGGAACATGAGAGTAGGTACAAGCTTAGAACTTGTAGAGGTGGAAGATAAATATGTTTTAAGCATTATTGGCAAGATAGAAGGTCTGGGTCATCAACATAAAACTGATCATACTAGGAGATAGGCTAAGGGGTATAAGATAGAGTAAATGCAAGAGTTACGAAAAGTAGGAAAGGTCTATAGTTGATAAAAACAACAAAGATTTGAGTATTCCAAGTGTACAAGACTGAGGTATTATATAATCCATAAATATTGTTTACATTCCCTCCTTAATCTAGTAATGAAATTTTTGGTTTAAAAGAGAAGAAATGTGGACGTAGGGGTGTACAACACACCTTGCCTTTGATTGAGTCCAACTTGAGTGTTTAGATGATTACTGACCTGAAACCAAGAGCATATTACATTACATAATCAGTGCATATAATATGAAATTGAAGGTATTGAAATGATTTAAAATGAAAGAATAGGGTTTAGGAGTATACTTATGTATTAATGTAACTATCTTGCCTATTGAAACTTGATTTAAAAAGATATATCATTATAAGGCTTTGAAACTGAGATTAAGAAAAAAATATATATCTAGAAAGTGTATTTATAAGGAGATAGAGATAAAAAGAGATTGGAAATCACTTGCCTCCAACCTTACAGAAAATGTGAGTTTCCACCCGATAACTAATATTAGCTCAACCATGTAACCCAATCATACTTATAACCTATTGAGTATGAGTGAACCAAGTTAACCCATACTATCAAACTGTTGAGACTGGATGATACAATCAAGTCCAACTTGAAAACTTGACAAGATTGAGTGATTTAATCACCTTAACCATACCAAAAGGCAAACCAACTACTACAATAGATTGACTCAATAGAGTCTATAAAAGTACATCTTGATGGGTGATAACAATCCATATGAGTGTTTTAAAATTTTAAATTGATATGGATTTTGCAATATTAGGTGTATATTATATAGCATATGCACCTTAGATATGTCTCATGTTAAAATTGTGTAAAACAATGGTACTAATGTATAAAATTTTACCACAACTAAGAATCTGAATTATAACTATGCTTTAGCTAATTCAAAAACTATGTAAATATGGAGAACATGCTTCCAAAGCATGCCCCCACTATATATCAAGAAATTTATAAATTAAAATAAGTGCCAATGTGGAGGACATGTTTCCAAAACATGCCCCCACTAAATATGGATGCGCTGAATATTGAATAAATATGTGGAGAAAATGCTTCCAAAGCATGCCCCCACTGAATCTAAAAATTGATATAAGTGCCAATGTGGATGACATGTTTTAAAAACATGCTCACACTAAATGTGGGTATGCTAAATACTGAATAAGTGTGGAGAACATGTTTCCAAAGCATGCCCCCATTGAATTTGCAAACTGTGAATGTGTGAAAGTCGTGCCTATATGACATATCCCCATTGAATCTGAAAGTTGTGCCAAATATGGAGAACATGCCTATATGACATACCCTCACTGATAGGCCCCTCATTTGAGGTGAGGGAAGAAAATAATTTGGTAGTTACCTCGCCTCAAAAGGACAAGATAATTGTATAATCTGTGAATGGAACCGTGTAGCATATAGAAGAACATGTTTAAGTAAATGTAAATTTTGAAGTGCATAGAATAATGTGATCACATAAAGGCCTAAGATGCATTTTAAATATCATGAAAATGTCTAGGTAGTAATAGTACAAACTCAATAAGTAAACAAACACACGCACAAGAGCACTCAAAAGCAAGTCAACATACAATGGTCTTAGGAGATCATAAACAATGGGTATGTTGAAATATTGAACAATCAAAAGAACATGATTTAGTCAAATGTACACAAAAACAATGATGATATATTCAAATGTCCATACAACAAACAATGACATACTCAAATGTTAAACAAAGCATGTACATAAACACATGGGGCGTAAATAAAGGATCATATTCAAATGCTCAAATAAGCAAGACAATATCAAGACAAGACACTCAAGGAAGTGCATAAAGGAAAGCATAAGCAACCAGCATAAACATATCCTAGTAGCCCATGGATCAAATGTGTTAGCAAAAAATGTACAGTGCATAACATATCAAGTACCTTATTAAATATAGAATCATGGATAAAGGCATGCATGAGTACGTATAAGCTCAAACATGATAATGAAAAGTGATCTTTGAAGCATATAACTTGTGAGTATCAAGATGAAAGAAGCGGATGCCCCCAATGTCCATATGACATGAGTAGAAGGAAGGCTCAACATCTAAAATAAGAATAAATCATGTACCTCTGTATTCTTATATCACACTCAAGTAGAAGGATGACACACTTATGTATGTAGAATTAATTGATATTTCATCCATCAACATAGATCTAACACATATATTCCAAGGAGCCAATAGAGTATGCAGGTGCCATAAATGTTTTTAAATTTTTTAATATTTTTTATTTTTTCATTTTTTTTCATGTTTTAGAATATTATGAAGTGGAAAGATCATCCTATGATCTCATCTAAAGAATGGTCATAGGTATCTCCCCACTTAGGATCCGGTGCAAGGAATTTGTGGTATTACCAAGGAGCATGTATAGGTGTAATATTTGTCACTATAGTGTATTTGATGCTCTTTGTATGTATAATAAAACTCTGAGGTCATGAAGTAGAAATATAAGGAATAAGGGTTCATGGAACCCATATCTATGTGTTGTGTGGTTTCTTTAGAACAACAATAGTAGAAACATGTTTAGGTGCTCGGATGCCTGAACATGGTGTGTAATGGGAGAGGAGGATTCTATGGAATCCATTGTATGTCTTTGATGCAATGATATCTCAAGTATTAATTGCCTAGTAAAGGGGATTATATGTTGCTTACCCTTTTACATTTGATAATTAGTTACCTGGGTATAAGTTTTTCTTATTCAAGATGATGCTCATATGAGATTCTGAAAACTATTTTTACTTGATTGAAATGAATATATTTAACGCACCCATGCATTGTATAAGGTACCACTTGAAAATTATGGATCCAAGGTCTTCTCAATAACATATCAAAGATTCCCATGAAAGGCATAACTGAAAAGGTAATAATCACATGTGTGGGTCTGACCTGTAAAGGTAGGTCAATCTCACCAAGAACCTTTTGGGAGGTCCCATTGAATACTCAAATTGATCGAGTAGAAAGATGCAAATCGTGATGAGTATAATCCAGATGTGTAAGTAATTTCATGTGCAAACATTTTCACTTGCATTATTATCAATCATAACAATGTGTATAGATTGGTGATCAAGGAATGCTCGAATGAACAAATAATGAAGATTAGTGTCATCATCCTTAATCACAGTGTCATCAAAAGTAATAGGATGTCTTTGAACCATATGAGGTATATGTCATGTATAAGTAACAATAATTGCATCTAATGCATGTCCATAATGTGATGGAGTAGGATGTGCTTTATATGTGATTTGCACTTTTGGTTCTTTATTAGAATGGTCTTGCAAAGGATTATCAAATATTTTCTATTTCTGGTGATCACTGGGTTGTGAACTTGATTCCTTGGAAGGATCATCAAATGTAAAATTTTGGTCATCAACAAAGTCTTAGATCTTATAGTTCAAGGTAAAACATTTATTCATAGAATGTCTTGGTCCTTGGTAATAATCATAATAAGCATTGCAACATATCCTTTGGGTAGAGGTCTATTCATATCAACCTCTATTGGATGAGGGAGAGATATAAGATGACACTCTACTAACCATGGGAGTAATGAAGTGGGAGACTTAGGTAAGCATGGAAATTGTCTTCTTGGTGCATTAGATAAGACAAGTTGATTAGGCTAATTTGAAATTGTGTTAACCATGATGGTTACTCCCTTTTAGGATCGGGAGGTTTTATCTTAAAACTTGGTTTAATTTTAAGTCGAGCATTGGATGTAGATGCAACTGGTGTGATTTTTACACGAGTTTATTCAATTAAATAAGTTTCATTTCACGATCCCATACAACATGGCATAAGTCATCAAAAGATTTAAACTTCTTAAAAATAATGGACTCATGTAAAAGAGCAAACAAAGTTTGCTTGAATATGTCTTACAACTCCTTATTTGCCATGGGATTAATCATTTTAGCCAACATTGTCTTGTACCTGAAGACATATTTATTGATAGGTTCCTTTGTTCCTTGTTTGATTTTGGCAATTTGAGCATAGGAAACCTTTTCAGAAATATTAATAGAAAAGTGGGCCAAAAATTGATCTGCAAGAGGTTCATTCCATATAAAAGGATCAAAGATGTTGTTCAAGATCACCATTTCCATCATAAAATGTTAACTTAAGTGAAACAAAACTAGATGGCAAAGGGTGCAAATATATCTCAAGTGCAAGGGAGTTATGTGACACATACTGGGAATCAATAACATGAGGAGACTTTAAAGTATTTTGTTCAATGTTTGTAACCTTGTCCTCCAAGGTCTTTACAACTTGAAGGAGTGTTTGAACTATGGACCCATTGGGATTTAGATTAACAAGCTGAGTAGTCAACAAAGGGGATGTAATCATGGTTTGAATAGGCATAGATACCGTTATTCGAGTTGAAACATTTATTAGCCCCATGATAGATGTAACAATAGTAGTTTCGAGAAACAAAGGCTAAAATACATATCCCATGCCCTCACTAGATATAGGAAGGTTTATAGGTAGGTAATTAGTTGTGGTATCTTATAAGGATTCACTATCACTAGGTGAGAAGGCTTTAGCCTTATCATGTTTATTGATTTCATCTCGTGTAACTGTAGATGCTAGAATTTAGCACACTTGCCTTATTTTGCCATATTTTAGGCTATTGCTTTAATAATTAAATGTAGACATTAGAAATCTGCACCATAGCCTGAAATATTGAAATAAGCTAAGTCTAAAATGTGGTAGAAACCTCTAAAAATCCATATTTTGCATCTTAACTCCTGGGGGTCCCAAACCACTCTCAAACATCCTGAAAGTATATACATAAAATATAACTTAAAGTATAAGAAACTAAATGTCCATAATTAAATGTCAACTTATACCCATCCTTAATGACCCAAAATCTTTTAAATAATAAAATATTTAAATTTTCCCAACCTCATAACAAACTTATTACATGGTTAAAACAAATCGAACAACCTTAGAAGTCATTTTAACCCTCTTTTACCCCATGTTAATCCATTGGAATGACTTTTCGCTCAACTTCACCCATTCTTGGTAAATCGACGTCGATCCTCCGTGATTGACATCGATAGGTTAGGATCGACGTCGATCCTCCATGATCGACACTGATAGGTTAGGATCGACGTCGATCCATTTATATACAATAGACCTTCATGGCTCGAGGGGGAACAAGACTGTAATTTTGGAACCTAAAATGCTGTTGGAATCTCATTGTAACTTGCATATGGACTTTATCAACAACCTACAATCTTGTGTAACTTATATTGGAGAGCTTATCAAAGGTTTTTGAAGGTTTCTCTATCTCATCTTGTCAAGTTCATTTTCAACCATCAAAGGTTAGTTTTGCACTTTAAATTTATTTATATTTTAAATCTATTATCTTTTATGTCTATCTGTGTCTGTTTTACTTTCAATTTTTATTGTTTTATCAATAATCCAGACCATCATTATAGTCTATTTATAGTTCAACTCTTTTATACATATTTGACATTGATTCATCTAAATCGACATCGACCCTATAGAATCAACATCGATCCCTGTTAGACTATAAAAACACCTTTTAAATAGTATGTTTTGCATCTTCAGCATTTGTTAAAATTGTATGATATTTTTTAAATATCTCTTCTAATCTATTGATATCCATTACAAAAACTTAGCAAAACATTTATACATCTTGTCCTTGAAAAATTCATTTATCTTATCTCTTAATCATAGATAGTCTGCATTTATCTAATATTTATTAAGTTGTATGTTGGTGTCATTTATACCTGCATCTATTATCTTGTATATTTTATCTATTATCTTGAATAATCCATAATCATTTATCTTTATCAAATTATCTTTTATATCATTTATACCTTGTAATCTTTATCTTTTATCTTTATTATCCTTCTTAATTGAAAATAGTGGGCTGACATCCATATGAGAAAGCGTGTTGCTTCTCAGGACTGATTTGTAATCATGCAGCCCACTCATTTATCTTTTAATCCCATTTTATGTTTAAGTGTGGTGTATTATAGGTCATTCCTCCCTAACCAAAGAGGAGTTCTCACAATCAAGCTTGATCAACGGTGCACAACCAACCTTCATCTCCAGGTAATCTTGAACCCTGCTTATACTTTGTTTTTAGTAGCTAATTAGAAAATCTTGAAAAAGCATAAAAAACTACTAAAACAGTAACATACAAAAATGCATACATTAAGCCTTTGTTATTATTGAGATGAGTGATCAAAGCTTATTTATCTTCCCTTTGAAAATGAATTTTTGCATGAACATTTTCCATTGGTTCACAAATGAAAAATTTAAAATTTGCAACAAAGTACAACAATCGAGAAAATAAAAAACACAAAACCCTAAAACACCCAGGGTTTTGGTGCTCAAAGGTCAGGGTCATCAAATGTTTAACCCTAAAAATATATTTTTGGGTTATCTAAAGTTAAAGGGGATAGAGATAGTATATGGTACAAGGGTGATAAATTATCTCTATAGTAGGCTAATTACATGCTAAACTCAGATATAACATATGTTGAATTCATTAAATTGAGATAGGCTAAAAATAGTCAGTAAAACTATGTTAAATATGGAAATGACAAAGAAATAATGTACTTAGCTAATTTTGATGTTGACGCAGTTCTAGATATGGAATAAACAAAAAGCAGACTAGAAGAGGATTCTAAAACAATCCCCAAATTCTAGATTGAGTGCCTCTGAAACTGTAGACACTAGCATCAGCCTTGGACATTTGCATCGATGATACTATTTGAATGTGATGTAGGTGTCCTAGATGATATATCCATTACAAAAAGATGCGACCACCTGAATGCTTCTGGATTTTTCTTCACCTTCACTCTGGTGTATTCAAATTTGGGCCATGTACTGTCGCTCCTCATGAAATTACAAAACCTTAGTTATTCATTTTCATAGTGACCTTGGGGGAAAATGGGTTAGTGGGCACATGGTCTCATGCTAACCCCAAAGACCCTATGTCAATGAGCATTGCTTACATAACCAATACTCCAAAAAGGGCATTAGACTAATGTAGTTCTCCCCTACATGTTGGCTTGTGTGTGAATTATGCACTATGTGAAAATCAAGTACAATAGTGACTTAACTTATAACTTGGCAAATCGAGATCTTAAGTTGCTCCTTCAATACTTTAGACTTGTGTATGTGATGTCCCTATGACTGATATGAAAATAAGAGAAAATAGAGAAGTTTTTATTTATCAAGTGCTTGATTGAATACTTTGGTAAGTTGCCTTAGGTATTTTCTAGGTGTGGAATGAATGAGGGTTGATCTTGTATTTATATCAATCTCTTTGGAGAAATAACTTGCATTAAAGTACTTAGGCTGGCCACTAAAATACATTTTATTTATAAATTAGATGACTTTAGGGTGTTGGACTTTTACGTTAGAGCAGGACACCTATGTTGATGTAGGTGTCTATCTGGGACGTTAGTGTCTAGGGAACAAGAAACTAGGTGTAGGCTCAAAACTTTTAGAGGTGGAAGACAAGCATGTTTTAAGCATTCTGAATAAGATAGAAGGTCTAAGTCATCAACATAAGACTAGTCAGACTATGAAATTGGCTAAAGGG